>SMDT01000090.1:0-214357 GCA_005392925.1 Aquilaria sinensis
CAAAATTGACAAATTCTGAAAGTTCCAGGAGCTTTGGGTAATTTTTCACGTCAATTTTGGGCCTAAACGGACGTTTCTGGCCCAAATTGACAGAAAACGACAAAATTGTCAAAATCAGAAGCTTCTGAAGCTTATCCAGAGCCTGAGAAACGTAAAGGACTGAAATTGTCATTTTACCAATTTAAAATATAAGTTTGAAATTTTTTATTAATTTATATATCAACATTTCAGCCAAACTTATTCTATAAATAGGCCTCCAAATTTGATTCTTAACACATAAAAAAATATAAATCAAGCTTAGAGCTCCGTTTTAAAAAAAAGAAAAATTACAACCCTAGGTCCCTGGCCCTCTTCTCCTCTTCCTCTCCTTCCCTCCTTCCTCCTGCTGTGCCGCCAGCGCCACCCCCCTGCCCCTCGCGCCCGTCTCCCCTGTTTCGTCAAAATTCAAAATTAAATTTAAAAGGGTAAACTACGTTTTCACCCTACATCTTTTCATTTTTTCTTTCTTTGGTCACTAACCTTTTATTTTGTCTTTGCAGAAAAAACTAATTATTAACTTTCTTCTATATTTACTTGTTATTTATTGTTGTTATTATTACTAACTTTTATGATTATTATTATTGACTTATTAACAACTAACTTTACTAACCTTTTATTATTGTTATTATTATTACCTTTGACTTTATAACAACAAACTTTTACTAACTTTTATTATTGTTATTATTGTTATTAACTTACTAACTTACTAACTTACTAACTTTTATTATTATTGTTATTATTAAGTAATAACAACTAACATTACTAACTTTTATTTTTATTGTTATTAACAATTAACTCAACTAACTTTGCTAACTTTTATTATTGTTGTTATTATTATTATTGAGTTATTAAAAAGTGGATGGCCAAAAAAGCCCCACTTTATTTATTTATTTATTATCTTTTAATATTCCTTTATTTACCTTATATGTTTTCCCTTTATTTATATGTGTTATTTAATTTATGCAATTTTTTTTATGGATATCTAAACCAAAAAAAAAAACGGAAAACCTCCTCTTTTACTTTATGTAAAAATTTTATTTTTATGATTAAACTTATTTCATTTAAATAAAGAAATTAGCGATAAAATAAATAATATAAATAAGTAAATAATAACTAATTAAAAGAAGATTCTTTTATGTGAATAATTAAATTTATTCTATTTATTTTTAATAATAAAAATCATTTTTTTTAAAAAAACAATTATCTTTTATTATTTTTGGAATACATGTTTTTTTTATTATTTCTTAAAAAAGATAACAAAAAAGTTAACCTTTTATTCTTTTTATTAAAAATTAATTAACAAACATAATTAAATAATTCTAAAAAAATACAAATCAATTTTTTTAAATATATCTTTAAAGTAATAATAATTAAAAATTCAAGAAAAACAATAATAAAAATCCAATAAAAATTATGATTTAATAATTAATTAAATAATTAAAAAATAAAATAAAATAAAAATTAAACTCCATGTCCAAATTATCCGCCAGGATCCATGGCTTGGAAAATATTTTAAATAAAAGTATATAAAATATTTTTTTAAATAAAGTATATAAATAAATTTTCCTTTATTATAAAAAAATAAAAACTTTGGGCTAATATTTTTATTTATCTCTTTATCCAGCAATATATTACTTATTTATTTTAAAATAATAAAATATAACTTTTTAGTTTCTTTATTAATAAAAATAAAAAAAGAGTAAAATTTTTTGGGTTAATATTTTATTTCTTTATCCAGTAATATTTTACTTATTTATTTTAAAATAATAAAAAAAATATAACTTTTTGGTTCCTTTATTAAACAAAATAAAAATCTTAGCCAAATGATTTTAAATAAATACAAAAAAAAATTCAAAGAATTAAATTCTCTTTAAATATTTTGGACTTATTAATTAGATGTATTTTTTTTAGACTTATAAATTAAATAATCACTTTTTGGTTAATCTTTTATCAAAAAATAAAATATATAAATATCAAGACTTTACTTTTATTTTTAAAATATACATATAAATCTTTGGTTTCTTTATTAAATAATCACTTTTTGGTTAATCTTTTATCAAAAATAAAAATAAAATATCAAGATTTTTTCTTTTATTTTTAAAATATACATATAAATCTTTGGTTTCTTTATTAATAAATAAAGTCTTGATTAAATAATTACTTTTGGTTCACTTTTAAATCAAATAAAATATTAGACTTTTCTTTTATTTTTGAAATATACATATGTCTCTTTATTGAATAAATAAGATCTTGATTAAATAATTTCTTTTTTTTGGTTCATTTTTTATTAAATAAAAAGCATAAACATAACATAAAATATATAAATCTTTCTTTTATTTTTGAATACACATATAAATTCTTAGTTTTTTTATAAAACCTTGATTAAATAATTTCTTTTTGGTTATTCTTTTTTTATCAAATAGTTTCTAGTTTTTCTTTTTTTTTTTTTTAAACTCTTTATTTTCTTTATTAAATAAAAGGATCTTGATATTAGGTAATAAAAAAAAATTATTTTTTTTTTGGTTTCCTAAAAAACTTAAATAATAATTATCTTTCATTAAACAAGAAAATAAAAGAAAAGAAAGAAAGAAAAGAAATAAAAAATATAAAAAAGAAATAAACAAAATAAATTTTTTTTTAATTTGGTTAACATTTAAGATCATTAACAAAATACAAAATTTTAATAAAAAAAAGACTTACAAATTAGTAATTAAACTAATAATTAATTTTATAAAGAATTAAATAATTAACAATAAGTTAAATTAAAATAATTTCCATATCCGGATGATCCGGCAGGATCTACGGTTTGGAAAATATTTTTTTTTAAAATAAATAAAATAAATAAAAAGATAAAAATTCATATTTACGATATGGATTAAATTGATTAAAACTTCATCAAATTCCGTGTCCAAATGACTCGGTAGAGTCCATGGTTCGGAATCAAATCTTCCGTGTCCAAATGACTCGGCAGAGTCCATGGTTCGGAATTAAACCTTCCGTGTCCGGGTGACTCGGCAAAGTCCATGGTTCGGAAATATCAAAATTTTATACAAATTAATTGTCTAAAAATCCACATCCGACTAATTCAGTTAAAATTTCTAATTTTAAAAATTAACTGAAAATTTTTAAAGCAAAGCAAAACAAAATTAAAATCAACTACGGTACCAATTTTTGGGCATTTTAACAAAGTTGTTTTAACGTAACCGTACTCCCGAATCCTCGAACTCTCGCAGACCAATTTTAAGGTGTCTAATCGACCTAAGTAAACTGATTGGTGGTGACTCCCGAAAACCCGACGTTGCTACACCAACTTAGCACAAACACATAATTTTAAGGCTTGAAACATAGATAATCCAACTTACATCTTCTTCCCCAATTCTTACCAATATGCTCATCAACCTTTCTTCTCCTTCTCGCCCCAACATTCTTCTACTCGATGATCTAAAGCATAATTGTATCATACTTGCAACAATTAAACAATTTCCAAAAAAGGATACAAATTACGCACTAACAAGAAATATCAAAAGTCGATTCAATTCATAAAATTCTGAGAATCAACATCAAATTACGCATGTAGTATAAGGACCTAGAAGAGGATTCTCATTAAGGGGCTGAAACGAAAACTACCTAAGAAATCGGCGACACAGGACACTGAATTATTAGGGCAACATTTACGTACATGGTGATGATGAACACAAAAACATTGATGACAACAAAGCAAGGGACCAACCGAGGAGGTCACTTGCTGAACTGTTTGGTCTTGTTCCATAATTTTAGGAATTCTTATCAAATCTGATTTTCATTTGACTCATATCTATTTTGATGATCCAAGGAAAGAACTTTGTTTTATTAATTTATTTTGAGAAACGACGGAGATGGAGAACGATCGAAAAAGATGGAGATTTGAATGCTAGCGATCGACGGAGATGGAGAGAATCAAATCCGAATGCAATCTAAACTCCAGCAATCGATGGATAAGGAGGGTAGAGTCGGTCGACCAAATCGAAGAAGGCAAGCGGCCAAATCAAAGCACAAAGAAGGAGGATTGAGGCGAGTAGTGCGGGAGAAGGAGTGGGATGATGAAATCGAAGAAGACAAATGAGGAAATCGAAGGACGGAGAAGGAGGATCGAGGGAGGCAATGCTGAACGGTTTTGCTCTCCCCCAACGAATGGAGCTCCTCTTTGCCGGCGAATGGATCTCTTCTCCATTGATGATTTTGAGCAACAACGAGAACACAAATCTCTCTCTCTCTCTCTCTCTCTCTCTCTCCTCCTTTTCTGTTTCCTTCTTTCCCTTGGCACATGGTCAACACATGCCAGAGACTCATTTAGGCTCAAAATGTACTCACAAATCGCTCATCAATGAGAAATTACTGGCTGCCTTCAGTACTAACAAATTGCATTCTCAGATGAGATTAATTCCAAGATTTCGAGTCCTATATTCACGGGATTATGAATTATCTCGATTTGAACATTCGCATCGTTGCATATCTGCATTAATTTCATACAGCACGAGAGTATGAAACAAGTATATTCCATTTCATTACTAGATCGATCAATTTAATCCGAGCAGTAAAGCAGGAACCAAATCCCCAATGGTTTTAGTAGACGTGATCTTATCATGAGCGAGAAGAGAGATTTAAGGAATTGGACGATCAATTTGCACCCTCAAAATGTTTATTTATCTTCTCGACAGCTCAGAATTTAACCCGCTTGTGTTGTGAAGCCGCCCCAGGGCATTGGATTTTGATGATGTGCACGCAAAAACTTGCATTACGTTCATTCCAGACCTCATTAGCTATTCTATCAACATAATATGCTGAATGATGTATAGAAATAGAACATGCAGACAGATGTTCCCAGGCCCTGACATGCGAGCACAAAAATTGCTAAGCCAATCAAAGTCTCACCAGAACTATTGCTTCACTTGCAATGAACTTTCTATGCGTTTAATTAGCTGATCAGCGGTAAAAGCACCCTCCTGACAATCAAAATGGTGAACAATCAGCTTAATGAAGTCCTGATCCCTACTAATTAGGATTCGCAACAACTAAAAGTGAAACCATAACCGAGAAATGGATGAAAGAACTACGCGCAACATGTAGAAGAAACCCAAACAATGCAAATTTGGATAAGATCCAAAAGGCGAGCTTATTGGCCGATGTGCATTTGTTGTATTAAAATGAACAATATAGGTGACTGGCCTATACTATTCATGATTTAAAAACTCCGAGAGGCTACCTGTGGATGGATCCAGATCCTCTCCAGTAGACTAGGCTGCTCAGTCCATGTTTTTGTCTTCAGCTCAATGATGAACTTGAATGTAAGCTTTTTATAACATCAGTTTAACATTAAACTCAAATGTAACTTTGATGTTATTTCACCATTGAACTCAAGGGAGAAAAATGGAATGGACGGCCCAGTTCACCGAAGATAGTCTGAATGAAAATGGAAAACTTTTGTACAATATTACCTAATGCAAGCATCACTTTGACAATTCAATTAGTGCAAGTGGGCACCAAAATTCCACCCAAGCATACGATAAACATACAAATAAATAAAAAGCAACAACAGTTGAAGTTGAACTTACAAAACGATCACAGGGTTCTCCATCCTTGAATATGATGAAAGTAGGCAGTGCCTGTATCCTGTATTTATCAGCAATTATAGGGTATTTCTCAGTGTCAATTTTTACCACTTGGATCTTGTCTTTCAGTGTTGTACTCACTTGACTCAGGATCGAAACCATGAATTGACAAGGACCACACCTACAACCAAGACAAGGTTGTTACTTTCTTTGGTTAATTACATCCAGACAAACTGTTGCCTCGAATCCAACCAAGTTGGGTCCGGCAGCATAAAGCTCATAACACCAAATCAACAGGTAAGAGCAATATAAATGCAAGAAACTGACTACAAAAAAGCAATCAAAATCAAACTGATGCTAGTATTTTGTGCATAGCAAACAACAGGTTCACAGAATACAATAATGGACAAGTGCAGCCACAGCAGCAATTGGGACATATTAGATTTCCAGTTTCCTTCTCTAGAAAACACAGAGGACATGCAACAAATTAAAGACAAAGAAATAAGCTGTCTTAGCCTATCAAAAGTAGGAAGTCGGTTCAAAATGACCAACCAGCATACGTTTATTGTTACTTTTAGAAATTGTTCTTTTCACACAAGTCTTAAAAGCTTGATAATTTTTTTTTTTATTTTTTCATTTTCTCTTAAAAGCAAGAGATAATAATATTTTAGTAATTTTATCCTCCCATAATAGAAGATTACCATTAAATTTTTTACTCGTCTATCATGCAAGGTGTATATAACAAGAGTCTTGTATCAAAACCTTTAATTTTTAGGAATATTAACATTTTTTTTTTTGAATTCTAGTATAAATATCAATGGACCTTTTTCTTAAAAATTTGCATTTAACGATGCCCAATACAATTTTGATATCAAAGCCAAGTTAACATTGACAACATGCTGCTTGTTTCTCGTCGCTAAGAGTGTTCATAAGTAGAGGAAGTTGACTTTCAAAATATATGAAGATTTCGTAAATATTTGTAATTTCCATGGGAGAGGGTCTTTCCTACTATTTGTTTGTAATTAGGTCTATATATGTATGCACGTCATACGTTTTGAAGGAAGCTGTTGTCTCACATTTGTTTGAAAAAAAAATTAAAGTGATATTTAGAAACTATAATTTTTAATTTTTCATTTTCATGTAAAAAGTTCATATTTTATGATAAATCTTAAAAGAAATAAAATTATAGATTAATTACTATAAATAATAAAAATAATAACTTTTATGAGACAGATGGAGTAGCTATGTTCATCTTCAAACACGGGTGTTGTTTGCAAAATTGTTTAAGTTTCAAATTACAGAAGTAGTTTGATTCTCACTATTTGTTAAAGGTGAGCATGGGTTAAGTATAAAAGCAGGAATAAGTTGAGCCCTTATTAAATAGTTTGAACTTAACCTTGATTTTTTTGTTATCAAATCATGCCTAATGAGCATTGAGCCTAGACTCAAACTGCATTTTAGGTTCAAATCCTTAAAAATTTGAGTCTGAGATAGGAACTGTTTGTTTCGCTCTCGTCGAGTCTAACAAGCCTAACATTATAATATTAATATAATATGATTAATTTAATAAATAAATAATACCCTAATTCTTAAATATTCCACTTGAGCTTTTATTGAGCCAAACAAACCTCAATAATGCTTGAATCAAGCCTTACCATCTAAGTCGAGCTTTAAACTTATTAAACTATTGAGTCGAGCCTAAACCTTTTCAAGCTGAGCTCTGAGCTCCCTTATTAAGCTCGTTAAACTCAAACTCGAGTTCAATCTAAGTTAGTCCTCAACTAGCAAAGCTTCAAGCTTGGGGTGTTCGGATTCGGCTCGACTCAGTTTTACCTATAGTTAAGTGTAACAAAAAACCAACCTGAACTACCTATATTAGATTTGTTTGAGTTAAGTAAAACTTAATAATGGTTCGTGAGTTTGTTCCACTATTACAAAATTTATCAGTTTTCTGATTGATTTTGATTTCATATGGAACCAACTTAAAATAAAACTGAATTGAAGATATATATTTAAATATTTTATAAGATTTATAATATTACATATTCACTCACATATTCATTTATGGGGGTGTTTTTGTCTTTTAGCTTTACATACAATATTTTATGTAACCTAATATTATTACTAACTTTCTTAATTGGTCTCTACGATATGAATTACATGTGTATTTGAATTTGGAAGTGGTTGTAAATTATGATAAATATTTTTTAATGTGGTGAATGTTGATAGATTCAATTATTTTCAGCTCTTAATTGATTGCCTTGGATGAAATTTGATTGAGTTTTTTAGTTGCTATATATATATATATATATATATGATGCAAACTTGAAAATAGCCGAGAATCAAAACAAAAAAAAAAACTAAACCATGGTCTGGTTTTTTTCAATTCTTGATTTTTGGAGAAAGTTGGATTTATTTGGAACTATGACTATTTTAGGTTGAGCCACTTCCACTAAAAGAACAATCAAACCCGACCCATACCCGTCCTACTAGCATTCGTTGATTAAAAAAAATCACAAAAAAAAAATCAAGTAGTTTGGACTAACCTAAACATTATCCCATTATTTTAAAAAATTTATAGTTTATCCTTTGTTACGTTATCTAATAACAATTTATAAAATACTAATTTAGACTGTATGATAGTTATACACCAATAATTTCAATATTTCTGACATTTTTTTATAGTTATTGGACATTTTAAATGATTAATTTTTAATATTTATAAACATAAAATTGTTTTTTTTAAATTTTTAGTTAATCATAAAAATATAAGACAACTTAAAATTACTGAAAAATAATTAGATAGAGTTTGAATTAAGGACTGTCGAGAATGTGAAGAAATAGGCGTAAAGTATGAGGCTCCAATTCATGAATGGAATAAAGTGCAGGTATAACGCTGTGTTTTGTCATTTCCCCTGAAAAATCACCGCATAGACTTTCGGGGAGGGCGAGAGGAGAACGGCCTCTGGAGATTTCCATGGCGCCGCCTGCAACTGTAAGCAATATGGAGATGAAGATGGTAGCGACTGAGGACATAGAGATGGGTGAAGACCTAACCCCTCCTCTCCCTCCTCTCTCCGCCGCCCTCTTCCACTCTTTCCTTTCATCTAACTGCTCTTCATGTTTTTCTCCTCTGCCCTCCTGCTCTTCCTATGACTCTTTGTACTGCTCCCCCGCTTGCTCCGCCGCCGCCCACTTCCTCCATCTCCACTCCGAAGACTCCGACGTCTGGGCCGCCCTCCGCCTCCGCCTTCTTCTCCCATGCCCCTATACATCATCGTCCGATCACCACCGAATTTTCGGCATCCTCACCAACCGCCACAAGCTAAGCTTTTCTCCCGACTTCTCCGACAAAGTCAGGAGCGGGGCTAGGGCAATTGCTGCCGCGGGCGGCTTTGGTGACGGGGACCTGTCGTTGGAGGAGGCATTGCTGTGCTTGACCATAACGAACTCCGTGGAGGTCCAGGATGAGACGGGACGTTCGTTAGGGATTGCGGTTTACGGTCCCGCGTTTTCTTGGATCAATCACAGCTGCTCCCCCAACGCCTGCTATCGCTTCTCCATTTCTTCGCCGAGTACTGCTGATTTTTCTGGGGAATCCAAATTACGACTCGCTCCCAGCACCGTGGGAAACGAATACTTACAATTGCAAGTAATTAATCTCTCAACAGGTCATTGCAGAAACGTGTCTGCATTGGTTAACTCCGATACATAACTTTTGCAGGGAGAGAATGATGTTCTCATAAATAGTTTGCACACAAAAGGTTAATTGGGTTTCTCAGTGAAATGAAGATTTCGTATTTTCTTTCTCATCCTTTTGGATTTACTTAATATGCGATCTCCTGTTGGGTATGTTTGAGGAAGCAGAACTGGGACCTAGAGTGATTGTGAGAAGTATTAAGAGGATCAGAAAGGGGGAAGAGGTCACCGTTTCATACACTGATTTGCTGCAACCAAAGGTATATTTCGGCTGGGCATATCTGTTGATGTCATCCACATTATGCATTGGGCTTGGCGTGCCGCCTGTTCCTTACTCGTGCATTTGCCACTATGGGGGTTCTCTTGTTGTTTCCACTGCAATATTTGCTTTTAGCTGCATTATGCGTTTTGCTTGGACCAATTGACTCGTGACCTTTTTTTCCTTATTGTTTCTAGGCAATGAGGCAATCGGACTTGTGGTCCAAGTATCAATTCATATGTTCTTGCAGCCGGTGTAATGCATCAACTCCAAGCTATGTTGACCGTGTCTTGCAGGTACCTAGTGACAGTCAGCACCGTTGAAATGTTTAAGCTTTACATTCATTAGCTTGGAGCTACTTTTATTTTTTTATGGTGCCTTGATTCTGATATGAGTCCGATTTTATTGTTGTGGAACAACAGGAACATCCTCTTACCTGATTGTGATTTCTGGCTCCTGCATACTTAAGTTCAGATGAACAATTCATCTTGCAACCTGTGCGTGATGGCAGTTCAGTTATAATTCAACATTTTATACTTGAAAAATATGTTTGCTAAAATTTTCAGGACTTCCTCTCCATGAAACAGTTCTTTTCATTGTTCTGCTTTTACATATAGGCCGCTAGTGTAACTTGTTTGCTGATTTTTCTTCCTTTAACTACTGGTTTATCTTCTTTTAGAGGTTTGGACTTCAGGATGTAGAGACTAGTATGAACCCCTGTTAAGGGGTAAGCCTTAACCAGGGGCTAAAAGCTGTGATTGTTTTCATTCATGTGGGTGACCAACTTCTAATAGCTTTTTCCCTTGGAAAGAAGTCTTCCTGTTTTTATCTTGCATTAGGTTGTTTTTATCAACTGGTTGCGATTATAAACTTCTCATCTTTGGTTTGTTCCAGTGTGGATTCTCCACTGTCTAATAAGAAAAACAATATAAATGATCTGGGCTTCTCTTTCATGCAGGAAATTTCTGCATATGGTCCTGATTTTTCAAGATTGAACGACGACTATAGCTCTTTGTGCAATGTGAAATTTGCCGATGACATTGATGAGACTATATCTGAGTATCTGTCGGTCAGTGATCCTAAATTGTGCTGTAGAAAGCTTGAAAGCATTCTTTGTCTGGGCCTCCTTCAGAAGTTAGAAACAAATGGAGGAAGTTACAGTGTAAGATGCAGGTTGCATCCCCTACATTATCTTGCTCTCAACACATACACCACTCTGGCATCTGCATACAGGATGCGTTCAGTTGACTTCTTGTCTGTTCATTCAAACACCAAGAGCAGGGAACATGTGCCAAAAGCTTTTGACATGAGTAGGATCAGTGCAGCTTATTCCTTGTTGCTTGCTGGTGCAACCTGTCACTTGCTTAGCTCAGAATCTTCGCTGATTGCATCTGCTGCAAATTTCTGGATAAGTGCTGGCGAATCTTTATTAACACTTGCTTGCAAATTTGGAGGGGTTATGTTAGCTGAACGTGGATGCTCCTTTTGGGAAAGTTTAAACCCTTCAAAGAAGAAATGCCCCAACTGCCCATTGGCAGACATGTTCAATGAAGAATTAGTCCTCAGACAAGCAGAATACACACACTCTGAGTACATAACCCCAGGAGGTTCTTGGATTGTGCGTTGAGCATGACATCAGAGATTTGGAGCATACTGGTCCGTGGTTGCCGTTACTTGGAAGCAGTTGAAGATCCCATAGATTTCAGCTGGCTAGGAAAACTTGACAATCATGCCAGTAGTTTGGATGAGGTTTCCAGTTTTACTGCGGAGGAGAGCATCTGTGAACAGGAAGGTAAGGGGTATACCAGTGAAACAAGGGTAAAGATATATGAGCTTGGTGTCCACTGCTTGCTATACGGAGGATACCTTGCAACTGCATGTTATGGCCAGAGTTCTTCTCTAATTACTCACCTCCTGGATGTTCTACATAGTTACCTGTGACATGACCACGTGGATGAAGTTATTGATGAAGAAAAGGGGTGATAGGGTTAAGCTTTGCATTAGTTTGTGTTTCTTGTAGCTGTTACCCATAAACACACACGTTCAGAGGTGAATACAAGTGTTAGCAATACGGGGGACGTGGGAAATTGTAAGCAAAACGGGGGAGAGTGGCGCCAATGAATCTGCGGATTTGCCCTTAGGCTCGAATTGGACATGCATACATGTTGCTAGGGAACACTATTTAGATGTATTTTACTAAGGTTTGATTGTTTTACATTGTGGTGGGTTTCCTTGTAATTCAAGTCGCCAATTGTAACTGCTCTGTGGGCGTGACTTTGAGTATGTATTATTTCCTTCAACCTATATTAATTAATATTATATGTCGTTGAGTTAGTAGCCATCTCATCTGTCGTTGAATTTTTACATCTGGGGTGGGGAGATGTATATGCAAATTCAATTGCTTAGCAGTTAAGCTTGCTGAGGGAAGATAAAGAGGCTAAACTCTTTAATAAGCCCTTCAGTAGTTCTGTTTTGTTACATATATATACAAACCTCTTTTTCATGTCAGTGAAAGTACCTTCATTGTTTTGTTTGTTTTCTTATGTACAAACGGTACAGTAGTCTGGCTAGATCATTGAACCGCTTGAGATTCGCAAAATTTAACATGGGATAGCATTGGATGTACATTTTTGCCAAAACTATTTCTTTTTTTTTTTTCATTCGGTTGCGATTACATGATATCTAGACAAAACTGAAAATATTCTTGCCAATTATATCCAAATAAAGCGTTGTTCGATAAAAATGCGATCGAATGTCTATTGACTTCAACAAATGATTAAAGATTCGTTCGTAATTCTTTGAGAAAACTCATTTGACAAACACAAACAAATATTTATAGCTTGTTGAGCTTTCGCCCAAGGCAGAAAAGAAAAAAAAGTTTGGGAGACCGAAAATACGTCAAAATTTGGAGAAAAAATATAGGAAGCCTGAAGAATTAATTAAGCAGATCAACCGTTTGGTGGCAGCAAAGCTTGGGAGACCATCCATGGCAGCAATAGATCAGTTTTTACTGGGGTTTTTACTGTAGACAACCTGATTTTAATATAAAGCATGTGTGTAGGATTCGATTTTGATTTTCTTTTTATATCAAATGTTGCTAATTTACTCTCTATGCATTTAGCATTAAAATGTAATTATCATTTGACGTTATACTGTAAAATGGGTGAGTTGCACTAAACGCAAGTCACATTAGGAACAGATAATTCAAAGCCTAGAACAAAATTTTATTGAATCGTGTGAAAGACAATAATTGGATCCTTTTTTTTAGGCTTTGGCCTAGTAACCAATCCCAAAGTTCCATAGCACTAAAATTTTTTTAAAAAAATCTTTTTTAAATTTTGTGTAATGAACGTTTAAGTGAGGATTAAAAGAATAGTTTGTTTTTAGTTTTTAGTTTATGAGAGTTTAAATGACTATTCTAAAGTAAATTGAATGATACAAATTTCCTTAAAGGAAAAACAACTCAACCTTTTAGAAACAACCCAAAAAAATATGGGCATTTTGTTTTTAATGAATTACTCAATCCATCCCAAAAAGAATGAAACGTATTCTTTTTTAGATTTTTTTTGCTGTAAAAAAATGAAACATTTCCCTTTTTAAAAAGTTTTCAATTTCTAATTTACCTTATTACCCTCATTTAAACTCTCAGTATATAAAACTCAATAAAGAATCTTTTTTTAATCTTCATTTAAACTATCATTGCACAAAACAAAAAAAAATAATCATTATTTAAATTCTCACTACATAAAATCTAAAAATATATATTTTTTAATTTTAGTTCCATGGGAAAAATTGAAAAAAAAATAACATAAATTACATATACCTTAACTTCCGTATTCAGAGAAATATTTCAATTATTATGGGACGAAGGAAGTATTTATCATAGATTTAACTACCATTCAGAATAAAACTAGATGAATCGTTCACATTGTTTCGACAATTCTTTGTTCCAGAGGCCGATTATAAGAAAGCAAAACTTGGAGACCATGATGACAAAGAAAAATAGCTTAGGGACTTTAAATTATTCTAATTGGAGGGTCAAATGGCAGATAGAAAAGCTGAAGAACCAGTAAAGCAAAGTTTAAGGATTCAGGGACCTTTTCCATAATTTACCCTTCATCTTTCTGGACATTTTTATGAGTTGGGCTGTACTGTTGATTTTCTGCCATACCAAGTGGGCAGTGGGCACCATAGATCTACACTATTTCGCAACTCATATACATATATATAAGTTCGTACAAACACATTTTCCATGTACACGTAGCACTCCTTGCGTGGTTATCGGTTGTGGCTCATGAACCTTATCTTTAATTGATGGCTTAAAAAAATTAAATAAAATTACACAATTAATCTCAAACCTTTAATTATCATTAATTGGTTCTCAATGTTCATTTCATTACAAATTATTCCTAACATTTATAATTCCTTACATATTAGTCTATATCTATATGTAAGATTAAGTTCATAAAAAAACTTGATTTATAAACAGAAAAACTTAATAACATAAATTGTCCATTAAATATGAAAAAATTATGATACAAATTACAATTTTTGAAAAATAGTTACTAAATATTTTAAATTAGAATTTAAAAATTGATGTAAAATATTTATGTGATAATTAACAAATTCATATTATTTGATAACTGTATTTCAATGATGTTAAACTGAGGCATAATCTATTAACATTTAATTTGCCAATCAAATTATCCAACTTTTATCTTTGTAAACTAGGTTTTGGTAAAAACTTAGCCTTATCAAATAGTGGAAACTAATATGTAAGAATGTATAAAGGTTTGAGATCAATTTACAATAAAATGAAGGTAGACCAATTGACAATGGCTTTTAAAGGTTGCGGACCAATTGCAATTGGAATCAAGTACTTTACTCGTCGCGTTGCCTTGGTGCAGCCGTGCAGGTGTCTCTGATCGATTGGTATCGGATGTATAAAAGGGATAAATAGCACCAATGGTCTCAAATCTTTAATTTTTATTGTAAATTGATCCCTAAAATTAATTTTATTGCAAATGTATCCCAAACATTTATAATTCATTACACATTTAGTCTGTAGCTCTTGACAGACACAGAAACTCGATTTATAATGTAAAAAAAATTATAGTTTAAATTGTTTATTAAATCTAAAAAAATTATGCCACAGTTTGAATTTATTGAAAAAAAACTATAGAACAGTTTGAGTTTGTTAACTTTCATGAATTATCTAACATTAACTTTCAAAATTCTCATTTTAATGGTTTGATAATTATTTTTTTCATAAATTTAAATTATGTCATAATTTTATAACAGTTAACAAATAATTTAAACTATTAGTTTTCCTTTTGTATAAATTAAGTTTCTATGTCTGCCTAGAAATAGAGATCAATATGCAATAAATTATAAGGATTTGAGACTAATTTACAATAAAATGAAATTTGGGACTTATTTGCAATGGAAGTTAAACGTTTGGGATCAACAGTGCTTTTTACTTTCTATAAAAATTAAAAGACACAAGTGCAAGGATGTCTTAACACAAGCCTTATACTCCATTTCTCCCATATCTTTTATACTAATAATTATTATTTCTAAATTTTTATAATGTTTTTATATTTACTAATTACTTTATTATTTTAATTTCCCAAATCATTATTTTAATATTTATTTTTCCACCTCTCTTAATTTATGTGTAAAATATGAAAACTAAAAGTAAAAATAATACATGAACTTTTTAATAATACATGAACTTTTTATCTTTCTTAACCTCTATATCAAACCTGAATATTTCAATGAATTTGAGGCAGATGAATTATTATTTATATCATTCAATAATTTTTCATCCATTGTACATATATCGATTTAATTGTTAGAGTGAAGAATTTGTTTATAGAGAGCATGTACAAAAATTATAAAGATGATTCAATTTTGTAAATTTTTATAATTTGAATTGATCCACAAAATTTAAACGATTGAGAAAATAAAAATGTCCTTTGTCACAGAGATCTTGTACTATCAAAACGTATGACATATAATAATATTTTTTTTACTGCACCTACAATAATATTTTTAAACCTAATAGATTGTTTAAAATAATTTTGATTTCATACGTAATAATCGGAAAAAGCATACTTTGTGTAAAAACTAAAACGCAAATTTAGACCATCTAGCTCTGATTTCTCCACTCAAGATGTGGGAGTAGGAGCTGGAAACCATATAACGTTGGGGCCTGCCACCCCTGCTCACAGGTCCTTGCTCTGAGAAAAGGGCAAAACTATTATGGTGTTGCCTCTCTTATTAAGCCTTTATCCACCGAATAATAATAATAATAATGGTTCTTTAAGTTATTATTTTTTAAAATCTATATACTAGCTTAAACTCTACAATTTAAGAGACCCGAAATTATTTTAAAATATATTTTTTATAAAAATTATATTTTTATTAATTTTTCTAAGTTGGGTACAAAATAATTATAAAAAATTAATTACTATCTAAAAAAATTTATGTTCAAATAATTATCAAGTAGATATAGTGTTAGCTTTCAAATCACACTGGTTCCTAATAAAAAAAAATAATGAGTATTTAAGGAGTTTTTTAGTTAGAAAACAACACGACCTTATATGTTAGAGTGAATATTATCATTTATAGAGATCAAGTACAAAAATTTTAAATGTGATTCAAATTGTAAATATTTATAATTTATTCCGTAAAATTTAAACCATTGGAACTTAACAATAAAAATGTATTTGTTAAGAAGATTTTTATTATTCCCCCAAAAACTGAGATGTATATATAATCCATAAGAATATTTTCTTAAATTTAAAAGTTTGATTACATATGTAATTAGCAAAAAAGCATAAATAAGTCAAATGGATGATGTCGTAATGGTTAAGCTATCCGGGGCAAACTGGGATGGTGTGATCCAGACAGAGCTCAGCTGGTCAGTTGGTATCCCCTCCGAGTCCCCGACGCCAGGGAACACCGAATATGCGGATTCTCTTGCCGACACTCACCGCCCGCTCCTATCACTATTCCCAGCCCAACCCATGGGCCCTGTCCGTCCCACCACCCATTCCTAATTCATCTCTCTACCCATTCTATTTTTATCCAATATCCTTCTTTCCTTTTTTTTTTTAATGTATTCTATCCAATATCCTTTTCCACAACAAAAACGTTACTTGTTTTTTTTTTTGGGTACACAATAAAACAGTTAATTGTTATTTTCTTTTTGGTGCGCAAAAAAATATAGGCAACTTAGCATTTATAGTATTAAAAAAATAAACTACCTTTTTGAGACTTATAGGGCACCAAACCAGTAATGATGAGCTTATATGAAGAATTGACTAAAATCAGTATCAATGACATTATATGGGTAATCTATGGAGGTTAGAGTCAGACGCTAGACCTATGTTCTTTGGACACAATTAAAGGATAGTATTAGACAAATTTATAAATGCAATTGTGTTTATTTATTTATTTAGTTATTATTTTTTTTTCTTGGAAAGAATCAGTACTCTCAATCTTTTAAGTAAATAAACACATATCTGAAAAAAAACGAAAACCTCACTAAACATATACGGTTAACTGGATGGAACATCAATAGTTCAACTTTTTTTCTTTTTCATCTATCATCATTTATGCTGATCTCCTCGTATAGTGCGTGAATTATCAAGATCCAAGAATCTAACCATTATATTAAGGCAAATTTATCATGAACAGTGTCTGCTCTTCTACAGTAATGGATTTTTTTTGGCCCAAATTATTATTATTTTTTTTGCTGTTTATGTTCGGGCTAGAACCATTATTGTCTATGGTGAAGTCTTTTGGTGTTCAAACTTTAAAAGTACATATTTTTACCACTTTCTGCAAGCGGATTTTTTTTTTCCAAAAAAAATGGTAACTTATACAATTGGCCCTACGTTTAGCTGTACTGACATCTTTTGGTCTTCAAGCTTTAAAAGTAGGTATATTATTGTCTATGAATGTCTTTTGGTTTTCAAACTTTAAAAGTACATATTTTTACCACTTTCTGCAGGCGGAAATTTATTTTTTTTCCAAAAAAATGGTAACTTATACAATTGGTCCTACGTTTATCTGTAGTGACATCTTTTGGTCTTCAAGCTTTGAAAATAGGCATTTTTTACCACTCTATCCCAAACTTTTGACTTTTATATTTTAGGCCTATAAACTTTTATGAGTGGTATTTAAGGCTCGACTTGTCTTGAAATTACAAATTTGTTACATTGGTCTTATGTCTCATGTTTTCTATTTATCAAATTTGTTACTAACATCTTTTGGATGTTTCAAATTTTTAGATCTTTTGAAGTGATCAAAACTTATTTTTTTTTAATTCATAATTTTTTATACTTTTTTCTCTATAAATATAATCGGTATTAAAAATTTGTGCCTACATTTATTGCCCCACATGAAATGTATGTTGAAATCTAATTCATTGAACTTAAGTCAACTTAACCCAAGACGACTTATTTTTATTTTTATATTTTTTTTACCTGGGACTAATTTCATTTGAAAGTCAGCAGTAAATAGATCTAATGACCTATTTGAAAGTAAATTTTCATGATATTATTAAATCTTTATAATTTTTTTTAAGCATAAAAAAGAAAAGTTCATAAAAATTTAATAGGATTATAAAAATTATATTTTAAATGAATTATTATATCTATATAATATTGGCTTTAAAATGAAATTGATCCAAGATAAAAACGATGTGAAAATAAAAATAAATTATTTTAAGTTAAATTGATTTGAGTTAAAATGAATTACAATTAAAAAAAAAAAGTTAAAACAAATTACCTCTAAAGTTGTAATAATTTCCAAACACAACAAAGTTTATGCCAACCAACCCCTTGAACGGCCACACAAGACGAAGCCTAAAGGGAGTTGGTTTTAGCTCAAAGCCTTTTTGACCTTGGGACTCTTCATCGAGTTGATAGGGTAGGAACTAGAAAGTGACGATCTCATCTTTCGGATCTAATCACATGCAACTGCAATTCCGTTACAGATAATCTAGCTAGGATCGACAATGCATGTATTTCCTAATCCCTAGTTCACTGCTTAATTAATTTTTGCAGGCATATCGCCCCATGAAGCTAGGTAGCTACCTTTGTTTAGCTTAGTCCCATAACCAATGTTGATGTTGCAATTTAGTACACGTCCTCGCTAGTGACGATTGTTGTTCTCTGTGGTTGAAGTTATCAAAATTATATATTCTACATTAAAAATTATAGATGGGAGTTAACACTTGTCCTACTACTGCTGCTCCTAGACCCAAGGGCGGCTTTACACTAGTTGCCTCCACTAAACTTTTGTAAACCTTTGGTTTTGTATATATGGAATAGCTCATTGTCTGTTATTTGTACTTATAAATGTTTTCATAAAAATTTTTAAATTTTTTAAATTTTAGGATGTGTAACTAATAAGTAAATTAATATAGTCCTTATTATATATCATTTTACCATCACTTATTGACCAACAAGTTAAAATGTAAGGAATAACTTATGATTAACGACTCACAATTTTACTCTCTGTCTTTTAAACCTTCCACAGACACCACAAACACAGGCTCCCTCCAACTTATGTCATCAGCTTTCCGTCATTGCCACCTAATTGTGGCCCAACATGATCAACACATGAACTCATTAGTTTATCTCTAATTTCCTTGCTCAATTGCCCCTGACATTTCTTCTTCTCCTTCCCCTGACCCTAAATTAGAACATTAGTAATTTTATCTCCTACTTAATTTCTACCACTGATTATTGCAGTTGTGTTGTTGTTTCTGAATTGCAAAAAATTGCATTTTTGTTGTTGTTTTCTAATCTACAAATTCTTGTGTTTGTATGTGTTTTGGAACTTCCTGATTTTGCTAATAAACTATGTCATTCTTGCGGTGTATGAAAGGGTTTTTAAATCTTAACCATGAAGTCTCCTTATAAACAATTGCCAAGAAAAAACATTATTACTTGTTAGTTAGTGTATTGTACTTATTGATCACATATAAATTATGTTTTTGAGTTTGCCCCCATAGAAAAAAAATTCCTACAACCACCACTAACTACTACTACTATTATTTGTCAATAACATGTATAAGGAATATGTTAATTGAACTATATATAATTTTCATACCTCTTTAAAAAGTTCCATATATGCCCGATGTTCTCATAAAAGAAAAGTACATAAAAGTGTCTCTGCGTATGTGTTATATAAGAAAAGTGTATATATATCCTCGAATATACCATATAAAAATTATAATTTAAAATATTAATATAATGACGTTAAAGCTTGCAATTATTAATTTTCACTCCTCTGAATATTTCAAGATACACTCACGAATTTCAAAACTTGAATCTAATATAAAATAATGATATATATATATATATGTACTGTGAATTCTTAAAGGTACAAGAAATTGTTTGCTTCTGTTGTCACCGTATATTCTAATTTGATCAGTGGTATATTATTAAATTATTTTATTATTAGCTATACGATCGATGCTTGACTACATAATTATACAATCTCATTCATGTTTATTAATGGATAATTGCACAAATATACTGATATGGATTGATTACTTTGTATATGGTTAATTAATTATTTTATTGTTAACAATATAGGTTACTAACTCATCCTTGCTAGTTGCTACACATTATTAATGGATGGATCAAGAGTTTTTGCAACATTACCCATACTTGGAACAAACAAAGAAACGTTCTTTATAAAAAAATAAAATAAAAAAAGCAACGGTCAGTTGCTATAGAAAATATATATATAATGTAAATACGTGCGCATATATTATAACCCCTGTTTTTTTTTTATCAATATACGTGAGTAACTGAAAACGAATTATTCTAACTTGGCATATGACTTAGTAGAATTGGTAACATTGGAAAACATGAGATAGCATTAAAACATTAAAAGGAGAAAAAGTATAAAAAAGCCCCTTTTTAATTATAAAATTTACAAATAGGGCCTAACCTTAATATCTCTACAATTTTATCACATGATACACAACCCCAATGAATTTTTTTTCAAATTGTAGGGGCGGCTGCCAGCCGCGTCCCCAAGTAGCTACGCCCCTACCTGGCAATCTCACTTCAACTCATTTTTATTTGTCAAGAAGATCAGTTTTAAGTGGGAACTTTGACTTTCTTAGATAGTCCCTTCCTCGAATAAGAATATTTGTGGCGAACAAAAGTACAAAAGAATAAAATACAATATATATATATACCTGTACCCATGCATGAAAACACTTAATAACAAGCAACAGAAGCCGTCTCGATCATAATCTAGCTAGCTATCATCGGTTTCCTTGAGCTGTTAATTATTTCTTCTTTCACAAGTTAATAATCATGTCGGAGCACCACCACCGTCATCATCGCTTCCACCACAAGGAGGAGCAGCAGCCAGCCGACGCGGTGATCTTCACCGAGACTGAGGCTGTCTACACCGAAACCGCTCCCGACTACCGAAAGGAGGAGAAGCACCACAAGCACCTTCAGCAACTTGGCGAGCTTGGAGCTGCCGCTGCTGGTGCTTACGCCCTGGTAATTAATTAAACAACACGATTCTTAGTTACCTCCTTATATAGCTGCATTTATTTAATCAATAGGGCTTGAAGATTAGACGTTGTTTGATCGGATCACACAAATTTCTGCAAATAAGTTTCCATAATTTTTTCAAGCATATTTGATGAACATATTGATCTAATAATAAGTACCGTATCTACATTAATCATACACGCACAAAAATTAAAAATTAATTTTTTGTATACATTTTTTTTTTGGATTAACTAGTTATCAACTAATTAAATTCGTTAGTAAAGATTCTTTATTTGAAACTACCACAATAAAATCTGTGACTTCCATGATTAAGAGAGACGAGGTCAAAGAAAGAGAGAATTGTTGCCTTATTTCCTCCGTCATCATAGCTCAATTTGACTCATTAAATTTTGTATGGACAAGAGAAATAAATAAGCTATATATCTCTTTGTTTCGTTAATTTTGCTTAATTAATATATATGATGACAATAATTATTAATTAGTTATATGTATTATTTTTTATAATTAAGTACGAGAAGCATGAGGCAAAGAAGGACCCAGAGCACGCGCACAGGCACAAGATAGAAGAGGAGGTGGCGGCTGCCGCAGCTGTCGGGGCTGGTGGATTTGCCTTCCACGAGCACCATGAGAAAGAGGCAGCCAAGAGAACTGATGAGGAGGCTCATGGAAAGAAGCATCAACACTTCTTCTAAGCAATATAACAACTATATTTTTGGTGCGTTTAAATAACTAATTATACCAATTGCCGGCCGCGGCCGGCTACGTGGTCTAATTAATGGTATTAATGGTCTAATTTGGGTATCTTCTGTGTACGTTGTTCCGTGTGTATTTGTGTGTAACTGGCCAGTCGCTACTAGTGACCGCCCCTAGAATAACCTTTCGCCACATACGTATCAAAATTGTTCCCATGCATATGACCTTCCACCTTCACTTAATAAAACAACCTTTCGCCACATACGTATCAAAATTGTCCCCATGCGTATGACCTTCCACCTTCTCTTACTTTTAAGTGTTGTAACTTTGTGTGTGAACTTGTGAACGTGCTACCATTTTATTTCCACCATTTTTGTATCCTTGTCGACAATAATATTATATGAAATGATAATGTTGCTTTCCTAATTATAGTTATGGCCTTTAAATTATAACTTATTAGTAATTACTCACTCCATTGAATAAAGGTTGATCTCTTTATTTTTTTTTTTTTACTAAAGTTTGACTTAAATATATTCACATTCATTTGTATTGTAAAATTTTTTTAAAAATTATATTTATAAACTAAAGTCTTTATGGTACTATTTTCATATAAAAAATTTATATTTCTAAAAAAAATTTTAAAAGAAAAAAAATCATCAATTAATAGCTATAAATAGTAAATGGGACAAGCTTTACATGACAAAGGAAATAAGAAATAATATTTTTGGTCTATCAAAATGATGTGTGTCACATAAAAAAAAATATAATGTGTATGTTTTATCATGATATACTATTAATTAAATAAAATAATTACAACAGAATTATTCTAAATTATTCTAATCTCATATGGAAAAGCGTTAGGGACACAAATTCCGTACATCGGGTTCAATCTCTTTCCCTTCTCCCCAATATCATGCAATAACATTTGATGTTGTTTAGTCACCTTTTGGGGTCCAAAGAAATGGGCATACCTCTTTCCTATAATGTAACTATTTATTCCCAGTTTTCTAAACGAAATTTTTGTTCAACACATTCTCTAAACGAAAACCTTTTATTCAACCTCCAAAATTATAAGGGATTTCATAATTTGAGGTTCATGATGCGTATGCCATGGTCCCTTTTTTGGGATGAAGCTACTGAAGTTAGAGTATTCCAGTGTCCGCCTTGCCCGACATATGCCAGGGATGGACGCTTAACTCTGTTTGCTATATTTTCCCAAATCTATTTGTTTTTTTTTTAATTTTACATTCAACTGTGAAATAATTACGTTTTTATTGGAAAAAAAAAATTTATAACTTTTTTCTATTTGATGAATCTAATTCAATAACTATTTTTTAGTTTTAATGTCAAATAATCATGTAGATTATACACTTCACCTATCATATTACAAACCCAATTTATCATACCAAACCGTAACTATTCTTAAATTGCGAAAGAATACGGGAAAGTTACAAAAACCCCCCTATAGTTTGGTCAAACCTACAGTTTGTCCCTCTATTTTTAGAAACCTACACTTTGCCCCCTATATTTTTTATACTGCCTGATAACAACTTCTGAAACTGTATTTAAACTCTACGATAATCATCTTCTAGTAATTTCAATCTGTCTTATATTTTTTTATAGTTAATAGACATTTTAAACTATTATTTTTTCCTTTCTGTAAATGTACTTTTCCACTTGTAATTATATATCAATATTTTTTGAAGGTCGGTTTATAGTGAAAAAAATATCAAAAATCTTGAAATTACTAGAGCATTATTATGATAGAGTTTAAATACAGTTTCAGAAGTTATTATTGAGTAGCATAAAAAATATAAGGGGTAAAGTGTAGGTTTCTTAAAATAGAGGGGGTAAACTGTAAGTTTAACTAAACCACAAAGGGGTTTTTGTAACTTTCCCAAAGAATACCGCAGAAGTACGTTTGCTGTTTCTTGGCTCTCTGTTCTTTGTATTCTCTCTGTGTCTTAGCTCCAGATTATTGGAAGTTGTACAGACCAGTGGATTCACTTATCCATGATGTTAAATACCATGATATACTTTTGTCGTAAGTACGTGATATAAATATTTTTATATTTTATTATTTTACCACATGGCATGCCACGATATTTCAAGATATACCGTATACTACTCACTTTATGTATGCATTTTGTTAAAAAAACTGTGGTATACTGCAAATACCACGTAGTATGTACCACAGTATTTTATTTGTCGTAGCTATTTTTTTCATTTTACATAAAAAAAATATCATAAATATATAAAGCATTAAAATATAATTAATACACATATTATAAAATAAACATTTATTTATTTTTTATTACTTTTCTTAATTAATATAAAAATTTAATGGATGGTATTAGCTTGAAGGTCCCTGTTGAACACTATCCCCAAATTGAATTTCTGATACATGCTACCTCAATTGAATATCTTCTATCATATATATTTTATTATAATTGACAAATTATGATGAGAAAAATTAGAATACATATAAAATGTGTAAAAATAAATTATTAAACAAATTATGTTATCCTAAAATAATATTCTAACATTTATTTTTTTACGAAAACGGTAATAGTATGCGGTGAGGTATAACTAATAGTAACAGCATTTAACACTTTGCACTTACCTTAATTTACATCGCCACCTAATCAGTTCCTGGTGTTTGGTATGTTTCTGTCCACTGGATGCTGAGTTTGGGATTTATCATTCCATTCGGCTCATGATAGGCTACAAAGGCTATCTTCCTATTTTCCAAATTGTTGAGCTTTCTATTCTTTCTAAAGGCATTCTACTGGACTGTTGAACTTTGTGATTAATCATACATCTATTTTATGGTTATTTTCATGATATTTTGGCCATTTGGTAGCTAGTCAACTGAAAGGTTCCCAGGATAGGGACATGTAAACTTTTACAATTTTAGCATAACATGAAAAGGGCTTTGATAATTTGCTAGTAAAATATAGGAATCCAATGGTAAGATTGGCGCTCTGGTCATTTTATCAGTAATCTTGTGTGGTGACTATTCTTTCGCGATTTCCTCTGTCAATGACATTGCTTGATTAACAAAAAAACATGATCGATGGATTTCTATAAGTGGCCTTGTAACATATTTAACAAAAAAAAAAAACTGGATACCTAATGGTGTTAGTGCTCTGTTTAGTGGCAGACGTCTGCCAGTGCATGCTCTCTCATATCTTAGTAAAGCTTGTATTATTTCTGTCTTTTCTCCTTGAGTCTATTAAAAGGAAAACTATTTGATTCTGTGTCACGCCCATGACGACAATTCTGTCACTTCTAATAAAGTTTGTGTATAAAATAGTAGGTTTTTAAAATCGGAAGGAGGATGGCTGCCATTTTGATTTCTGAGAGAAATGCGAGACCGACAATTGAAAATTGACTACTACAAAGGTATGGACAATGGACAAGTGCTGCGAGTGGCGACATTATACAGAAGCAATATTACTATGTTTCCGGACGCAAAATTGTCTTAAATTCTTAGTTCTCCTCTTTCTGAACTTTTTTACGATTAAGAGTACCATACTTTGTTACTCTTGCATACTCTTTTGCTCTCTCTCTCTCTCTCTCTCTCTCTCTCTCTCTCTCTCTCTCTCTCTCTCTATTTTTTTTTTATTGAATAACACTTTTATCTTTAGCACTTTAATTAAATCGCTAAGGCCTAAGTGATATGAAGGAGATCTAGAATTCATATTTTAGTTTCTTCACTCCCTCCAATATGTCATACCTAATTCGGTTATTATCTTGACCCAAAAAGCTGACATGCTTTTTTTCTAATTAATATTTTTGTTCAACAAAACTGTTAAAACCCCTAAAACAAATATGAAACGTATACATAAAAAATAAAACTTTCATAACAGGAGAGGTTGTATATTATTATCAAATAATGCCCTTTAGTTTGAATAATGCAAGGCAACTTACTAAAGGCTGATGAACAGAATCTTCATGAAATAGCTTGGATGGAACATGAAAGTCTACATAAATGATATGATTGTAAAGAGTAGGGTGATAAACCGTCACTTTGATAATTTGCATGAAACCTTCCAAAGAATAAGGCGATTTAATATGAGGTTCAACCCTTGGAAGTGTACATTTGGGGTGGAAGCTAGAAAATTACTAGAAAATTATTGGGATATATGGTCTTGGAAAAAAGGATTGATGCCAACCTCGACAAAAGTGAGGCAATCATGATGACACCTAACCCCCAAACTAAAAAGGATGTTCAAAAGCTAGCAGACAAATTAACCACCCTTGGGATGTTTGTATCACATTTTGGAGATCATTGCCAACCATTTTTTCAAATACTCAACAAAGGGACGGTATTTGAATGGACAAAAGAATGTCACAAAGCCTTCAAGCAAACTAAAGAGTACTTACGACATTTCTTAATGTTGAAACAATGAAGCCTGACAAACATCTCATTTTATATTTAGCTGTGACAGAAGGCTCTGTCAGCACAATGATTGTAAGAAAGAAATGATCAGAGCAATGGCTTATTCACTACATCAGCCAAACCCTCCAAGTCACAGAGTCCTGATATCCTGCCCTCCAGAACTTAGTTCTTGCCCTCGTAGTAGTATCTCAAAATATGAAACCGTATTTCCAAACACATTAGGTTATCGTCAAAATATAATTGCCCTTCTGAGATGTCTTTCAAAAACCTGACAAGTCATAAAGATTAGCTAAATGATGCATAGAGCTAGAGAAGTTTGACATCCACTACGAGCCTCGAAGAATGGATAAAAGACTCAGGCCTTGGCCAATTTCATTGCAGAAATGGCACCAACAGAGAAGGAAAAAGAAAAATAGTTGAATGAGATCCCACCTTGGGAAATGTAAGTCAACGAGGCATCTGGACCTAAGTACCAAGGTGTAGGCGTCGTATTATAAGGGCTTCTCGACATAGAATTCGTACTTAGAATAAAATTCTAATTCCCGATTATGAACAATGTTGCTAAGTATGAAGCTCTCCTAGTGGAACTACAAATGGGTGGTCAAGTGGGGGTATGACACCTACAGATATACAGTGACTCCCAGCTGATAGTAAATTAAGTCACCGGAGTAGCAAGAGTAAAAAATCTTACTCTTTGTAAGTATTTGAACATGGCAAAAAAATTTAATGCAAATATTTAACCTTGTGCAGATCCAAAAGATTTTGAGGGCCCAGAATGTAAAGGCAGATGCCCTCTCAAAAAGCTTGGAATAGGCATTAATGGAAGAACTTGTGGAACTATCGATTCACCTGTTAGAACATCAGGCCATCAAGGATGACAATATTTGGTCGGGAAGGTTCGTCATCATCAAATGAGAGCTATATAGGCAAGGATTTGCTTTTCTCTTACAACGATACCTAACAACTTAGGAAAAGTAAAAAAAAAAAATTCAAGAAATCCATTAGGCATACTATGGTGCACATATTAGCGTGAACTCCTAGGCCCACAAGATGTTACAATAGGGATATTTTTACCTATAGTCCAAAAAAAAGCCAAAATGTTCGTCCAATGATGTCAATCCTGTCAGCTTAATTCCCAAGTACAAAGGCTGCCATCTTCTAATGCTTCATTGACCACTGATCCTTGGCCAAGTTAAATATTGCATCTTAGTCGTGGATTACTTTACCAAGTGGGTAGAAGCAAAACCCTTAGGGCTAGTTCGTTTCCCATTAATCCAATTAATTTGGGTTCATTTTTCACGGGTCAAAATCAGGTCGGGTCAGTTCATTCACGGGTCAAGATTACCAGCTTAGCATTACAATGTTTTGAGCCTTGATTTGGTTCTATTTACTGCCTTGTGCCACTTTTCTTCTCCGTCGAAAATGCTTCCAAGCCTCCCCAACAAACAACTGTCCCGTTCGACCTCCTGACGGTGCAGTTGCACTTCTCCACCATAGCCAGCCTAGAAGTGAACTTGAGCCCAACGTCCGTCGGAGCGTCTAATTGGCCTGAATTCATGTCTGCCATTTCTTTTCAGTAAAGCGTCGGCGACGATGAAGTGGTGGTGCAAATTTGGCCATCGTCGATTGAGATAACCCGAAGCAAAATTGAGTTGTTGAGATAGTCCGAAGCAAAAGCGTACTTCTTGGGTACCAGGGAAGATAATCGCACTTCACAGTTGCGCTCCGTAGTGGCATAGATGCGTAAATTATACCAAATCTTGCTCTGATTTCATAGCCTTATTCGTGGATCATTTTTTACCCGCCCGGACCTGATTTTGACCCGCGAAAAATGAACCCAGATTAATTCGATTAATGGGAAACGAACAGGCCCTTAACCTCAATAACGGCCTCTCAGATCATCAAGTTTCTATGGAAGAATATTATTTTCCGGTTTGGATGCCCAATTTCACAATCCTACCCAATTGTTCACATGAAATATATGCTCAAGTAATTCGAGTTATACAATATGGTAAGATGTAGGCTCAACGCAAGGCCTGCAACTGGTGGATCTATGATAGATGAATTAGAGACCCAATAGGCCAAAAAAGGAAACACATTAAAGATGGAAACAAAATCCCAGATTTATGGGATAGATTAAGCGATTTCTATCGAGAAGTTATTTTTATGAATCTCCTTTCAACTATATAAATTGGTTCTATTCACTAATCTTGATGTAAGAGGTTTTTGTTGAGTGCTCATTAATTCTTTCCACTTGTCGGAAACTAACTTGATCATTAGTGAATTTCCTTCAAAAAAACATTCAAGGGCACTAACATTGTTTTTGAGCATGAGGTTTTTGTTCACCATTTATTAAGTTTCATGGTCAAACCCACACGAATCCGTTGACTATCACAATAGACGGTAGTTTTCTGCCGGTTTATTTCCGTAAATTCATGGTCTGACATCAGGATAGTTTTGCGTTACTACAGAAATTCTTGTACTAGTAAAGAATGAAACAAGGTCCTGAATAGCAAAGCAAATTAATAATTTTAAAAAGAATGGAACTTCCTGAATAGCTAAACAAATTAATAATTTTAAATTGCAGGTACCTAATAGAACATTTCATTCTTCTGCACCAACCCCACCTCACCCCCCCCCCCCCAACCGGGGGCCCGCGGTAATTGGGTTGTCCTCTTAATTTCAACCCGTATTTAAAAAAACAAAAAATGCAGTAATAATCCACATTAATTAGTTTTTCCTCTATCCGGCAAAAAATGACGAACTTTCTTCCAATTATATGGGGAAAAAAGTTGAATCGAAAGAGCTAGGCTCTCCATCAGCCACGTAAAACTGCCACGTACCAAATCAAGGACATCTTAAATTAAATGCCCGATATGAACTAATCTTTGGAATGGCCATGGCCATGCACTCGGACCTCAATTATAAAAGCCCCAACTGATCCCAAACTTTTCATACCAAACTTCTCAGCTTTAATTACTTGCTTAATAATTAAGCACTTCCATTTCCTGTTTCTTTACGCTCCAAAAAGAAGAAGAATATCTCTCTTTACTAAAGTATATGGCGGAGGAGAAGAAGCACCACCACGGCCTCTTCCACCGTCGCAAGGAGGATCAGGAGGAGAACCCCAGCACTGATTACTCTGAGGCAGCCGTTTACTCGGAGACCACCACCACCGCGTACGGAACCTCTGACGACCGCCCGGGGCCTTACTCGGAGACCACCACCGGTTACGGAGCCTCAGACTACCGCCCGGAGCCGGAGGTTGACTACAAGAAGGAGGAGAAGCATCAGAAGCACCTTGAACACGTTGGCGAGCTAGGTGCTACAGCCGCTGGCGCTTTTGCCCTGGTACTAAATGACAACTTAGCCTAACTAACTAAATTAAATCTGGTAATTAATTGATTAATTGCGATCACATCACATGCAGCATGAGAGGCACGAGGCAAAGAAGGACCCGGAGCATGCTCACAGGCACAAGCTAGAGGAGAGGATCGCGGAGGCGGCCGCCCTGGGAGGCGGTGGTCTTGCGCTGCACGAGCATGACGAAAAGAAAGAAACCAAGAAAGCAGAGGAGGCGGCCGAGGGAAAGAAGCATCACTTCTTCTAAATCTTTATATCATCCGTATCAGATCGAGCTGAAACTTTGTTAATTATGATTATTGGGTTAATTTGTCGAGCTTCTTAGTATTAATTACCACCCCGATCAGCAATAAGTAACCCCTTAAAATCATAGTGTGGATTTGTGTGTGTGTAAGTTCAGAGTGCTTGCTGTTGATGGTATTATTTGTCCAACCGGTCCACTTATGTTATTGTTGTAGTCGTAAATGCTTATTGTATGTATCAAACTTCAATTCCTGTGCTCTCCTGCTTAATTAATATATATAGTAAAGTTTGAGTTCTATATACTACTCAATTTACCATATTTCTTTTCTTGGAATGAATTTGATATTGCTTGCCATTCTGTTTCTTTATTCCCAGAAATAAAAAATCAGAAAAATTACAAAAAAAAAAACCCCGAAGATATCGTACTAATTACTCAAGTTTTTGGATAATATTGAGGTATACTAAAACATAATGGTTTCATCCCCCTAGAAGTGGTGTAAGCGGGGCGGAACAAGGTCCGGGAGTGGTCGGATTTCGTGGCGGACCGCCGATGGAAGACTTTCCTTGGGCGGTCAATCGGATTGGAGGCTCCAGACAGGGAGATTTCCGATCAGGATCAACTCGGCCGGGATTTCTCTCGCCGGTACGTTTCCTTCTCCAGGTGCACCTCTTCATCAGAATATTCAATTTCTGAAATATATTGAAGCTGCTATTGACTTATAGTTTGATTTCTGGATTTTTCTTTTGCTCGACATTTTTTAGCATTCCTTACACATACGTTTCAACTTTCAGGATCGATAAATATGACAATGTCTACGACTCTGAATATATCCTCTCCGTCTTAATTTCTTCAAATGGGCTGGCTGGTGAACTTCCTTTGTTGACTGGAAGTTGTTCTATCGATCCTTGATTTGTTGAGTAACCAGTTAGAAGGAAATCTATCCCGAATGGGGAAGTGGGGAAGTATTGGTATGTTCTTTAAAGAATGTTATTACATTCAATAAACAATATTATTTCATTTATATAAATTTTTTATTTCATGATTTGTTGTTTATTTTGTATGGAATGTTCTTTTGTAAATAATGTTGTTTCTTTTATCAAGAAACGTTTTTTTATTTATAAAAATATATTATTCTATAAAATATTGTCATTTCATAAGAAATGTTCATAAATAACATTTATTCATTATGTAAGAAATGTTGTCTCATTCATAAAATTTTGATATTATGTAAATTGCTATAATTCATTTAATAAGAAATACTTTTCATAAATAATATTGTTCGATCCAATAAAAAATGATGTTTCATTCAGATAAATTTACTATTATGTAAAATGTTCTTTATTTCATAAAATGTGATGTTTTGTATGTCATTGAGTATTGTAAAAAGTATTGTTTATTTCGTAAGATATGTTATTTAAGATGTCGTGGCAATCTTGAAAAAAAAGTGTTATTTAAGATACAGTGATAATCTTATAAAAAGTGAAAAAAAAAAAGTATTGTTTAAGATGCAGTGATAATCTTAGAAAAAGTGATGTTTATTTTGTAATTTTAGTTATTCAAGATGCTATAAGGGCCTTGTAAAAAGTGTTATCATTTCATAAGATATATTGTTCAAAATTACAGTGATAATTTTGTAAATACCACAAAACTATGTGTATAGCTATTCAATGAGAGCACCATATAGTGACTCTTTATAATAAATTTTTGGTAAAATCTACAAAGGATATATTAACTTATTTTTTTGTTCTAAATGGGTACTTAATTTTAAAATTTATCCTTTAAAATTATATAAACTTATATAGTGTATCCAAATCGGCTAATTTTATCAATTTTACTGTTAAATTAGGTAGAAATTAATAACATAATATTAAATAACCTTAAAATAAACTTTTAATAACAACTTTTGGTTCTCTAACTTTTTCACTCATGCCTAAGACTTAAAATCAAGTTAAATTAATTTTGCGCACCCCTTCAGCACCAGATCCTTCGAACAACACATCTTACTACCCACCTCCAACTTCTGGCACCGGCAACTCCTACTCGCCTCCCACATCCGCCGGCAGCCCCTAACTTTGATCATCAGCACTCCTCCCCTGACTTTACCGCTAGAACTTCGACTTTAGTTCATTCCAAACAATTCAAAAATCATATTAAATTGGGATGGTTTCTTCGTCTGATTTTGTTTGCTGGGTAAGCGAGGATAGCGGAGATTGGACTTCAGATTGGTGGCACGGGCTGGGCAATGATGATTAGGCACGAGGACGATTGGGCTTCGATCGAGCGTCGACAATGATTAGGCACGTCGATGACGACTGGGCGCGACGACGGTCTGGCTCGAGGAAAATTGGTTGAGCTCCTTCTGTTCTTTGATCAAGCGTCACAGTGGGGGATTGAGAATTTTAAAATTTTAATAACAAAATATAAAAGGTGGATCATTATCTTCTTTATACAAATACTCATTCTATCCTATATTATTTGAGAATTTGGAGTCCGAAATTAGAATCGGTACTAGATTGATGCTTGATGGTTGAGAATTGAGACTTTGGCCTTCTCTATCAGCCCTAGATTGGAATCCGAGATGGCCGTGGTCAATTGTTGCTTGGTTAGAAGCTATGGAAGAAGCTGGAAATGGTGAGGGGAACAAAGGAGGAGAGAGACGATGAAGGAGAATGGCAAAAAGTGTAAAGTAAAAATGGATTTTAAGTTTTTTGTAAAATCCGTACAATCCCTTTAACTTTTATATTTCTTCCCAGTTGGACCTTGAACTTTTTTGTTGCTTACTTTTCTCTTCAAACAAAAAAAGGTTAAGCACAAGATAAACTTAATGGATTAAATAAGTATAAAAATACAAGTTCAAGGGCTTTCAGGGCACTTTTGCTTTTATATTTCATATTGTTCTAAGAAAATCTTTTTTTATGTAAATTATACAATTAATTATTTTAATCTTTAGTTTTGTTGCGTATATAAAAAAAATAATAGTACTTATATACAAACACACACGAACCCCTTCAAAAATATTATGGTCTGCCACTCAGCTACCATTGTATTTGTATAAACTTTTATTCGGCACTATTGTTAAAACTAAAAGTAAATACGACGATGATGATCATAACAATAACAACAACAATATAATAATAATAATAATAATAATAATAAATAATGGAACATAAGATTTTAGCTGATCATAATTTACTTTCGTTAAAAAATACTGACCTGTATTTCATTATTCCATTCGTGATGGGGTTGAAGAACAAAATTTTATGTATAATAATTAATTATTTTCTCTGACTGTATATAATTTGAATTTTTAACATTCATTTAAAAATTTTGGAAAGCACATTTGAAACATTGTTTGAAAAGAAATATTTTTTTTATTAATTTTATGAATACATAAAAATAAATTCAAGCTACTATAAATCATTTTTTAATGATATGTATTTGGTTATCCTGATATTAATTTCAAGCCCGAAATTAAATAAAAAACAAGGAAAATGCAATAATAATTGCAATTAATTGATTTTCCCTTCATTAATTTACAAGAAAAGGTTGAAGTACTAAAAATTAGCTACTACGCTCCCATCAACAACCACATTAACTGCCACCAAATGAAGGACATCTAAAATCAAACGGCCGACATGGATCAATCTTGCAATGGCTACTCGGTCCCCAATTATAAATAGCTCCAACTGATGACATATTTTCCTTGTTTAATGAACACTTTGATTTCCTGTTTACGCCTTTCCAAAGAAGAATATCTATCTCCCTAGTCAAGCATATAATAATATAGATATGGAGGAGGAGAAGAAGCACCACCATGGCCTCTTCCACCGTCACAAGGAGGAGGGGGAGAACCCCAGCACTGATTACGGAACCTCCGACAGCCGCCCGGGTCCAGAGGTCGACTACAAGAAGGAGGAGAAGCATCACAAGCACCTTCAACACATGGGCGAGCTCGGCGCCACCGCCGCCGGCGCTTATGCCCTGGTATTTGCTAGCAGCAGTTACTTTAATAATTCTCTTCCTTCTTCCCTTAATTAATTAGGCAATTAAGCACATGTTTATCATCGGTTTTATGGGTTTTTCAGTTACAGAAATTCGTAGAGCCGATGAGTCATATCAATATCATATAGGTGACCAGTTGATTAATTGTGATGACATATATATTGATGTACGCAGCATGAGAAGCACGAAGCGAAGAAGGACCCGGAGCATGCTCACAGGCACAAACTAGAAGAGAGGATCGCGGAGGCGACAGTCGCCGGAGCCGGTGGGTTTGCGATCCACGAGCATCACGAAAAGAAAGAGGCCAAGAAAGAAGAGAAGGAGGCTGAGGGAAAGAAGCATCACTTCTTCTAAATCCATGTTATATATATCCTTCCCAGAGCTTTAAGGTTATCCGATCCATCGAGCTGTTTGTTGATTATGATTATTGGTGTTAAGCAGTATTTATCTGTAATTAATTAAGCAAATACCCTGATGATAAATAAGCTACGCGGCTACCCCCTTGCTTGGTGTGAGCGAGCAGGGTGCTGTTGATGATCTCGTGATGGCTGGTTTAATTGTCAAAACTAGGCCGCCCTGTGTTTGTAACCATAAATTATATATCAACTTAATTAATTCCTGTCCTCTCCGTTAAAGTGTTTAGGTTTTTATCAAGGTATGGCCTTTTGGAAAGAATTTCATGTATGTCATATTAACTTCTAGCTATTCGAAGTTTCCAATAACAGACAAAGTCACAAATTAAGTATTATATCACAATCACTTACGAATTAAAGCTACTATACATATGAAATCTAGTCAAATTAGCCACTTACTCATACGAATATTGCTTCCGGCTTGAATCAAGTCTGCATAGATGCAAGAAATCCACCAAAAGCACTCCTTAAATGCTCGTTCTTCTTTTTTTTTTTTTTTCTGAAACTTGTTTTTCAATACATTTGAGATCAGTTCAGCTGAAAAACTTTTTACATTACTAATTCAATGTTTGAGTTGCTTGAAGTGAAAATTAGCTATGTTTTTTAAGCACATATATATGTGACGTGAATGGAGAGGCTAGCTACAATTTATGTTCCCTTTTCAATAGAAAAACTGACTTGTTCCGGTTCAGAAAACTCATGACTTATCCCTCTAACTCATCAACATCACTGCTCTAAACTTCAAATTACAACTCAACTAGCATTCAACTTTGGTAATGTGGGGTCCATGTTGATATGATTATAACCTAACCTTCAATTCCCACACATGCATCATTTGTTTTATTATTATTAAAACAGAAAAAAATAGTAGTATTAATTAATTGGAAGAGGAAGGAGGATCCAAAAGAAACTAAAGAAGAAATCAATGTCCCAGTTCTTTAAACAGAATTTTCATGAGTCCTTCCCTGTTCAGCAGAAATTCAAAGGCAACAAATTCGAGTGGGAGAACTGGATTAGATATAGGATTGCAAGTGAAGGCGAAGGCGAAGGCTAAGCGGCCGGGTAGGGAATGTGGTGAACTGGATGAGTCTCTTTCTCGTTGTTTAAAAGATATATCAAAATCATATATGACAGGTGTTGTTCAAGACACCTGGCGATAGAGTAATCTTGATCCAGGCCGTCTTTTCTTAGTGAAGGTTTTACCCAAGTTGGCTAATGCTATGGATCATCAGCTGCAGCAGAACTCTGATGATGTAAATATTTATCACGGTGGAATTCTTGGGTGCCATTGCCATATGCATGTGGAAAATTCTTCAAGACCAGTTGGCAACAAATTTTAATCTCCTGGTGTTACAATTGCAATGAAGCGTATGAATTAATTAATTAGTGGACCATGCATGTTTTGGTTCGTTCCAGAATATCATAATTTTCGCTTGAAAATTAAAGTGTGCTTGTCTTGGTAGATAGACGACGTTGTGCTAGGCCTTGACGTTGCAGAAATCTTGGGTCAAATGGTAGGGCTACCTATGAATGAGAACCAGGAAACGGTACGAGAAGCTAGCTAGCTAGCTGTGTGCTATATTTTGTGTTGGGTCTTATGGAGAGGCATAAATAGAGATGTGTTCAACAATCTTATTAATTTGTTTCCCGGTATTGCAGTTGGTTGATGAAGTTCAAGTGCTGTCATTTTTATGCATGGCTGGTTAATAGATGCCCAAAAACTAATCAATTGTAGCTCAGTAAAATTGATGCTTGGTCCAAAACAAGCAGTTAAAAATTGGTTGCAGCAGGGTTTGGATAGATTCCTGCACGAAGTAAGATGTCCGTAACATCGTTTGGTTTGTTATCTAGCTCCTTGCTAGATTGCCCTGTAATTAATTCCTTTAATTAATAATATTTCTTTGTTTGCTGTTTAAAAAATTGTTCTATATATCATCATTATCATTATTATATTTTGATGGAAAATTATTTGTGCCATTCTAAAAGCAGCTAGAGGATAAAAAGGCAGTCACGTTGTGAAGATCACAAATCTTTCATTAATGTCCCACCACTAAGGTTAGGTGACCCACGTCCAGCACACTCGTCCAGCACACTATACACATAAGTGAAGCTAATAATTCACGCATTAATTAATTTTTTTTTTAAATTGAAAAATACTTACAATGTTAGAGACTTTTTAATTTCCTGGAGACCAAAACTAATTTTAGCATCTTATTTAATTAATTTATGCTTCATTTTCGCTGCCGATTCAAAAAAAAAACTTTTTTTAGCTGATAGAAAAATTATGCTTAATTTTGCGTTAAAAGGCCAATTAATATATAGTAGTAAAAAGCCTAAAATATCCATAGATTAGTAACTTGCTCGCGGCTGATCCTGTACGCTTTTAGGCCCCAAATGATAAAACAAATGAAGTTAATTGTAACCCAGCTTTTGTTCTTATGATTAATTAGTCTTTAACAATTAAGTATCATCTAATTGACTTCATAACTAATAAGCATAGAATATAAACAACAAGAGACAGTTTTTTTTTTTTTGGTTTAATTTGCTGATAAAGCTTAATTGCATGAGTGTTTCCTTTTTTAAGGGAGAAAGGTAAAACAGAAATAATATAGTGCGAATTAATGTGAACTTAAAATGGTTTTAATTTGATTATAATGTGCAGTATATATATGTGCGTGTGTAACGAACTCTCCTTTCCAGTATAGAAATTGACCTAAACGAATAGAGATGGGGAGGAGCAGTGTGATGAGAGTGGTCTACTACTGCCACTGTGTAGCGATGATCATTTTGTGCGTCTCATTGGAGGCAAGTTGGGCGACGGCGGAGAACCACACAGTGGGCGACCAGCTGGGCTGGCGACCTCTCGTCGATTACTACAGCTGGGTGAATGAGAAGCCCATCAAGCTTGGGGACACTCTAGTGTTCAAGTATGAGCCGAGGCTGGGGTACAGTGTGGCCGAGGTGACGCAGTACAAATTCATTGCTTGTAATGCAAGGAACCCCATCTACTACGATGCCAGCGGCTACACCTTGCTCCATCTTATCTTCCCTGGCGAGCACTACTTCATCTCCCCCGGCTTTTGCCAGGATCAGATGCTCTTCTCCCTCCATGTTTGATGGTACTATATTTCTCCAATCAACATGGCTTTTACTTCTCTCCCCACTTCCTGCAATGGAAATTATAACTTATTTGGAATTGGATAGCCCCAACTCCCAACCCAACCCAAGAGACTGGTTACCAAATTAATACTACTACTTCTACATTTATTTGGGCTTTATACCTGGCTTGGCTAATCTTCCATGGGAATTCTTAACTTACCCCAATAAATTCTTGCGGACTGGATTTGTGCTTCAAAATTTGGGCCTGTATGTACATGTCTCTTGCATGTTAAGGTTAGTCTATCATGCTAGCGGAGGTTGGGCCACTGCATGGTTCAAACTTGCTTCATTGTTTTCTAACCTATTATTTTCTCCAAAATCAATAGTTCAAGCTAGCCTTTATGTAATTATACTTTATACCGTATTTAATTATATTGCTTAATACTTTATCTCCAATACAAGTAGCTTTTTCTTTCAAAAACTTGACGTAGACGTTTCATTAATGCAGTATTTATAATGGATTCACTAGATAAAAAACTACGTGTTGCTGCAACAATATTTGTTCTGTGGGGGTCCAAACGTAAAGATGCAAAGTTTGGCAATCAAGAGGACAAATGTTTTCAAATTAAGAAGGTCAATTATCATAAAAAAAATGTTTAAGGTTCAAAATAAATAGGGATAACAGTAGGTAGGGTGAAATCCATAACCCGCGGATACCTGGCAATAAGTTGCGTATATTTTGTGAAAATTGCACCTATCTACCCGTCATAGATTTTGATTTTACCCCATGGGTAAATCCGCCATACTCGCAACCGGCCACAAGTTTCCTTTATCTGTTAATGACTTAATTGTAACTTTTGAAAATAATAAACTAATATAAGAAAAATAAGCAACTTAAGTGATCAAAGTGTAATTTACCAAACAAAATAAACGTAAACCCTATATAATATAACTTAGACCCTCACTTTTTACCACATTGCTACCGGTCTTCTTTCTTCTTCATGTGTTGTCCTTTTCCATCTTCATTCCTTTCTTCCTCCATTTAGCTATCAATAATCTTCCGCCCCACCAGGCATCTTATCTCATCCCATCAAGCAAACTATTAGGTATTTGGTGGGAAGCATGAGTTACCTATCTCATTCCCATTCACCAAAGATTCTTGACTCTAGATTCTAAAATCCGAAGGGGATTCCAAGCTAGCACAACATTCTGCTTACTCTTCATTATTTGATCAATGTGAGATTTTTTGGGTTTCTGCTTAGGGTTGTTTTTCATGCCAATCTTTTTCTCAACCTTCAAATTTATTTCTGAAATCTCTTCCAAGGTTTTTGTTCCTTTGGTTTTTAATGGTATCTTAATCGATTGGTGAAGAATAATGGTGTATGTTTTTATGGATAATTTGTGGGCAACCCGTGATCTACGGGTAGCAGATGTGGGTATAGTCTTCCCCCCATTAGCCTTAGCAGGCGAGTGACGGATATGGTGAATCCACGCCCGATCTGCCTCATTGTCATCCCTAAAAATAAGATATGATATTTGAGTGACCTATTTCTATATTTTTTTGTCATTTTCTTACCTAGGCATCTTCCTTAGGGATGTCAATTTATACATTTATCTACAGGTGTCCTACCCTGTCCTACCCAATGGGTAAAGTGTTTTTTGTCAATTAAACGGGTTTGAGCCAGGTACAAGTATTTTTTGTTTTTTTATCCACTGGTTACAAAGAGGATATGGATTTAGAAGTCTACCCTCCTTGACCTCGGCTTGTATCATACCCATATGCTATATACAATACATAAGTATCTAAATATTCCATATATATACATATCCAAATATATAATACAATCCTAATGGTTCTCAAGCTTGTGTGTATTTGACAATGGTCCTTTGATATGTATTTGTTATCTTTGGGATGTTATGATTAAAATTTTAGTGTTATGTTCTTCTTAGTTATGTTTGAGACTTTATATTTTGTCCTTAAATATGTATTAGTCCTTATATTAAGTGATTGGGCTACTTTGTTTTTTGTTATAGTTTATATTTAAAAATGTCTTGCTTCCCTTTAATGTAATTTTCTATTATGTGATACTTATACGGGTAGTGCAAGTATAATACCTGACCCTACCCGACTGACTGTAGGGAGGTTTGGGCAAAAAAAAACCCTACCCGCTAAAGAGTTTGGGTAGAGGTTTTATATTGTAGGTAAGGTTTGAGAATTACTTTACATTCCTCAAACCCAACCTGTTGACATCTCTAATCTTCCTAAACCAGGCTTTGTACTGTACATCTACATCATAAATTTCGGTTATTATAGATCTACAATACACACCAACATATAATTAATATACATATATAATTTATCATAAAAAAGTAAAAGTATATTACTTCTATATTCTGAAAATGGAACAAAGTTACCATTTAATGAATAGTGCCATTTTTTCTTTTTACATTGTTTTTTATTTTACCATTTTCTTAGTAATTGTGGAATCTCCTTTTAATTATTTTTTCTCTTTTGTTCTATGCTTTTTTATATGCCAATTAGACTTAGGTTGACAATATAAGCACAGTGCGAAATCTGTAGATCTGCAAGTTTGAAGGTTATAGCCAGTAAAAAGCAAAACTACATGTACTGAAAGAGGGTTTTTAATGTCATTTTTTACATTTTTCTTAGTGATGGTCGAACTTCTTTTCCAATCCTTGATTTTATTTCTTCCCTGTTGGTCCTTAGACTTTTTAATGTGATAATTAAACCTAGATAGATAAGATGGGAGCAATGGTGGGATTGACATATCTACATGTTTGAAAAATACAACTACCAAAGTAAAAAATTATAGGAATTGAAAAGTGTTTATCAAACCACAACAGTTAGAAAAACTAAAAATTTTGATAGTGTTTGTTTTCCATTCTTGTTTTTTTCTTGTGAATGCTCAAATTCATCCTTTAAACTTGACCTCATAGTTCCTTTTCATTTTGGTGTCATAGTAGATTTTTGTATATCATCATCATTTGGGTTCACTCTATTTGGGATCAGTTACTTCCAATTAACAATAGTGGGATGACACATTGAGTCGATTGGTGTGAGATGACATGTTGTTTTTCACTCTTATCTAGTCATCAGTAATCACAGTGAGATGCGCTTTGTTTTCAGTCAAAGCCCAACTAGAGAAAAATGCAATCCAGGGCTCAGGAAGCTAAGTCTTTGCTTCTCGCTATCCACATAGCTGCATCATCATTTATTTTCTTTCATAGATTTTCTATAAACCCCGTCTCGCTGATCTCTTACTCAATTGCTATAGCTTACCAAAAATTACAGGTATTGCTTCATCTATGTCTTTATCACTACCTACATACTTGACTTCACATTTCTTAATTACTTATCACTCTCAATTCATGCATAGCAAATATATATATTAATAATGAATATTATATATGCATATTGTACAATGCTAGACTTTTATTCCAAACTTAATTACTCTATTAATTTCTATTATCTATAATAGAAAAATGCCAGGCATCATCACGTGGATGTAAAAAAACCTTGTATATACTAAAAATCCTAGCTCTGAAGGGATACTAACTACAGTAACACCCTTTGCTACATTATTATTATTATTATTATTTGTGTGTGCTTTGGCTGGGCACTCATATTGACTAAAACAACAAGTTTTGTTACTGTGCTTATGGAGTAGCATTTTTCTGGTATAGTAACTTGCTTTGGGCCTCAATCCAATTTCTTATCTTGTGCAACAGCATGTCTAAAATCAGAAAATTAGGAAATGACATAACAAGACCTCATTTTGTTTGTAAATAGTATTTTTTATTTTTAAGCTTTCAAATCATCAATTTTTTCCACTTTATAATTGCCACAAAATTCCCAACTTTGAAGTCTTCAATTTGAGTTTTCCAAAATTTCTTAGATGGTCAAATTTTTGGATAAACTCACTCCTAGCACCTGAAATTTTGCCTTATACTTGTTTTGCCACCTAAGCTTTTATCACTAACAATTGAGCCCTTAATTTGTGCCAAAATCCTAAATTTCATTGTTTTGGCTCTATGTTATATGTTTCCATTTGGCAAATTGTTACAAATAAATCTAAAATATTTCAATTCTTTAAAAGCTTTGATATGACTATTGCTTGATTTTAATTTAATATAACATAATTCTTCTTTATTATTTTTCCTCTAAGAATATGTATTCATAATTCTTCTGATCATCAAACTTTGAAATTTGGCATTTTTTGCACTTTGTTTTTCAATACGCATAAAAGATTTCCTAAATTTTTTATTTTTACATGTCAGGCCCCTAAACGGCTAAACTTTCATGAGTATCACAGCCCCAATTTGTGCTAAAATATCAAATCAACTATCTTGGTCATATATTGTGTGTTCTTTATTTACTAAATTGGTCGACAATGACTCTGAAATGTTTCATTTTTTTAAAACCTTTGAATCAATCATAACTTAGTATCTTACATATTAAAAAATTGAAAATTATTTTGGCATTTTCTTAATTAAGTCAACTGTAAGGCATAAACATGAACAATAATTATATTTTAGTTATGTTTTTCTAGCATTCTTCCCAAAAGACGAGAGACAGAAAAAATATGTATGTAAAAGGGGGAAAAAAAAGGAAACTATGCATGACGTTGAGTTACTGGCCAAAATCCACATAATAAAAAGAAAAATAAACATAATACTTTCACTTCCATGATTTCGTTGCGACATTTTCATTTGCACGCAATTTAATGTAGATAGAAAACTCCTCCTTATTCCAATTTCTTCCTTTAATATGCTTCTCTTGAAAAAGACCCTGTTGCCCAATTAACCCTGATCTTGCTATACAATTGACAACCGTTGCTCGATCCACCCCAACATCCACATTTGAATTAGACATTATAGCCTAATCGACCTCGATCTAATTTTTTGCCAAATCTCCCTTATCCCATTGCCATCAAACCATACTCATATGACACTTTAATTCATGAGTTTGTCTTCAAGTATTTCAGCTTTAGCCCGCCTTATCGTCAATTCTCCTTAGCCGCCCATCTCTATGAAGCCAGCTATTGCATCGACATCCTCACCTCGAAAGCAAGTGTGGTGTTGCATTGTTGATAACCTTACCATTCGACTTTCTTTCAAGTTTGTGCCAGAGTGTGGTGGTCCCTCATTGATGTCACACTCATTGTATGCAAAAAGCTTGTCACTGGAATGTTGTAAAGTTTTAAGGCAGTTTAAAATAAGATATGTTGCAAAAATAATTCAAGATGTGAAAAGTATAAATTATTTAAAAAAATTAGTTTGAAAGAAAAAAAGATTCTTGAAGCCCTGAGGGAGACAAGAGACTTAGCAATAAAAAAGTCTTAAGATATTTTTGTTTTTTGATGCACTAGAGTATCATTTTCCCATTAAGTACTTGAGTCGAGAGAAATGTGAGAAATAGACAATCAAGGGGTTGAGTACTTGAATGGGCTTTTCATGTCAATGAAAGCTTAAAGGTTGAATCTTGACACTCACAATGACCTTGATGTATTTGTTAGTTGCTACTCGGGCTAGGCTTCAGGCACTTAATTTTAATATTATGATCTCTTATGTTTTTATGTAATGTGTTGTCTTACTTGAAAAAAGATGATGAAGACAAGGTTAGCGCTTCGGGCTTTATTAAGCTGTGGTTTTATAACAAATCTTGAATTCCCTCTTGAACCTAATTGAGTTTTGAACTTTGGATTAATGAAAAAATGATAAACAAACAGATAATCATTAAGATGGACTAATCCAATTATCTAATACATTGGAGTCCTTTAAATTTAATCATTAAATGGCTTAGATTAGACCATCACAATGAGGGTCTGTAACAAAATCATAACCCAAGTTAATACTAGGCAACAAGCATATGTGGAGAAGAAGATTGAAATTGGTTTCAACGACATCAACCAAACAACATACCTTGACACAGCAATGCAAATTAAGCTCACTCGGGTGGAAAAATAAAAGCAAACAAATATAATTCTCTTTATTTCAATTGAATTATACACCAGAAGTTAAGCATAAAAATATCAAATCAATTTTCACTAAAAGTCAATGAATTTTATGTTATTGAAACATCCTTCAAATTTTGACCAATGTTAGGGCTTGTAAGGCAAGACCAGAGATTGATGACAATGATCAGTGGATAATGACCAACAAAATGATAACTTAATTAAGGTGAATTCTAGCAAGACTTATAACTATAAATGAACTAAACGAACATGAATGTATTATGTTTGTATTTGTTTGTTTAACTATTACCTAACAAAAAATGAAAATAAACACTAAACAAAAGTCATTTCTCTGTTTGTGATTGTTTATTTGTTAATTATCAATGTTTGTATTTGTTTTAAAAAGGTCCAGGGTCACAAAGAGCATCTTAAAAAAATTTAAGACAAAAAAAAGGTGTAATAAGTTTAATACAAAACAAAACTTAAACTAAAGGTCCATATTTACCTTTAACATGAAAGCAAATTAAAAGTAAAGGATCTCGTTAATTTGACTTAAGTCTCAATCAAACTTTAATTTATTTGTGAAACAACAATTTCAACTATTTATTTATTTATTTATGATTAATTTATTTAATTAGTGAGACTCCTTATCAAATTTTAATGGGATCATTTCAAGAAAAAAAATACTTAATGCCTATTAAAAATTAAAAAAAAAATAATCCAATGGCATCCTAGGATCCCTATTTCATATAAAGATACATCCAAAGGAGTATCAAAATTTTATAAAATTTGCATTTAACAATCATGTTTGCCATGCATGAATTTTAATATATTGAAAAAAAGGTTTGAATTGTGTGATAGATAACAGATGTTAAAAACAGACCTAGGTCGTTTGTGTTATCTGTTACCATTGGATTTCACTTGGAAAAATTATGAAATCTATTGAGATAATTAATTTATTTAATTATTGTGCATAATAACCCAAAGATTGAATGAGCTATTATATTTCAAGTAGAAGAAACTAATGTTGTCAAAATCAAGATTTTACATGAAATCATTTTTAGTATTTTTATGAATTTTAATTGTGGAATCAGATCAAAATCGTAATCATAAGCAATCATAATCATATAATTCAATTAAATCATTTTTCTTATTTTAGATTGTAAAATTATAAGATTTTAAGATTCAAATTGGGATGTATAGAGTAAGTATAAAAATAAAAAGATGTTAACAAACATGTAACTGAAGTGGGGTTGTCGTTTTATGTTTTTGTAACATGCGAAAAGCAAATAGGATCCTGAACATAAGTACTGCAGCATTAGTAGAAGATTGGGGATAAGTAGCAGGCGGCTGGCTAGCGAAAGGTATTCCAGTCCAGGGAGAGCAGATTTAGGGCGAGACTGAAACAGATAGCCGATAGGGCATAAAAAAACACCAGACCCAACATTAGCATGGCAAGCAAACTACTTCGTCTCTCTTAAATTCTACTTTCTCCTCTGTCCTCCTCCTCCTCCTCCACCTCCCTCCAGCCTCCGCCGCCTCCTTCTCCTCCTCTTCCTCTTCTACTCAATCATCTCTCAGGCAAGCCACTCTTTCTCTCTCGATCTCACTGCTTTTTGAGTTGATATCCCTGTCACTTGCTTTGTTTAACAAATCATAACGGTAGGAACTACACATCTTTACTTTTTCCCGTTTCAGATTTATAAAATTCGCGTCTTGGTTTCTATTATGTTCTCAGTATGATTTCTGGCACCGCATAATGGCCTCGGCTGTTTGGTATTCTAATTTCAAATGAGTTTTGATCCTTAAGATAAGGTTTTTTTTTTTTTCGGTTTTCCTGGTATTTCTTGATTTAGTTGTGAGATGAGTCCCACTGAAGATTGAAAAATTTTCTTCTTCTGCAAAAGGTTGTTTGTTTTTTTTTTTTGTCTCTTTCTTTCTCTTGCTGGTTTTGAATAGCTTTTAACCTGTAGCAGTGCTGCGCGGTTGTGTTAGCTGACCCTAGCTATTTTGAGAGTAAGGCTTGGTTGATTGATTGGTACCTGTGCAGCATATTGCTAATTTGCTCTCCTTGAATAGGAATTTTCTTGTCCACAATGTGGATTCAAGCGCTGAATTCATGGCCAAATTCTTATTCTATTTCCTTCCCGTATCTACAGGTAGTGAAATGGCCGAACCATCTAAAGTCATTCACGTGCGCAATGTGGGGCACGAAATTTCTGAAGTATTTCTCTCTTCTCTTCTCAATCTGCTAAATGAATTTGTACTTTGGCAATTTATGTTACAATTCTGTTTAGCTCTGGGAGAAGGGAACTTGCTAGGAAAGTTAGAGTGAGCAGTGCTGTTTTCTGGTATTCTGCTGATTTGTTAAGTTAACTGAAGAATTCTTGAATTGATGGATCTATTTATCAAGGAAAAGAGGATGAGAGTGCATGTCTTCATGTTCTTTTCATTCGTTTTTCATGGAGCAGAACAAACTTTTGAATATTATTCATTGGTGTACATTCTGCTCTGAATGCATGATCATCTCTGTTTATTGTGTTTGCCTTTTCTGGTACTTAATACACACCCTCTTTCTCTTTCCTAAAAGAAGGTACGGTAAAAAAATCGTTTGCAAAACGTCCTAATGGGAAACATTTGCTGCTTTAATTGACTGAAGTCTTTTGAAGCTAATTTGTTCCGTCTTTTGTTAAAAACGAAAAAGTGGTGTGGTAAAAGTCACAACTATGGTATTGAGAGCCAAGCAATTCTATATGTGTGGTCCAGAACAAACTTGCAGATGTTTGACTCAAGTGTAAGAGGCTACTTTCATGCCCATATTTTAGAATGATGAGCACAGAATTTAGGAGTTCTTGAATTATGAAGAAGGAGAAAAAGAGAGCTTATAACTTTTTGGTGAAATAAAATGAGCAGTATAAAGAAGATCTTGCAAAATCTCTTAGTATATAAAATCCATGCTTTTTTGCCAGATTGTATTACTCTTTCTTTCATTTTTTTCCCCTTTACTGTGTTGTGCATTTTTTCCTTCACATATATGTCATCTAATGTGTGATTTTGTGTATCAGAATGACTTGCTGCAACTTTTCCAGCCATTTGGAGTTATAACTAAGCTTGTGATGCTCCGTGCAAAAAATCAGGTTTTCTTCTTTAATTCTTTAATCTGTTTAGCTTTCTGAGTACAAAATTTCTTAATGGTTTCTGGCACAAATGCAGGCCCTTCTACAAATGCAAGATATACCTTCAGCGGTCAATGCATTGCAGCATTACACAAATTTTCAGCCAACAATAAGGTATTTATATGTATAATCAACTTAATAGCTTTGTCTAGACAACATGTGATAAGTATTTCCTTCCCAGCATTCTTATATTTTGAATACTTTAAATGTCTAAAGATGCATGGTCTTATTTTGTTTCAGGGGAAGGAATGTTTATATTCAGTTCTCCTCACATCAGGAATTAACTACAATGGACCAGAATGCTCAAGGAAGAGGCGATGAGGTTGGTTACAGTTTTCCCCATATATACAGATTTATTCCGGTGGCTGGTCTTAAGGAGTAAAGATGTTTGAGTCTAAGTTCTTTCTCTGGTGCGATTATTTGTATTTTTGACGTTAGGTTATTAGTTAACATGTACATTGAATTTTTTCCTGCTGTTGCCTCAATCACTTTGAACTGTTTGGTATAATGATGCTATGGCAGATTTCTTTCCCTAAACGTATGATTTTTATTGAAGTGTGACTCTTAACCTCAGGCTAGGTAGTTATGGAATAGGGTCATAATACTATTAACAGAGAAGAAATAGAGGACTACACAGCAACAGGTAGAAAAGAAGGCCCAGAGTACAGCTAAAAATCTCTGAAAAATGACATTCATTGCTTAATATATGTGTCACTTAGGTTTTACAATAGGTGAGTGACTAGATGTACAGTGTTAATTTGGTTTTGCTCGTATGCTTCAAATTAATATAAAGAAAAAGGTTTAACACTAGGTGCGGTTGCTTGTATGAACTAGATAGAGGACCTGTTCTTGCTGCTTAAATTTATGAGCCATCTGTTAATAGATGCTTAATGTATAGGTTACCAAGTTGCTGTGTTCAACAATGTGATAAGTAATGCAGAATCCTAGGGAAATAGGAGAGATTTAGATTCAATTAGTGGAACAATTAGTAAAATGCTTCAATTCGCAAATACTTGAACAACTCCTTAAGTCAAAGCTTCCCTCTTATTCCAGGACAAAGGACCTCAAAAGAGAGCAAGTTTACTGCACAAAATAGCTAAACTAGTTAAACCGGCCTATTTGGCAGGACAAATCCTTTGCTTTTCAAGAAGTAATTACTTGTTTATTTGAATGAAGAATGTGTATCTTGGCATTTGCTTGGCCTCCTATTAATGCATATTTGCACGAAGGAAAATCTGGATAGGTCTATTTGCTTGTGTGATGCAAAACGGGCAACCCACCTGATTGAGTTTAGCATCCAGAATCTTGTTTATGTGTACATTACCTATTATATTTTACTGTCTACAAATTTAGGAGCTGTAAGGAACATATACAAGGCTTTGTACTGGTTACTTCGATTAGCCATGCATTTAACTTTGAGGTTTCGGGTCTATTCGATATAGAGAATCTTGTGCCACTTCAATTTCATTCATGTTGCTTGGTAAGCCTCGGCATTTCAACAAGCAAGGCTCTGATGTTTGTGTGATGTTTCTGTTTTTCGTGGTATGTGATTGGTTTCTCTGGACTGGTATTTCTCTGTTTTTCTATTCTCCCTTTCCAGCCTTCTCCATTTATGTTTTTCTCTTTTCTCTTTCTGCGGATCTGCTATCGGGAACACGATGGATGTGCAGCCAAATCGAATTCTACTAGTTACCATTCATCAAATGCTATACCCTATAACAGTGGAAGTTCTGCATCAAGTTTTTTCACCTCATGGATATGTTGAGAAGATTGTCACATTTCAGAAGTCAGCTGGTCAGCTTCTTCAAGTTTCTTTCCTTCTTTTCTCTCTCTTGTCTTGAAATCTCAGCCTGAAGATTTAAAAAATATTGAGGCGTATTTATTCTGTGTTCAAAGGGGCTGTGCAATGAATCATACTCTCTTAAATTGGGTTTCCCATTTAAAAAAAAAAAAGCAAGTGGTAACCTTTCTTCTATTATCTGGTGAACTTCTGAATTCCTGACAATTTTGCAGGATGTTGTGTGATATTGAATTGTGTACAAAATTTTATGCTTCCCAGATGTGTTTTCCCCTGCAATTTATCTTATGAACTTTGCAGGTTTTCAAGCCCTGATTCAGTACCAACTACGCCAGAGTGCCATTTCAGCTAGAACTTCTCTTCAGGTATGGATCACTTCATGTCGATTTAGTTCCAACTGACCTTCCCCAACCAACTGCTTTTGTTTTCCTTCCAAACAAGTGTTGAGATATGGTTGTTGAACAGGGTCGTAACATCTATGATGGCTGCTGCCAGTTAGATATTCAGTATTCAAAGTAAGTATCAGATTATGGTGTTCCAAGATGACATGCTTGTTCCCCCAGCCCAAATTCTTACTACATTGATTTTCTGGGGCAACTTATTGAATATTTCACTCTCAACTTTTCTCTGTTCAGCCTTGATGAATTACAAGTCCACTACAACAATGACCGATCAAGGTAATTTTCCCATTTGTCTCTTTATCTTTATGTCTTCTATGTCTCATACATTGTCATCATATCATATCCTCCTGACACATATGTTGATGCCTCTGGCTCAGGGACTTCACAAACCCAAATCTGCCAACAGAACAGAAAGGCAGGTCATCACAGGTATGTCAATTTTGATTCCTTTTTCCTGGATACTATGTTTTATGACTGCTCTATTGTCTGTCACCTTTGTTTCCTGTAAAAAACTTTCTCTGTATTTCTTTGTGCAGCACATTGGATATGGTGATGTAGGAGGTATGTACGCCTTTCAAGCTTAGAGTACTGGAGCAGCCACTTGAGTTGGCAGCAGCACCATTTCATTGTTTCCATTTATTTGCATATTCTCTTAGTTTGATTCTCATATGATTTTGTCCATACATTACTGAAGTAGTTTCTTTCACCTGTTTGCAGTTGGATATCCTCAGGTTCGTTTTCCTCAGATTGTGTGAGAAGATCCTTTCTCCTTGGTATTCTGATCCATGTGTAGCATGCAGAAATGAGAAAACTTCAGTTAAAGTTGAATTGAGCGAATGCCTGATCTGTTCATGATTGGTGGATATTGTTTTTTCTTGGATTCTTGTGAGCAAAGTTGTGGGGAATTGGGATTTTAATCTTAGAACAACCATATGCATTAACTGTTAGGCTAATTCTTGGTGGTTATTGTAATGTTGTTAAAGGTGTTTGTGTTTGTTGTACACCCCCCCCCCCCCCCCCTCCCTTTTCTCTTTACTGATGAGCTCTGGAGGATAATGATACACCCTTGTTTATTTTATAGGTTTATGGATTTTTCTGAGAACATTATGATAATCATGAAAAACTAACACACTAGATACGACCCCATAAAACAGATGGGTACTTAGACCCTTGGTTGCTACCTTGAATTTCTAAGGCCTAGGTAAAAACTTCGATTTGAAGTCCTGACAATGGGAGTGGGATTCAGGGTGTTACTATGAACTCATAGTCGCCTTGGGCATTATAGTGATGTTGAGTACATATTAAGGAGAGTGCGCTCTATCTATGAGTTGGTTCAGCCTGTTGATTGTTTTTCTGCTGCTTAAACTTGCTGTTGCATAATAGAGTTGTGCTGCAGAAATTTTTTTCTTTGGGTTGCTGATTCGAGTTTGTTTAAAAATTCACTGTCCTATAAGCTCACTGAAGTTTTGTTTTTCATTGTTTAACTTATGATTCTTCTAATCGTGTGACAAGTGTACTTCTCACTTGATGAAAACTTAGATGGCAGCAAATGCAGCTGCAATTGCTGCCGCCTTTGGAGGAGGTTTGCCTCCTGGAATCACTGGAACAAATGATCGTTGTACAGTCCTTGTTTCCAATTTAAATCCTGATGTGAGTAAACTATTTTTTTCTATCTGATATTTGTTTCAGTGTTGCATTATCTTTATCTTGTTTCTCGTTTTCTGTTTGTTTGTCAAGTTCTGAGTCTGTCAAATACCTTTTGGTGCAGAGAGTAGATGAGAATAAGCTTTTCAATCTATTCTCCCTCTATGGGAATATTGTGAGAATTAAGCTTCTCCGAAATAAACCTGACCATGCCCTTGTACAGATGGGTGACGGATTTCAGGCAGAGCTGGCTGTACATTTTTTAAAGGTTTGACTTTCGATGTTTTGTGTGCATTTACTTTTTTTGTTACCACTGGATCATGATGTATGGCTGGTAATTTGTTTCATGCTTAAGAGCTTTTTTAGTATGTATTCTTTGTCCGTGATAATTGATTGGTCCTTAAATCCCAACCAGTTTCTAGGTTGGTTTGTTTGCATTGCAGACACGGAAATTTGGTGCAAAAATATCTTAGTAAAGAAATTTGGAGATCAAATAGAATGAAAAAGTTCACAAAATTGTAGAATGGTAAGAGATGTTAATGTTTGGGGGGGGGGATTTGGATTTGTGGTGTGGATGAACCAGGAATAGTTCAAGTAGCATCAACATGTGGTTCTTTTCTGTCTGCACCATTGCTTTTCTTGTGTGTTGACTTTGCCCTTTGCAGCTGGATGAGCAGTGGTTTGAAAGGGGAACATGCTAGGATGCTACATAGGAGTTGCCTTTGTATGAATTATTTTGGAGCTCTTTTTTAGAGACTCAGGCTTCATATTTTTACTTATTTGTTTATCGTTGAGCATTCTTGGTTGCTCCTAGTATGCTCTTTTAGAGCACATTCACCTTCTTGCGGATACTGACTCATTGAAGAACTTGAAAAATTAAGGGGGCAATGCTATTTGGAAAGCGGTTGGAGGTCAACTTCTCAAAACACATGACTATAACCCAGGGAGCTGATACACATGAGTATGCGAACTCAAATCTCAACCGTTTTAATCGCAATGCTGCAAAGAACTACCGGTATTGCTGTTCACCAACAAAGATGATCCATCTTTCAACTCTGCCCCAGGATGTCACTGAGGATGAGATTGTGAATCACCTAGAGGAACACGGCACAATTGTGAATACCAAGGTGTTTGAGATGAATGGAAAGAAGCAATCTCTCATCCTGTTCGAAACAGAGGAGCAGGCCACAGAGGCACTTGTGTGTAAGCATGCCACGTCACTGGGTGGTTCAATCATACGGATTTCCTTCTCTCAATTGCAGTCGATAAAAGAAAACTGACAGTAGGGCTGACAGTGTAGAACTGCAATGGTGCTAGGGTAAGGATTGAACGTTGCCCAGAATATTTATGTGGATGATGGGCTGACATTTGCCTCTCGTTGAGTGTGTCCCAAGGATTTTTGTGCCTTTCTGGTGCTGGATGCTGCCTTGTAATTTTCTTTTCTCGTTCGATCATTTATCTGCTGTTGTCTTGTGTACCACGTTTTTCTTAGGTTGATTAAGAGTATTGTGGTGGAAATTAAATTTTATTATCAGAGTAGTTGGTCAGTTTGGAGAAACACGAAGGAGAACCAGGTGGGGAGCGGAGCTCCCTTGTAACATTACTGTATATTCTTCTAATTCAGGCGGACTGGTAATTTCTGCGTGACCATCTCAAGATAAAACCCCCTCCCCAGGACAGCTCGCATTTGTATGTTGGATCAATTCCAAGGTGTTTGTTTTGCCTCTCGTTAGTTATTCGCTTTAGAATTTCAAACGTGATGATGGCCTTCCTCCCGTAGCATCTTCTTCTTGCTCCATTGATTACTTTTTTCGTTACTTGTGAGCTGAAGTTAAAAAGAGAGCTACCTCTTATTCCCAGACCACCCAACTCCTGTGTTATGGACTCCTTTGTGACCCGACTGCCCGCTTCATCTTTTGTCCCATCTCCGCACACCCTCCGGTTACGAGCTCGAAGGCGTAGCCCTTTTTCTACAAGACCCACAACGCAATTCTTCAATTTCAAGTTGCGGAGCAGGAGAAAGGGCACCGAGGCGGCTAAGGGTAAGGGCATCAGCTTCGACGAGTCTGCTTTCGAAGCCGAGAGGCTGAGGCTGGACGCTGAAGCGCGAGAATCAATGGCCGAAACTTCTGCAAGGGAGATGGAAACGGGTCCTGAAGAGGATCCAAAAGCTTGGAAATGGGCAATCCGGAAGAGGATTTGGGATTTCATGGAGACCAACAACATCGCCCGTAATCCCAGACCCGTCCACCATCGGATTCCCAACTTCGTCGGCGCGTCAGCTGCTGCTGAAATGGTACAACATGGTTCCTGGTGTTCTGGGTTTCATTTATCTTTTTTCTCAGAAACCTTTCCTGTTTCTGTGGTTGTTGCTTTCCCGCCAGTTGGCTGAACTGGACGTGTTTCGGGTCGCCAGTTGCGTGAAGGTCAATCCGGATTCCCCTCAAAAGCAAGTCAGGTTCCTCACTCTTACTGGTTAGTTACTAAGTTAAGCACAGAATGGATTTTACTTGAATCCTGGGATGGGAGATCATTTAGTTATAACATTCGTAAGAATGTAGGAGAAGCACCAAGGCTTCTTCTGCACCATGCCAGGCCACTGAGCAAATTTAAGAAACTTACATTGTTCAGTGACCTTTGTCATCTGTGATACTCGCGCCACAAACATCATCTTGTAATATAAACTCATTGGTGTATGCGGAGAAGAAAAGGAATAAGGTGATCTCTAGTTAGCGAAAGTTATTATCTGTTACCGATGGTGAGTTGTATAATCATGACATTGTTTAAAACCTTGCAAGATGTGCAAGTAAAGATTCCATTTTCATTGAAGTAGCCACTCCATCATTACTGCTTTTGTTAACCAAAAATGCCTCTAATCTTGCCTGAGGGCTATGTTTCTGTCAAGGCATTAGATTCATGCAATATATGCAAATGGCAAGTAAATAATGCAAATCCATATGCTTGAACTTAATACCACGTGATTATTGTACTAACAGTGTTTCATTCTCATCCAAACTTGCATCTGAGTGCCCTCAGTCCATAGATCTTGACTGGTATAACTGTTAATCTTTCTTCTAGTTAGCTTTCATGGTACCCTGCATTTTCTTTTAATAGTTGTTCATAAATTTCAAAAAAAGTGGCAGGAGTCCATTATGACGTGCTGTCTATGTACACTTGTACAGGTGGAAAGAGATTGTTGACTCCTCAACCTCGACTAAGAACAGGGTTTTTCTCTGTTCTTGAATCTGGTATGCTCAGTCCTGAAACCCTAAATGTGGCATGTTCTTCTGTTGGTGTAGCCAAGTATGGAAGACCAATTGGCTTGGATGAAAAAATCAAAGTGGATCTTATAGTTATTGGGTCAGTTGCTGTTGATGCAAAGACTGGGGCTCGACTTGGAAAAGGGGAGGTGAGGGCTCTTTTTTCTGAGTTGCAGTACATGTTGCATTGCTGTTCTCAAAGGTCAAGTACAGCTTATTGCATATGTTGGAAGTATAGTTTCTGTGCTAGCTTATTGCATATACAGAGGTTTAGAGAACTTGAATAGAAAACTGCAAAAATGTCTGGCTATTGCTTTTGTTCCCTAAACAAAGGTATGGGTGTAGGGATTTGCTGAACTTGAATATGGCATGTTAAGATACATGGGAGCTATTGATGATTCTACACTGGTGGTCACCTCAGGTATGTCATGGCCTCCTTTCTCCTATTGTCTGTCTGTCTCTCTCTCTCTCTCTCTCTCATGCTCACTACCCCATACTTCTGCCTAAATCCTCCCATGTTGCTTATTTGTAACAAGCTTATTTGCTATCTCAGTCTAGTATAATTAATTGGGTCATTATGAAGGACTTGTACACTCATGATAACATGTTTGTTCATGAAAAAAAATTAGTAGCTAAGTCTCTGCATTCGTACTTGTGTTCAGAAGCTCATAATGGCCAACCTGTTTGTTTGTTGACCTTACATGTGGTGTGTAAGTGTAAACCATGTTATCATATTGATATTGGTGTTCCGAAAGATGTAATTTGAGGATGATCGGATATAAATGTAACTCCATGTCCGAGGCTAGCTAGTTGGGACAAATTCTGGTTGATGTTATCCTGTTTCATGGAATCTTGTGATTGCAGATGTCATGTTAGTTGAATTAACTAATCTGTGTGCGTGAAGGCCATGCTTTAGAAATCTATGATGTTTTAGTCGAATTGCCTACAGATTTCTCTCATGTTCTTATTGCAACAACTTTGCCTGTATTGTGTGCCTTGGTGCAGTGCATGACTGTCAGTTGGTGGATGACATTCCAGCAGAGAAACTATTAGTCCATGATGTTCCTGTGGATATCATCTGTACTCCCACCCAAGTCATTCTTACCAATACAACCATCCCGAAGCCTCAAGGTTAGTGGAAAGCCTTCAGTGTGGCTTTGCGGTATTTTTTTTGTTTTTGTTGTTTGGCTTTTTGATGATGGCCCGTTGAGCGAGCGGAACATAGAGCAGAGAGAGAGTGAAAAGGATGAGGCTAATGTCATCGGATTGCTTCAGGGATCTACTGGGAGAAGCTGTCTCCTGAGAAGCTGGGACGGATTCAGATATTGAGAGAGCTCAAAAGCAGGATAGAGCGAGAGACGGGTGAAAAGCTTCCTTGTGGTCCGTCAGAGAAATTACCTCCCACAGCTCAACGAAAACGCTGATGTGCCAAACACTGGGCGATGGGGAGAGAAGCAGCAAGAGGAAAGAGAAGGCAAGTTACTATAGTATACGAGACCTATATTGTATAGCTACATAGCTCTCTTTGAACATCCTTCAGATGGAAAATAAACCAATGATGATGTCCGCTTGTAGAACTCGCCGATGACATGAACATCTCAAATTTTTCAGATACAGCTACTGTATAATCCCATGTGAAATAGCGACCCACACTAACCCAAACTCGATGAAAGGTGGAGTAGAAGCTACCAGTTGCCAGGTTGACCCGACCACTAGTTCTCGGTAACAATTCGGTTTTCTAAATTTACTAATAATTTTATGTGGCATAAATTGATTGCATGCAGAAAAAGGTAATTGGTCTCTCTCTTAATCAATTGTGAATCAAACAATAGTTTCTAAAGTTTTAGGAAAAAGTTGACCTGCAAATGATTTTGGTGGAGATTATGGGTAAAGTGCTTGTGCCTTTTCTTCAGCGACTTACTAATTATCGTTTGACCGTTGCACACTCATTACTGCAGAAATGAAAATTCAAATGAGAAATGCTATACAAGCGTGTGCATCCAACTCCATGTATGAGATGTTTGCATGTAATTAGTAATTCTAATTTACTAATGCAAACGCAAGTAAGTTTGTAGAAGAGGTTTGGACATTTTAAATAGCAGATGTTGGGTTTGTTTCGAGGCTTTGTGTAGAAAGAAGGTTGCATGAGAGAGGTCTCAAAATATAATAGTATTTGGGTTTCATAATAATAATTTCGATAAAATATTTGTGATAATCAGATATTCGTTTACAATGAGTGTTTATAAGTCTTTCGTTATAATAAAATAATAGTATCTAGTAAGTAATGTCTAGCTATGATGCTAAAATAACCAGCCAGAAACGTACATGGTCCCAGCTTTAGAATTGGAACAAAAGTATGCGAAAAGAAAGAGTATGTCTCTATCACTTTAGATGTTACCTAAAATGCATTAGGCATCGACAATGATTTAGCTGTGACAATTTCTTTGTTTTCGTTTTTTGGGATTTGGATCTCCTTCCCTTTCCTTTCCTTCCAGTGTCTCTGTAAAAAAATAGGACAATCTGGAGGAAAAGGTTGGCTTGGTTAACAGGCAAGGCAAGTAGGCGAAGCAAGAGGGCAAACAACAATCAGAGCAACTTGACATGCTTTCTTAATCTTATCTGCTGCCTTCCCAGTAGCCACTAACATAACATAACATAAACCAAGTTACCCAACTTGGATCGACCTGGTCCATTTTTTATAGCACTGGCCCAATCATAAACAGTGCCTATTCAACCAAACCAGCCCCTTTATTCAACTCATTTTTGAACTCGTAGTTATAAAGCCACAAACAAGAGCCCAATTCAAACATGATTACTTCCTCCTCTTCATCTTCCGTGTGAACAAGGCCTGCGCTGTGAGGTCGGTCATTTGCTGTTCTGTACAAAGAAGCGGAGCAAAAACGTGTTGCGGATCAGTTATTTTTCTTCTTTTGTCCTTTTTGGTTGAAGTGGAGAGAAGATTATGTTGAAACAAAAGGGTGACGCTTCTGCTGGTGTGACCTGTAAATAAAGCGTGAACAGTTATTTGATGGCGGCGTTCAAGTTTGATTTGGCTCTCGAAATCTAGAGTTCCATCCAAATCCTCAACAGGGTACTGTTGTTTCGCCGAAGCTTCATCTAGGTCGGTCTTATTTTCTCATATTATAGTACTACAATTTTCCACCTTCGCTGGCCAGTTTCGAGCTCTTGTTCAAAAGGTGGCTAACCACAGCAGTTTCGGCAATCTCCGAGCCGGAGAAGGCGAAGAGAGGCGTGGAAAGGAAGTAAAGTTGATGAACAGAGCCAGATCAACAGGGCAAATGTTCTTTGCTCAAAACAGAGGAGTATCAGAGGCGGTGTCGGTATCGGATATCGGCCACGTGGTCCTGGGTCACGGCTCCGGTTCTGACGACTCCTCCTCGGGTCGAAAAAGAGCGCGGGAAGAAGATGCCGGAGCCGAAGTAGTGGATGCTGCACCAAGGGTTTATGAAGGATTTGGTGATCTTGGAGCTTCTTACACAAATTCTCCCTCTTCTGTTTCAACTGGTTAGTTCCTGTTTTATTCAACCACATCATAGTTACTGAATCAGACGACGCTTCAGGGTGATTGATTTTATTTTATTTTTTTATAAAAAAAAATCTTCTTTCATAATTTGACAAACAAATTGGCTTCTTTTGGGGGGAGGATCAAGTTTACTATACAAATGCTGAGGCTAGTATCTTAATGTAAGTAGCACAGGCCAGTATCCTAAGCTAAGTCTCATAGCTTCTAATAATTCAGACACCACTTCCCTTGGGTTCAGGAATCTTAACCATAACAAGTTGGTGGTTTAAAGACTAAAGTTAGGGTTTGTTTAGGTTGATTAAATTGGACAGGAGGATTGGATAATTAGTATGAGCGTATGACTCTCTTGCTTGAATAAAGAGAAAAGGGCAGTTGTGAGTCATTATTTTTCCACTTTCTTAAGTACTTTTTTCTCATCCTACGAAATTGAGGAGAATTAACTTATTTCTTACTTTCTCTTCCTTTCCTTCTCTTTTCATTTATTAATTGAATTCGAATAAATGCTTGGAGAACTTTTCATAAGCATAGTTAAAAAATAATTTAAGATAATTTTTTGATACTCCATTTGGTGATAGGATTAGTAATATGAGTCATATAAAATAGTTTACAAAATAACCAGTTAAAAAACAATATTTTAATCCTCAATGAATACTAACACTAAAATGTTAGCCTCGGAAATTTATTTATTAAGAGACGTGAAGCTAAAGCACTCGTGCTAATGCGAAGCACATCTCTTATCAGTTGTCGCGTAAATCTGAACACTAGTGTTTCTGTGATGAAGTGCGATGAAATCTGCAAATATTTCTCACGCAAACAAACAAAAGAAAAGATAAAAGAATCAAACAAAACAATCACTGGATTGAAATAGGAATTCATGATTCGCACGCATAAAAGACCTCCTCGTGCTGAATGATTGGAGTTTTGTGGGAGGAGGAGTAATAGACTTCCAACAGGTCGCAGTCAAAATCTCCTTTTGCCCTTTAATTTATCTTCTTTCTGATAAATAAGATGATAGACTCTAAAATGATTGGAGTCACAAAGGTTTCTTTCCTTCGTAAACAATCTAACCATCCTTTCATTCCACAGTAACAGAAGAAACACCGGATACTATAGCGCCGCCGCCGCCAACCAACACGGCGACTCTATCATCGACGGCCGCCGTGGTCAATGAGGAATCCCGTGAACAAAGGAGAAAATACAGAGGAGTGAGGCAGCGGCCGTGGGGGAAATGGGCCGCCGAAATACGCGACCCACACAAGGCCGCGCGAGTTTGGCTAGGCACATTTGACACCGCGGAGGGGGCCGCCCAAGCCTACGACGAAGCTGCTCTAAGATTCAGGGGCAACAGAGCAAAACTAAATTTCCCGGAAAATGCCCGGCTGAACCCTCCACCACTGCAGGATTGTCCTGCTTCCCAAACATCAGTTTCCACTTGTTCAGCTTCCCTTCCGCCGCCGCCTCGATCAACGCCTATAATGGGGCCCTATTTTCCTGTCCAGTCGACGCCAGAAGCTTCCTCCACTGTGCTGAGAGATTACTGGCAATACTCTCAGCTGCTCAGGTGCTCAGGAGAGCAGGAAGCTGCAGCTGGTACTTTGATGGAACAGATGATTCAGACTTCAGAATTGATTTCATCTTCTTCTTCGGGCTCTTCATTCATGGTATCTTCTGGCTCCTCATCATCCTCTGCTTCGTTTCCTCCGCAGGAACAGAGGAGAATGTTTTGGCCAGAGTCTAGTAAGAGCCAGCCTAGCGGGTCTGATTTTCCGGTGCTTCCCTGGTCATACTCCGACCACTACCCTCCATCAACTAGTTGATAGTGACATTGATTTGATATTCTTTGACACTTGGCAGATTACCTTGTCTTTGTCTTCTTCTTCTGAATAGATAGATGGGTTCGGTTACATCAGTACTATCTGTGTATTTTCTTGTGATTGGGGCTTGAATTGACTTTGATTGTTGGTTCTGATTATTCTGAGAAGAACCCAAAAAGTTAAAATAAAAAAAAATGGAATTCATAGGACTTGGAAACAGACATTTGATTGGCAGTCCCTTGTGGGCAGCCGGAACAATTGGAACCTCTGCAGAAGAGACCACTAGCATGGTCCCTGCACAAGAAGGCATTGGTCAAGAGCGGGTTCCGATTCTTACGTTATCTTCTCCGGAACATCAATGAAAGAAAACGGGCATTTACAATTAGAAAGATTTGTCTACTTTGGTTCGGTGATGGGTGGAAGCCTTGTTCTTGCAGTTTGCTTTAGAGCGTTGAAGGAAAAAGGAACATGTACTATGCATTTTTTCTGCAAGTTTATATTCTTTAAGATTCTAAATGGTTAGTCTTTTCTGACTCGTTAATCGGTCTACTTGCTCACTTGTCTCTGAAGATCTTAAAACTGCCATGCTTCCCAAAACAAATAGTAGTGGCAATCTTTTGGGGGCAAAAGGTATGAGCTTCCATCACGCAATTAGCACTTGAATCATATATAATGTTATAAACATGCTCTTAAATTCATAGCTTCAACGGCTCAGGCACCTGATTGGCGGTCAAGCTCTGCAACAGAAGAAGAGGAATTGAAGATGGCCGCAATGGAAGCTGCAGGGTGTGCATCACTAGCTCGAGCTTCTTAAAGCCCAGGGCTAGGGAAAGAAGGCGCGTCTTTCCTCTCAAACAGAAATGGAGGTCATTTAGATGCATGGTTAGAAACTGCTATCTTAGGATACCACATAAGCCTGCCTGCTGCAACTCTGGCAGATCAACTCGATGCGGACCAGACCAATCAAAATGCTCTCACGCAGACTCCAGTTCTCGACGATTGGGGCGTTGATGGTGCTGCAGAGCCTGTCCTTAGAAGGGTTCCGGGATGTTTTACCTCTCAAAGACAGCAAGCCGCCGTGCTCCACCGCCGGCAGAGGCATTTCCAATATATCAAATTAAGGGTATGTGGACTTGGCGCATTGCATGGCCCCAACGCCGGGTCTCCCAAGCAAAGATTTCAGCGAAGCGATTAAAAACCTTGATGATGGGGGTAGGGGATAGAAGCGGCATTGCAAGCTTAGACAAAAGACAAGGTGAGGCCGTGGAGCTGGAATCTGACAATTATGATACAGTAATTTGATGAGGACGACTTGATTTCGTCAAATACCTTAAGATCACAGGACCTAGCGATGACTGCTTTAAAAAGATTAGTCATATTCTCTTTTCATATCTACATTGCATTGCCACGGGAGCTGCTTTCCTTGCTCCTGCTTCTATGACCTCTGCTCCTACCGCTTCTCCTCCTGCATGGCTGCGCCTAACCCCATCGCTGACACACTTCCTTTCATCAAAGCTGATTGCGTTTTTGGCTCAATAATGTATGTGAACACAACAACAGGATTTGAATCTGTCATGCCCGAGCCTCTCAAGAACTCACTAAAGAGAAACCCAAACAAGATAACCAAGTGCTTCTTATCCGTCCCACCAAGCCTGTGTGGACTCAAATCGATGTTCTTAGACCAGAAAAAAACCGATTCAAACTTGTATTCTGGAGAATTCTTCGCAGCTTGGTTCAGAGGCCATGGCCACTCCGTTGAACGCCCCGAGGGCGATTGGACTCAAATCGTGGCAGTCAACGGCCTCCACCGTGATACAATAACCCATGTGATAGTCAATTATTGTGGTCAAATGTTTGAAACCTGTTCAATCCGTGCAAGATTGGGCGGGTGGAGAGTTGGGGACGGGAAGACGGGCATCAAGATCGGGCAGCGGAAGGGTGGGTCGCAGGCAGCAAGACAAGCGATGGGGGCAACGGATGCGGGCAGGTTCATCTCGGCGCACTGGCAGGGTTTGTAATAGTGTTGGATTTTAGGGCTAGTTTCAAGCTAAGTTTCAACGGGTCATACGCGCGGCTCTTTCCTTAACACGTAAACACACCTTTAATACAACACACCAAATACAAACTAGTTGTAAACCAAAACCATCGCTTCATTAAGGTCCATTGAACTGTTACAATATCATTTTTAAATTAAGCTAATTACAAAAGAACACTTAACAGGTTCTGAATAAATTCGGCTAAAGTGGGTACATTTCACAATCAAGGAATCTATTTACATAAAATTGACAATTTAGACAATTCTATTGATAGTTTAGGGTCATTGGATCGTCTTTTGTTTAAATGTAAAGGGTCACTTTTAATTTGAAGTCACCCTTATTTCAGGCTATCTCATCACTCTATACATGACCTAAAGCATTTTCTTGCTAGTTTGTTCTTACAAAAAGGTTAAAAACATAGCCATGACTTGTTCCCTATAAAAACAATCTTACGGTCCATTTGTATGGCAAAAACCACAATTCAGTTTGATGGATCTTTTATGACTCTAGCTCAGAGCTTAGAGTGTTTGAGATCAACTTCATAGTCAACTATTAGAGTATAATCGATTAAAGGATTTTTAGATCTCTTCACTCTTCAATTCCCCTATACCTATTTTCTATAATTGGGGCTTCTTTTTTACTTATGCTCGCCCATCAGTTTGTTTGGTGGATGGGGAATGGCGACCTGCCTATTCATTTAGTGTTGTTGCTTACCACATCATCTTTCATGTTGGTAAACTGGTTGAAAGTGCAAGGACTATTTCACTTTACTTCATCTTCAATTGTGACAGATATGGGGAAAGTTCTTCATGCTATATCTCAAATTATTTGTATGGGATTTAATGTTGGTATTATTCTTATAAATTCCTTCAATGCTTTTTTTAATATCATTTGCTCCCGTGGGCCCATGAAGAGAGTAATTGGGCAATTAATGGAAAGGATACAATACAAGCGACAGGGCAACATGTTCCTTCTGTGCTAATGGTGGTCTAGAAATGTGTTTAAATGAGGCTCACAATCTTGCCTATTTTCTTCTCTCATAAACTCTCATTTCCTTATTCCTTTTCTGTACCAAAAAAAAGAAAATAACAACAATAGCTTAACATATGGATGAAATTGAGCTTGTAGGCAATCAATAAATACACAAATCCCAAAGACAATGGATTAAGAAAAGGCTAAGTATACTAAAGAAGGGTAACACAAAAAAAAATTATTAAATTTTAAGTGTCTACTTATTGAATGCACAAAAAGTTTCCTAGCTCCAATTATTATTTTTTAACAATTAGGCTCTAACATGCAAAGCTTTGTAGAATTTTTATACACGAAATTTTAGTAGCTTTAGCATTACTTTTAGATTAATAAGCAACCCAAACTAAATAAATATTATCCTTGGTGGTCCAACAAAAATAACATCAAATTTCCCTATGCAATCAAAGCATGAATCAAAACACGATGCAGTTACAACTTAAAATTCCATCGAAACTCCGTTCTATATATACTAGTACTTAGTCAGTTCCTATTCCTCACATTCTCTGTACTTAATCAATTTAAAATTTTTGCATCTTTAGGATTTTGGAATGTAATGTTCATTCTCCCATGAGACAAATAATTGAAGCCCTTTTGCCTTTGCCAACTCAGACATTTTATCTCCTGGATTTCAACTTGGTTTGACTCGCTCTTCAAACTTTGTAAACTGAGACCTTTTGCTCATTCAACCAGGTTAAATGGAAAATGTATACTAAAATAAAAATGAAAATAGAACTAAAAGACTAACTAAATCATTTTTTCAATGGTTGACAATTGTTAGCAAACAATAAGTATAAAGACTACAATTTCATATTTGAGATTGCTCATCTTTCCCTTATTTTCCCCTATAAATTTATGTTAAGACTTCTTATTGTTTGCTCACAAGAGTTAATAATTGGACAAATAATTTAGTTAGCCATTCAAATTTTCTTTTATTTTCATTTTAGTACACATTTTTCATTTAATCAGACCAAGAGAGTAAAATGTCCCAATTTGTAAAGTTTGAGGGGCGAGTCGAACTAAGTCAAATTCAGGGGATAAAAGGTCTGAGTTGGCAAAGTTCGGGGGGCAAAAAGGGCTTCAGGCCAATAATTACACATATATTTTTTTCATATCTCAATGCGAAATGAATATTTGTGGTTACTACTTCTAATTTTTTAAAAAAAATATTTTCCCAAAAATTAGTAAACAGAATTTCTCAAAAAAAATAATATTTTCCCCCAAATTAAAAATAAATTTAAATAAAATTTAGTTAAAAAGGTAAAATATAGGCAGACAGGTTGGGAGGAATGAAGTATTTATTTCAAAATTATTTTAAAAAAAATCAGTTCGACTTTATAGATGTTGAATTCATGGTGAATATTTAAGGCCAAAATGTGTGGTTAGTCCTCCAACTTGGCAAACTCGCATGACTTAGTCCTTTATTTTTAACTCAGTGTGAGTTAATCCTCTAACGTAGCAGATTAAGCATTTTGGTCCCTCAACTTTGCTAAATTAAGCGAGTTAGTCCTATGTGAGATGGAAAGCATCCACGTGAGGTAACGCCATGTGTGGGGGATATCAGAAGTCCTAGTTTTGCAAAATTGATAATTTTCGGATTTGGAAAAAGGCGAGTGGCGGTGAATCGGTGAGGGGTGAGACGGAATTGTAACATGTGAGACCTAAGAGAGGAGAGATGAGACAGGATTGCAGCATGCGAGGGCATAAAAGGGCAGTGGTGAATCAGTGAGGGGTGAGAAGTGGCAAATCGGCAAGGAGGGCGATCTGACAGAGGAGTTGGATTCAACGGAGGTGTGGAGCGAATCAGATTCTAGGGAGGCGAGGAGGCAAATCGAATTTGATGCAATAGTCAGATTTGACGAAGGAGATGAGGCAAATCAGATTCCACGGAGGTGAGGAGGGGAATCAAATTCAACGGAGGAGTCAAATTTCACGAAGGCGAGGAGGGGAATTGGGTTTGACAAAGTTCCGATTCAATGAAGGAGTTAGATTCGACAGAGGCGGGGAGGCGAATCAGATTCAACGGAGATCCGATTTGACGGAGAGGAAGAGAGATGACAATGTCGGTGGAGGCAGGAAAGGAAAATGGAGTTGCCTATGCCACATCAGCAAAAATTTTGACACTGTTTGACCTACCATTCATTTTGGACTAACTTACTAACTTTTTCAAAGTTAAGGGACTAACTTGTGTTGAGTCAAAGATAAATGATTAACTCGTTTGCATTGACGACCATATGTGCATTTTTGCCAATATTTAAATGAATATTTGCCACGCCCTAAGTATTGATCCAAGTGACACTCCGTATGGTTCTTTTTAATTGTTTTCTGGAAGTTCTTATACAGTTTGTATTTTCTCTCTCATTTGTCTAAAACAGTCAATCAAACCGCTTACTGATCGTAGGTACGTAATAAGGTTGCCCCCTGGTTAAAAAAAAGGATAAAATTACAAAATATCCCCTGATGTATAGCGAAACCTACAGTTTTGTCCTCACTGTTTCAAATAATTACACTTACCCCCTTCATAAATTAACTCCGTTAATAACCGTTAACGCAAAAAAAAAAAAACTCTCTTTTGCCCTCCTAACCTTCTTCGCTCGATAACTTCGCCCCCTCAACTTTTGCATCTAACGTGCTACCTCGTCTCCCTTCATCCCTTCCCACTCCTCTCCTCCTCTGCCTTTGCCGTCATTGAGACCTTACCTCTGACGCCACCCACGACCCCATTGACTGCTGCACCATCATTGTCCGTGAACTCTGCACTTCCAACAGCAAACGTTAACTTAAATGATGGCTTTCCAAGTAACCAATTCCAGGCGGAGAATTTCTTTAAACACTTGGTGTGCAGCGTCAATGTCCCTGAAGGCACCATACGTGCGAACCAGAGTGTTCCTGACAAAACCATGAACTACCAGGTGTAGTTCATGCTTAAGAGCCCCACAAAATCCAACCAAAACTACTAGCAGTACATGACAATCCATGGGAAATTGGAATTCCAAAAATAACGGAGTAGAATTTACCCTAGCCAAATTAATTTCCTAACAATTAATTACTGTAAGTAAAACAAAAAAGCAACAGCATCGATGAAGGCACCTTCGGATAACCGATGAAAACACAGGCAACTTCGGGTAATCGATGTCAGAATTGATGAAGTGGGTTATCGATGAACAATGAATAGAATCGATGAAGGCACATGGATGAACAATGAACGAAGAGACAAGATGAGGCCATCGTCATCCACGACGCCGTCGATTTCTCAGCGACCCCACAAACCTCACCGCCGTCGATTTCTCGGCATCCCCATAAACCTCACTGCCATCAATTTCTCGGCATATCCACAAATCTTGCTGTTAATCCTCTGCCGCACGGCCGTAGTCAAGTTGGGCATTAGGAGCTCCAATTCGATGGGGGTACCCACAAATCACGAATCGGACTTGCCACGGAGAATCGGAGAGAGGCAATGAGAGACATCATCAGGAGGCCGGAGAATGAGAGCGATTTGAGACAGCGATACATATGGTTTTGCAATTTGAGAACAATGATACATAGCGGTGTGGGTTTACCTTAGAAGTTGGTGCTTCAACGATGGTGACAACGAGATTGGTAGTATGGAAGCACCAGAGAGTCATCGGAGAAGAGTGGACAGAGCTTTAGAGAGTAAGGAACTTTGGAAGTAATCCCGAGATTAGTGAGATTCGTGAGAACAATAAGAAAGGGACGATGAAAAACAAGCCTTTTATAACCCTATAAAGTCTATTCATTTCTGGTCTTGTATACTGTCGCCAACATTACATACAGCGTAGATCAATAGCGAGAGCGCCACGTGACCCTTGACTGTCACAAGAGTGACATGCCCCCCAGCTGCTCCTGACATGCATTTTTTAGGTGTCATTTTGGTTCCTACTTTATCGTTATAATAAGAAGCATGCCCAATAGCAATAGGCACCGTTTGGACTCTCCCTTCTCCAGCGGCATTGTTCTCTCTCTTTCAAGAAAGACATCATTTCACGCTCATGGGCCCGGCAAATGTAAGACCTATATCCCAAATTTTTACGGAAGGCACCTGTAATGTACTGGGCCTAGAGCCCAATATCATGGCCTAGGCCAAGAAAGACGCATATCAGGGTTCAATTCGTGTGGCATTTAGCTCAGTTGACCGACACCAAGCATAAGAAGGGGATTAAGCGAATAAGACTCTTGCATGGAAGAGATCCAATAATGATTGTACTTCTTAATACATTCGGATCACACCAAATTCTATAAAAAGGGACCTCGTGCCACTTATAAGGTACATTTTACTATACTACTTTTCATAGCTACTTTAAACACTATTAAAGAACTAATTTGACCGTCAAATGGTTTCTCACAAAAACAGTACAATCGAAGACCTTGATGGTGTTTTTGTTTGTTGGTACTTTGTTTTTGGTTCACACTAAGTAGCAATTGGGATGCCGGTTCATCCAATAGGTTGATAACTTGGCTATTTGACTATCATGACTAAACCATTTTACCTTGAAAATTCTTTTTCCTATTAACTTAAGTGCATGTTTTAACTTGTAGTTGCTTCTTGCTTATTACTCCTTTCGTCCCATTTTCTTTGCACCATTTGACTTTTTGGACTAATTTGACTTGAATTTATTCATTTTATTTTTTGTTGAAAAAAAATAAAAAAAATATATATTTAAAACCTATAAGTTTTGATTTATTATTTATATATAAAGATATTTCATTTACAGACTAAAATGTTAAAAATTAAAAAAATATATAAATTAATTGCTGAAAAATAAATTATGCAAATAATTTGGGATAGAGTGAGTACTAACTACTACAATTACTAGGGACTGATATACATCGTATGGTATGAAGTAGTAGTATTAGAGTTCTACTCGGTTTAACAGTCATATTCCTTCTGTATTTTGTATTGAATACGTAGCTTACTTGACTACCAAGTTACAGTTTAACTAGGATTCTAAGTCCTGGTTTTCGGATAATATAAAGGTGTTGTAAATCGATTGCTCTGGTGTGAGGAAATAAAGATTGATTTCCCCCTTCTACAACTTTACATGGTATTAGAGCAGACGACTCGCCTGATCCCAAAATTCTTCCAATCAAACCTTCGTTGATGATCCCAGCTGACTGAGAATGTCAGACAACAAAAAGAGGATTGAGCAGCAGTGGAGGAAGCCCTCCGAGTTCTGGGAACGATCCAACATCTCCCTACCACCTTAGCTCCTCTGACTCGCCTGGAATCACATTGGTGTTCTGCCAATTGAAGGGAGACAACTACCCCACATGGCATCGTGCCATGTTGAATGCATTACGAGCAAAAAATAAAACAGCCTTCGTTGATGGCTCAATGGAGAAACCTGGAGATGATGAGGCAGAGATCAATCTCTGGGAAAAATGTAATTCTATGGTGATCTCATGGATTTTCAACTCTCTTGCTCCTGAATTGCATGGAAGCGTTGCCTATGCTAACACCGCTAGAGAGATGTGGCGGGAACTGGAAGACAGGTTCTCACAAGGCAATGCTCCTTGGGTTCATGAGTTGAAAAGAGAGTTGGCTCTCATGCAACAAAAAGAAATGTCTGTAGTTGTCTACTACACCAAACTGAAGCAGTTTTGGGATGAACTCGACACCTACAGCAAGATTCCTCCATGTACTTGTGGCACTGTTAAGGAGATGGTGGCTGAAAGAGATAACGAGAAGCTACATCACTTCCTCATGGGTTTAAATGATCAATTCAGTATTATCCGATCGCAAATCCTGAATATAGAGCCGCTCCCATCTATTAACAAAGCCTATGCCTTCGTAGTAAAGGAAGAAAGACAGTTAAGTGTAGCAACACTTAGGGCACCTACAACAGAAGTTGCCTTTGCAGCAAGAAGAAACACCTTAGAGAGGGAGTCAAATGGACCTTGCAAGCACTGTGGGAAGAGCGGTCATGATCCAGAAAAATGCTTCGAACTCATTGGGTATCCAGATTGGTGGCAAGGAAAGAAAAAATTAGGAGGAAACATCAACAAACCTGGAAAAAGGATGGGCGATCTCTAGCAAACAAGGTCAGTACCAGCAATGCCAAGCAAGATCAAATGCCATTCACTCAGGCTCAAATAGAGCAAATCCTTGCGATGATCTCGGGACAAAAACATGAAAGTCATGTGAACTTCGTTGGTAAGCAAAAATCAGATTGGGTGATAGATAGTGGAGCATCTGAACATATGGTTCATCATAATCAGTGGCTCGAAAATATGAAATCTACAAGAAGCTCAAATGTAGTTAAACTCCCAAATGGCACGGACTTGCCTGTGAAGGCTTATGGGGCAATCAGCCTGTCACCCCATTTAAAACTGAATGACGTCCTTTTCATCCCTTCTTTCACATGCAATCTGATATCAGTTAGCAAAATCACTCAACAACTTAACTGTTCAGTGACTTTCTTCCCTACTTTTTGTGTACTACAGGACCTGACTTCGAGGAAACTGATTGGCAAGGGTGAGATGAAAGATGGCCTATACTACTTTCAGGAGATCAAGACATCATTCATTGCTTCAGCCAACAAAAAGGTTTCCCATGAAACATGGCATCAGCGTTTAGGTCATGCACCATTAGATAAGCTCTCTTTCATTCCATATCTCTCTAAAGTACCTTATAGGGACAAAACCGAGCCTTGTGAAATGTGCTTTAGAGCAAAACAAACAAGAAAGTCCTTTCCAAAAAGTTTAAGTAGGTCTGAGTCTGTTTTTGATCTAGTCCACATGGACATATGGGGGCCTTACAAAACTCCTACATTGTCAGGTTTTCATTATTTCCTTACTTTGGTAGATGACCATAGTCGTTGTACTTGGACCTATTTTTTAAAAAGGAAGTCTGATGCTTACTTGGTTTACCTCCTTTTATGCAATGATAAAGAACCGCTTCAATAAAACTGTTCAAACTGTCAGGTGTGATAATGCCCTTGAGTTCAAAGCTAGACCCATGCTCTCCTTCTTGCACGAAAAAGGAATATGTCTTCAGACCTCTTGTGTTGAAACCCCTTAACAAAATGGAGTTGTGGAAAGAAAACATAGACACCTATTGGAAGTTGCCAGGGCCCTTCGCTTTCAGGCTCATTTACCCCTTAAATTCTGGGGGGAGTGCGTACAAACAGCCACATATTTGATAAACCTTACTCCAACTCCAAACCTTTGTGGCAAAACCCCTCTTGAAGTCCTTCTCGAAAAACCAGTGTCTCTTGAATATTTAAGAGTATTTGGCTACTTATGCTATGTTCACCATCGAACCAATGACAAGTTTGAAGCTAGGTCGAAACCATGTGTCTTCCTAGGCTATCCACCAGGCCAAAAAGGCTACAAGGTATGGGACATGGAAGCTCAAAAGCTATTTGTATCTAGAGATGTGGTTTTCTTTGAAAATAAATTTCCCTTCCAAAAGTCAAATATGCCACGAGTCCAACCACCTCAAGAAGCCACACACATTGGTACTGAAAATGTAGAGGAACAAGAAACAATGCCAAACCATCAAGAGCCACAACCTGAAAATTCGCATGAATCTGACCTTTCAAACCCTTGTGTCGTCTTAAAAGAAAACCGACCCCAAAGGTCAAGAAAGCCACCCTCATACCTAAATGAATATGTATGTGATCTCCCGAACGCAGATAAGTCATCTTTCATTACAACTGATGCCAACACAGTTGCCTCAGGTAAGGGATACCCCATCTCAAGTTACCTTTCTTACACTCAATTGAGTACAGAATACAAAGCTTACATTGCAGCTATCTCCTCTCAAATGGAACCACAAACATATGCTCAGGCAGTCAAAAATCCCCTTTGGCGAGATGCCATGAAGGCTGAAGCAAAAGCCCTTGAGGATAATGGAACTTGGACTCTTGAACATCTTCCCGATGGAAAAAAATCAGTTGGCTCAAAATGGGTGTACAGGATAAAGTACAAATCAAACGGAAGCATTGAGCGCTACAAAGCAAGACTTGTAGCTAAGGGGTTCACTCAAAAAGAGGGCATAAACTATGTTGAAACGTTCGCACCAGTAGCCAAACTTACATCAGTCAGATGTCTTTTGGCAGTAGCAGCAAAAAAAAGCTGGGAACTTCACCAAATGGACGTGCATAACGCCTTCCTGCAAGGAGATCTTTATGAAGAAATATACATGACTCCCCCTCCAGGAATCTTGAAACCAAGGGATGATCGTGTTTGCAAGTTCAGGAAATCCCTCTATGGGCTCAAACAGGCTCCAAGGCAATGGTTTGAAAAATTTGCCAACTCTCTCATGAAGTATGGATTTGCGCAATCAACAGCAGACCACTCCTTGTTCACCTTACAAAAAGGTACGACATTTATTGCCGTGCTATTGTATGTTGATGATATGATCATATCAGGTAATGATCATGAAGAGATACAAAGGCTAAAGAATTACTTGAATAAAGAGTTTCATATTAAAGACCTAGGGAAGTTGAGATACTTTCTCGGTCTTGAAGCTGTTAGATCCCCCAAGGGTATCTCTCTTTCTCAGCGTAAATACACATTGGATATTCTTAAGGAAGCAGGTATGCTTGGTTGCAAACCTGCCCGGGTTCCCCTACAACAACAACACCATTTGGCCTCAAAAGAAGAAAGGATGCTGAATGACCCCGGACCGTATTAAAGATTGATTGGAAAACTAATTTATCTTACGATTACTCGTCCAGATATCACTTACTCAGTTAATTTTCTGAGTCAATTCATGCAACAGCCCACTTTCGCTCATCTCGATTGTGTCATGCATATTCTTCGATACCTAAAAAGGACACCGAGCCTTGGCTTGTTCTTTCCAGCAAAAGGTAAACTGATTGGGCGGGATGTCCCATTTCAAGGAAGTCCACTACAGGTTATATCACCTTTCTTGGTGATGCGCCAATATCATGGAAGTCTAAGAAGCAATCTACAGTCTCAAGATCTTCTGCTGAGGCCGAGTACCGTGCCATGGCTTCAGCCATAAGTGAGCTCATATGGTTGAAGGCCTTGCTCAAGGATCTCAAGGTTCAACAAACCACACCCATGCAACTCCATTGTGACAACATGACAGCCATCCATATTGCAAAGAACCCTGTCTTCCATGAGCGCACTAAGCACATTGAAATAGACTGCCATTTCATTCGAGAAAAAATACAAACCAGTGATATTGAAGCAGTTCATGTTGCTAGTAGTCAACAACGAGCGGATGTACTCACTAAGGCTCTAAGTCGAGAGCAATTTGAGCATCTTACGTCCAAGTTGGGCATTCAAAACATTCATGCACCAACTTGAGAGGGGGTATTATAGTTCTACTCGGTTTAACAGTCCTATTCCTTCTGTATTTTGTATTGAATACGTAGCTTACTTGACTACCAAGTTACAGTTTAACTAGGATTCTAAGTCCTGGTTTTCGGATAGTATAAAGGTGTTGTAAATCGATTGCTCTGGTGTGAGGAAATAAAGATTGATTTCCCCCTTCTACAACTTTACAAGTAGAAACCGTGGAATGGGATTGACGTGTAATCCAAACAAATATGCTCTTATTCTTTGATTAGCACCAGACCAGGTTGGGCCCGGAGGCATGAATTAAGGAATTAGAGTTGGCCACGAACACGATGAAGACAGTAGAGAGCGCGCAGACCTCTTGGGAAACATATATATATCTCCAGGCACTCAAATGGACAACGCCCCTGTCAAGGAGATATTAGGTTTACGTGATTCCTCCTCAACACCTCGTGCCCTGCAAGTCTTCTTACTAGTCTCAGCGTATGCAACAGGAGTATAGAAAGGAATTCTGATTCGTTCCTTGACCTTTGAGTTGGGCAGTACCCTTATCTTCATCCAATCCAGCTAATCTCACACTCAAACCCATAATCCGTTAATCATCTTCCTTAACACAAGACCTATCAATTCTAGAGATGGACCGACATATTTATCTATATAAAACCATGGTGACTATACATTAATTTATATATTATATGCTCGTAACTATAGGCCTGTTTGAGAGTAACTTCTTAGCATTATCAATAGATTTTTTAAAGATTTATTAATGATAGAGATTAAACTTTTAAATAATTTTTTTAAAAATTTAATGTTAATCACTAATACTAGTGCCAAATGGGATACGTAGTCATGAGTAAATCAATATTATAAATTGATTTCTAAATTCAATCTTGTTTATTGGAGACCAGTCACTCCCAACCCAACTGGTCATATTACCATTTCCACGCAACTCATCAAATCTCTTCCATTGTTTCTTTTCTCACAAGAAAAATTAAAACAAATATCCCTTCCATTGTCCCACTACTTATTGTTCGGACACAAGACTGGTGACGACGCTCCCGATAGAAATATAATTTTCCATGAACCTGTTGCCCATGAAAAGTCGAGGCGCCTCCACATTGCCGGACCTGAGGGCGTCCTCGCACTGCACCACGCCGTCGCGCGTGACTCCTACGTCGTAGTTCGCCGTTTCCGGATCCTCCAGCAACTCCTGCTTCACCATTTCAAACGATTTAATCGCAGACTCGTACGAGGCCGCGCAAATTTGCAGCGCCGTTGCCCACGCCGGCGAGGCCGGCTTGGCCAGCATGTTGGCGATGACTGCGCGCGTGGTATTGCCATTGGCGGCAGCGGCGTCCAAGACGATGTCAGCGAGGGCCAAGAAGTCCTTCGCGGAGGCGGCCTTGGGGCCCGAGAGGGCCTTGAGGCAGAATCCGCGGTTTCCAACGTACTTATCGTTGCAGACTTTCTCTACCAGCTTGGAGGAGGCGACAGGAGCCGCCCTGAGGGCCACAGCGGGGGGGAGGAGGAGGGAGGAGAGGATGGCGAAGAGGACGACGAAACGTCGAAGAGGAGCCATCCTTTCCCTGTCGGTTGGAAGAGAAGAGAGTTGAGATGGATTGGATCGAGGGCGACGGTTGAGGGTACGTCTCAATTGCGATGGATTTTATAGAGAGAGAGGGGCACAAACAAGTTGAGGAAGGGTACCGGATGTGGCTCTCCCCCACAATTTTGTTACCTATTATCAGTTGCTCGTACAAGGAAATATTCATCTGATACATGGAAAAGAAAAGTGGAAAAAAGTGGAAACGTGTTGATATATTAGTTATTATCGGTGTATATCAATCTACTACTATTTCCATTCTTCGCATTATTTCAGTTTTTTTATTTAAGTTTAATTTGAATATATTGATATTAATATTTATTAAAAAATTTCTAAAAAACTATATTAAAAAATATACAAATCTTGCAGTTTCTAAATATAAAATTTTTAGTAAATATTAATATAAATAAATTCAAATCAAACTTATGTTAAAAACCTAAAATGATGCAAAGAATAAGAGACAAGTGTAATATTATATGCTAAAACATGATTATTTTCATGTCTAGAAATATTTTTTTCTTTACTCTTGCTGACATATTTTTTACTTTAACATTGTCACATTTTATCTTTTTCACTAACATTCCAATTTTATTCTTCCATTGGCTATAAAATTGTGTTTTTCCTTTTTCAGATGTACTTGGACTGTTGACTTTTTTAATTATTATGATATTTAAAACAAAAGTCAACTATATATTAATTCCAAAGTTCATACATCTCAATTGAATTTAAAAGCTTAATCTTTTAAATATATAACTTCCATAAATAAATACTCTATTTATTTTATTAGCCATATGTTATGTAACTTATTTTGAAAAATTGGTATCTTTCCTTTCACATTTTTCTTTATATATATTAACATATTGTAATTTTACAAAATCCACACAAATGTAAGCTTCTTTCATCTTTTCATTTAGGAAAAACATATTTTTCTTGGATTTAGACTTGTTCTCTGGTGTGTGTGTGTGTGTGTGGTGTGATACATTTTAGTCTTTTGAAATTCTCAGTTTGTATGTTTTTAAGATTTAAATTATGACATTTTATCTTTTGAATTACAATTATAACTAAATTTCATCTATATTGTTGGATTTACTTTTAAAAAATATTGATTTTTCATCATTTTTATATTAAAGCACAAACTTGGAAGCTATGTAATCGAAGATGCAAAAATGAGATAGAGACACGGAAATGAGTTGATGGGAGACAAGAAAAAAGAAAAAAAAACTCTATATTGCATAATATATATTAATTTCTTATTTATAATATTTGATAATATGTTGCTTTTCCATTTTTCACATTTCCTACGTGTGTCATTTTCATTTTATAACACCCATAAATTCTTATTATTGCAATTATACTATTTAGTAAATTTAATCTGAGATAAATATAATTACGTAAAGCATGTAAATGTAGAGTGGTCATGTTATTACCGTAAAAGGCATTTTTCTTGTATACTTTTTCTTTTACTAATCAATATCAAGATTTTATAATTTCGGTACAAAAAATATCCATCTTAATATTTTTTGCTACAAAATTTTTATTACTCCTTTTCCTTCCTTGTGATTTTTCACACATTAAAATATTTAAAATAGATTTTTATAACATATTTTCTCATGTAAATTTGCACATTAACTTAACACAAAAAAGGAAAACACTTCAAAATCCTATACATAAAGTGCAATTAATAAGGAAATTTTAATTTCGGCAACAATATACCTTTAATATTTATTCTAAAACCTTCATAGCACTACTCTATTATAAAAATTTAATAGGTAAGATATTTTATATAACAAGAATAATTTATTCATGAGCAAACAATTTATTGTCTAAAATAAAAATATCACATTAATTTGCTCCTATTTTCATAAAAATGAAACAATTAACTTTTCAAATAATTGTAAATTTGAATCCCTTTCTAAAATAAATGGGAATGTCACCATTAATTGTTTCCAAAATAAAATCAAATTGACATTTATTAACATTTAATTTATTTCAAAAAAAAACATAAAAAATAATTTAACACTTACCAAAAATAGTTTTATTATTCTCAATAATAAAAGGCATTAGTTTTTTATTCAAAATTAAAGGCTTGAATTCAATCTAAAATTCTTGTATGATTTTCAAAATTGTGCTTATTGGTTGAACTTATATTATAATGTGTATTAGTATTATTACCTTTATTACATATTAGACTTTTTTTAATTCCTATTATAATTTTTCCTATATATATGAGTTCATATTAAAAAAATCTAAATTAGTAGACAATAATGGGCGTATTCTTTGTTCCATTTTTTTTTCTTTTTATTCAATATTTTGATTTTTTTTTATGGAGGCATTTCTCTATGATTAATTAGAGCATGTTGTGACAGCTTGTTTTAGTGTTTTTCTGGAATTAATTTTTTTAACTATATTTTTATTATTAATAATATTATTTGCTTTTGCAGTTGAAAGAAAAAAAGCCACTCTTCGTCATTACTTTGGTTCCAACGTTTAATGGTTATATATGTATATGTTACCTTACCTGTTGCCTAACGTTACATACGTCAATCCGCACGGAAAAAATTTACTCTTAACTAACGGAATATACATAAACTCTTTGCCGTCGAGATTATTTATTGACAAAAAAAGGAAAAGAACGATCGAGTTTTGTTTTAAAAGATTGAAATTTCAAAGCATAAAAGCAAAGCCCAGGTATTGGAGCTGAACTTGGCAAAAAAAATAAGGCGATCCACCTATTTCCGGCGGCCGTTACCGCCAGCATTTGCGACCTCAAATGAAATACTAACATAATTTTTCATAGACGCATTGCCGGCGTCGATCTTGGGCAGATTTACTTTAGCCGAAGCCAAGGCAGTTTCGCACTCGGACTCCGTATCGCCAGTGACCTTGGAATCGTAGCTCGCCGACAACGGATCCTCCTCCATCTCCTGAACCTCCAGCGTGAAGGCTTGAATCATGCTCTTGTATGTGGCCAGACACTTGTTGAGGGCGGCGGCGGCAGCGGGATTCGTGAGTTGCAAGGGAATCGCTGCTGTTATCTCGGTAGAGGTGGTGGTGGCGGCGTCGCGCGCTTGTTTCATGACGACTTTCATCAGATCGTTGGGGCTCTTGCAGGCGCCGGCTTCCGGGGTGGAGAGGGCGTCGAGACAGAACTTTCGGTCGGTGATGGCGGCACCGTTGCACACCGAGTTCGCCAATGCGCTGACCGTTGCGTTCGCCGGCAGAGGAGAAAGGATCAGGAGAGAGGAGAAGACGGCGGAAAAGATAAAGAAATGTTTCGGGAAGGCCATTGTGACGTTGTTGAATGGGATCGGTGTGGCAGTCTCCTTCCTGTTTAAATGGAAATATTTTTAGTAAATGAAAGATCTGGAAAAAATTTTAGCCGTTATTTTGCTCTTTGCGCGGGTGGAGGAAGTGGAGGAAAATAATCCTAGCTATAGGCACAAACTTTTTAGCGGTTATAACTTATAGTAGCACGCAATTAGGGTTATCCAACGTAATTCAACTTCAACAAACTTTATTTTCCACATACATTTAATATGGGACTCCAATTATTCCCATAATTTACTCGGTAATTTAAAGTTATCACCCTGAATTTAAATTGATATTTTTTAAACAAGAATTTAAATTGATATTAAAGTTATGTTATTGAAGTTTCAAAATCATCTACACTTTCTTTCCTATTTTTTTTACACTGTCTATCAAAAACTTTTAAAATTCTTATTTAAACTATTTAATAATTTTATTTTAGTAATTTCAAGTTATCTATTTTTTATAGCTAACTCGTATTTATGACACTGTTTTCTACTTCTCCAAAGATATTTCACTTCAAAACAGTAAAAGGAATTATTGGGTGGTCGGCTCCCCAAATTTTTTGTAACAATTTATGCATGTATATTATGGTTAATTATTAGTGGCAGAGATATAGGGGCAGTTCATCATACATTAATTCAATTAATCCAACTGCATTATTCAGGTGGTCATAGGTGGGTCAAAGTAAAGAAGTGAAAATGGGGCTGGAATTTGTATTATTTACAAGGTAATGCCATCGAGTAAGAACAACAAATATTCTCTCTTTTCTCACTCTTAGACAACGTATCATCCTTGTTATACACTCTGCCAGCAATAACTAGCCTTAGATCCGGTTATTGAGTTGGATCACTTGTGAGCTAGCCTAGCCTCTTGGCTATTAGTAGCTTGTACTTGCCCACGAGTAGATATCAACAACGAAAGTATTAGGTGCTGTTTACTTGCCGATCCCCATGCCCTTGGTGAGCAAGAAGCCTTTGATCTTAAACTCATGTGATCCATTTATCGTTTGGGTTTGGAGAGTTCATTGGCAACACTAATTATGCCCATCAACTACAAAGACTCAGCAATCCAAGAGAAAATCCAGCAAATTTGACAAATCACAAACTGGGTATGGTCTCAGTCAAAGCAAACGCGATGAATTGGGTTTCGAAGATTGATAGAAATGATGCATCAATTGGGGAGATGGCGATTCAGGAAGTCAGTTAAGAGCGAATCTGGTTTTTTTTAGCGTGAAAAAAGAGTTGACTAGAAGGTTGGTGCGGGTTTGAATCATATGCAATGACAAAGAGGATGGTTAGTGGATGATGAAGGGAAAGGTTGACATCTGAAATAGCTTGTAGTGGTTTTGGTCAATGAATGGCATTACCTTGTAAATAAACTGAACTTTTCAAGCTTTTTTTTATTGCATTTTTCTAACCCATGCATTCTAACCTATTAATGCGATTGGATTAATTGAATTACTACAAAATGAACTACCCCATATATTTAGTGGGTCGATTATGACCCATCCTAAAATTTTGCAATATGCATATATATAACTAAATTTTACATATAGAAAATTTTACTATTTTTGTTAAGTTTTAGTGGCTAATTTATTTTTATATAATTGATTGAAACTCATTTTATTTTATCAATTTTTTAATTTCTAGTGCTCCAGCCCATTATATAGCAAAAGAAAAGTATCATTTTCTCTGCAGTCATCTTTTCCGGGTTTTTCACTTAATCTTTTACTGAGAGTTTCTTCATCAAGTATCGATTCTCTCTGGTGCTCAACTTTTACTCTTATGTTAAATTCTTCATGTATGAAATTGATCATTCAAACTTTTTTATAAATCATGTTAAGCTCTTTTTGGTTGTTGGGAACATGAAAATAAAATTAAAAAAGCGCTTCTTGTTTTAGTCCCTAGCTAGAAAAATAGAACCACAAATTGAATTAATTATATTCAGATTGATCATATAATTCGAGTAAAATATTTTTCTTTGTCTAATTTTGTTGATATCAAAGAGTGTTATGCACCATTTAAATTATGAATATATTCATCTTTTCTATGCTATAAAATATTTTAATATAATATCATGGTATAAAAATTTTCTTTATATTGTTGGTCCACCCTACATAAAATTTCTAGCTCTGCCACAATTAATTATACCTTCTCTCCAAAGTTCGGAACTATCTAGTGTTTGTTTACCAGGGTTCTATTAATTTAAGTGCGCATTCGTCATAACCTTTTTTTCCATGTAAAATGTTGTAATTTTATATATATGAAAAGAATAAAAAAAATCAATCCTTAATAGATAGACAAAGATCCAATACACGTGCAAAAATGTACCAAAGCAAAAAGCTTTGGTAAAATAATTTCTGTGGAGACGGTGTTTATGCCTCAAAATGCTACATAATTAAGCAAACGCTATATTTAAGAATTTGACGCTTTTTGAATAATATAAAGTTACATGTATTAAAGTACGGTTTTTGTTGTAATTTTGAGATATACTGCATAATTTTAGTTAAGGTAATATAACTACTAAGAAAATCTTGAATCCACTCCACTCCCTCACCTAAAATGTTGGCTTTGCTGGCCTTGCTTCAAAGTGTTTATATTTGGGCCTCTCCACCATCAATATTTTATTACGACACAATTTGTAAGTCTCCTCTGTGATTCCTGTTAACGCCTCCAACACCTGCGAGTTTGGGGTGGGGTGGGGGCAGCCCAGCTATCTGATTTTCGCTCCGGTATAATCCGAAGGTTACAGTTACAGTTGAAGAAATTGTGAACCTTGTGGGGAGGAAGCAACAAGAGGAAAACACGAGAACATTTTCTGCAGATTAATTGAAATTGTGATTACCAGAACTCTGGTGACAGCCTGCATGGTGGACAGGCCACCGGCAATGGTATTTATAGAATCAGTCCTGGTCCTGGGGCAATTAAAAGTAATTATACAAAAATTACTTCTCTGGAGAAGTATGCACAAATCATTATCAGACCGACGACAGTACTGATCTTTACCTCCTCAAAGAAATTACTACGATGCATTCCCTATCAACAGCTTCCATTTCGTCATCAGAAGGAAACAAAACAAATCAAAACAGGATTCTCCACAAAATAAAACTAACACAAGGCTTCCCATCCCATCCCATCCCATCCCATCCAGTGCCCTGAAGGGGAACAAATTCAGCTCCCCTGTCTATCCCTCTGGCAATAGCGCACCCAAAAACAATATGCAGGAGATCGCACAAAACCCATCAACTATACAAGCTACAACATCATTGCCGTGTGTCCTTTGGTGCCACGTAGCTTCTGCTTTCTGTCACATTGGAGTTTGCCAGGACATCGGGAGCAATTTCCCAGCTGCCGCTCCTCCTTCCCCAGCTGGAGTGCCTGTTATCTGATCGAATCACTGGAGCTCGATGATCTGAACCTAGAGTGGAGTCAATCTCTGAGATATTATGAGGAGGGCCATTGCTCCCTCTGCTGCGAATGTCCTCCTCAATCTCAATATTACGTCGCTGGGAGATCTTTAATAGGTCTTCGCCTATTTCTAAATCATCTTCAACCTTTGGGCGCCGATCTCCACTTGAGTCTTCTACTTCTGCTTCCCGAGCAATTGGCAAAATAGGCTTCGGAACCTCCTCCTGAACAAAAGCCCGAAACTTGTTCCTTGAGGGCTTCCGCTTGGTGCAGAATACCTCTAGAAAATTATTCAAACAGCCCTTATTATAAACATTGATCCTGCTGTCAGCTCTGTACCGGAAATTCTCATAAGTAGTCTGTAAGACAAACAAAGATTGGTTTGAGTTTCTTCCTAATCAAACATACTTTAAGTCATTTTTATACATAGGAAGCAAAAATAATGCAGTCTCACTACATTATCTTAAAAATAATGCACATTTCAAGCAAAATGAAAAGCTTGCATGAGAAATAATATGTATGCCATGGAGAATCCCAAGATTGTCAACTAGAACCAAAGTCCGCCAACCTAGAATGATCTAAGAGAGTCAAAGAATATGTATAACAAAGCCATTCCAAAACTACTAAAATAAAGAACTCATGACTAGGAATTTTGTCAAATAATTTACGCTACACGTCAGTTGACAGTGCTGGTTATAGGACTCCTATAAATAGCTTGAGGTGAAGAGTAAGTGATGCAGAGAGTGAAGAACAAGTGCTCAATCGGTCAAGGGACTTGAAGATTAATTATCTCTCTAGTCCTAAACCAAAACTAATGTATGCTTATACAATAATTTGAGTAATGAAGTTTGTACCCTGCAAGTTAGTCCACAACCAACTGATCTTAATCCAAAGGAAGAAACAAGGAACCCATAAATGGTAGCATGCGGCATTTTCATAATTTGCTATCATATCCATATTTCAAAATACATTTTTCTTTAAGAAGCCGTACATTATAAGGTTGAAGCAAGCAATTAATATTGCACATTCCAGTGCTAAATAATTTCACTACCAGGATAGAAGCAAAAATTCTTCCAGACACACAGTTTGCAAGGCTTCAGAAGTAGAACTTAAAAAAACCAACATGAAGTCATAACTTGAGAGTTGCCCAGGTTAGTTATGCTAAAGGCCAGTTTTGCTCCTATCATAATCCAATAACCACAACCCATTTTGTCTTGCTTTGACACAAGAGCTTCGCTATTCCCAGAGCATAAGCCCCAAAAAAATTACTTTTGTTATTAAAAGAACCAAAAGAAAAAGGAAAAAAGACCACTAGCAGTAAAAAGTAAAAACTTCAGTTATCAGCACTTTGCACCAAAAATATGTATGCTTACGTGATCATGAGTTTAAGATGGACAAAACTGATGCACATAGTGAATCCTATAATATGTAGCTAGTTTTACATCCAAGAGTTTTAGGAAGGTGGAGAAAGTAATAAAACTACAAATTTTAAGTAGCAATGATGGGCCGTTAACAGAAACTACACCATCATGAAAACATATATTAACAGATCCTTATTTACTCTGATTCCTCATTAATTTTAACACAGCTAACACTAGGAGCACATTTCAGAACTTAATACACAAAAGTCTACCGACCTGGTTTGTGCCAATAAGGTAGAGATGGAAACCAGTGAGTCCACCAACAAACCACAGGGAAATGAAACAATAGGCCATCAGGACAACAGATGCGGGAGATTCTTTCATAGCTTTCCAAACAGTCCCATGATAGTCATCCATGAGAATCTTTATGTACAATGCTGACATGGAGAACACATATATGCAGAGAAGAGTTGCCGATGAGACAAACATGAAGAAGAAACGGTAGTTGCGCTGCTCAGACAAACAGCAATGAGAAGAAATAAGCAAATCAACCATAAAAACAGCAGAAAACTACAGAGAACACAGAATGTGACCATGTGAAATCATCATGCACAATCACACACAAAACAACATACCAGTCCAATACATTGCCCCACCCAAGGGCAATGGTGATCAAAACGCTCCACGCAATTGTTGCAAATAGAACAATGTGAACAACGAGGAGGGCGATAAAGCATACATGTGTCACAGTACTTCACCCGCACAGAAACTCCGTTCACCGTAACTTCTTTTGTACGAGGAAACTGAAGGCTGGGTGTTTGCCTTCCCCCTATCTCAGCTGATGCAGATGAATCATACCGAAACTCTTCCTCTGGGGGATGTGAATTGCGTGGAATGATACCAGGGTCCCGAGATGATGTAAGGAAAAGAAGAATCAACAGCTACAAAAAAGTTCAAATACAAACATTATTAGTAGGTGCAATAGATGTCCAGTTCTCCAATTTCATTGAAAAACACTGCAGCACCATCTACCTGCAGCAAAATTCATGAGACAAAAATGTAAAAATTTCAAGCACTGAGTGTCAGATTAGGACTAACATAGATGGTAAATGCAACAGCCACCGCCAGATTTGCCCACCCTGCATTATATGTTGAAAATGCATGGCGCAGATGCCTCGAAACAAATACACAAAAGATAACAACTGGAGCAATGATCAGCATCAAAGTAAAAAGCAAAGACCTAGCATCTGGCCCGAATATCAACCTCCCACCAAATAAGAATTTCTGCAAAATATAAACAGAAGAGGAATCAAAACCTTATATATGCAAAGGATCATATTGCAGAAATAGCACACATCGTTGCAACCCAGCAATTCAGGGAATAGAGTGGATGCACAATAAGGGGCATAGTACATTCTAGGCATTTTTAACATCTTCCTCCATTTCAACAGCAAAATTGATCAACCACAAACCACCCATCCCGCCTGTGAAAAGAAAGGAAAAAGGCAACATATGGGGGGAAATTAAAAGAAATAAAAGGCACCAAAAAACCTATGCTAAGTTTAAGTTTAAAAGAATTTGAACTTCCGTACACAGGAACTATGAAACTTATGAACAACTACATCTTTTAACACTTGCAGCAAATACATGCCATATCCATTAGAAATTGCTCTTTTGTGTGTGCATGTTAGGAGCTGATACAATTTGGTCATGGCAGAAAACAATTTAGCAAAACCACCTATCCTGCTGAATTATTTAGAGCAAGATTTACTGCAAGCATATTGAGAACAAGGTAAATGCAAGGAGGCATAACTTTTGTGTGTCACAAGTTATCACAACAAAAAATCACGATGCGAAACAAGATACCAAATTTCAAACTATGGAACAACATCAAAACATTGAAATCCAATGATAGCTTTGCCTCTATCTCTTCAACAAAACTTCAATTACACAATCAGTTTTACAAATATATTACCCTTAAGCAGGAGGGTTATGAGAACAAGAACTCTAGACCCTGCCACACATGTTACATATCAAATGTATTATTCTTGCTAATGCAATGACCAAAGACAGATAATTTATTGGAGAGGGGGGGGGGCCTATGGGAACAAGAATCCTAAACCTACCGTGCATGATACATATAAAATGTATTACACTTGCTAATGCAATGACCAAAGGCATGCTGTTACAATTAATTTTGTGAGAAAATGAAAGCATTCTTTTTCCACCCATCTAATAGTTGCTTGTCATTCAACTTACCTGTAACAAAACACTAGTTAGCATAAATGCTGGCAACTTCTGGGCACATAAGAGAACGTTTCATCCAAAATCAAAAGAAGGCACAGGCAGAACAGGTATTCCCAAAAACTTCACAACAAAAGCTACCACTCAAAAGAATTGCAGATTACTAATGAAAATACCTCAAAGAAACCATCACCAAAGTCCAAATGGGGGTACGAGTTGGCATAAGGGGTTGGTGAGGGGGTCGAGAGAGACATAGACCTCAAAATATCTACCCTATGCTTATGGTATTCAAAACTCTAGCGGTCCTTAATTTCCATCTGCTGTACCACAGAAAAATAAGAACTATTCAACTAAACACTTGCTTTTGGTAGCACACCATACAACGGACATCCCTATACAAGCCACATCATACCAGCAAATATGTGACTCACAATCTAAGAGTTTGTTATATACATCACATAAACAGACACATTTGCCTACTGATACAGGATTCAGGATATTGCAAAAATAACATCATTGCATGCCCATAAAATAAGTCTCAATCCCAAATACACCCAATCATAGATAGATCAGCACTATAGTGAAAGGCAGAAGACAACAAATATTAATTGAAGCTCTGAACAATCGTAATTAATCAAAAAGCAGTCCTGAAGAGATCGAATAGAATCTGCAACCAATTTGACTTGTCAGAATTATAAGCAGCTGATGAACTCCCATATCACTTGGATGCAACATTATGGACACTTGATGCTTGTCCTTGGGGAGAAAAACAGAAACAATTTTGGAAAACAAAAAAAAAAATGGATAGCTCATTCTATTCTCATTTCATGTAATAGCTAACATCACGATAATTTCTTTAACCTGTCTTCTCTTATGAGACGATCTCTACTAACTTTCCTCAAGTTTTCATAAATATGGTATGAACAGAGCCAAAACTGTAATGACTTCACAAATGAATTGACAGCACTAAGCTTAGAACGCTTGTGTGCTTTCTTCTAATTGTTCAATTGAGCATTGAGCTTTTTAACCTTTTTTGCTCTTACCTTGGGAGCCAAGAAGATTTGGAAATGTTAAGACCTCTTATTGACCAGAAGTTGATGGCCGAAGAGAATTTACCATCACATCCTACCAATATTTCTAGTATAGAAAGAGTCTAAGGTACTCTGCTCATGAATGCTGAATTTTGAGCTCATTAAGCTCAGTAGAACATAAACATTCCGTTAGTTGATAAATTAATTATATATCAGGCCATTTCTGTAAGATTCGGGGAACAAGAGAAATTTGAATATCTCACATTCATCAGGTTTACAACAACAATAGCAGCGGATTGTAAACAACAGAAGTGGAAAAAACTTGTAACTTCAAAATGACCATAAAAATTTGATTCCAAACATGGGTTAAACAACTACAATCCCACTGCTACTCATGCGCTAAATTTTTAGCTTCTACTCAAATAACGTTCAGGATCCATTTGGTAACATCATAACTGCGTATTGCTATACACACCAAATTACATATGCTAGAGGAAAAGAAAAAAAAAACAAGAACAATAGAAATACTCAACCTTAGCATAACCAGTTCGCAACTTCAGCAATGCTAAGAATGCTAAACATACACACAACACTACACCAGAAAACTCCACCAACCCCAATAATCGAACTCAACTTGAAAGCCCAACAAAGCTCCACTAAAACGAGAAGAAGCCAAACAAAGATACAACTCAAAAGAAGTAATCTGAGCAGCATCAAGCCGGAAAACGAAGCAGTTAAGACTATTTAAAATGAACAAACACCGAGAGAAGCAGAAAATGAAGAGCCTTACATTACTTCCTTTCCAGACTTCGTAAACCCGCTTAGCCATGAGAGATGCTTGGCGCTTTACAGGCCGGAACTGAGTCAAGGATCAGAACTTAAGTGGGCTTTCTCATTACGCTCACAATTCCAACGAATCTTCAAAAAATTCCAGCAAAATGATACACAGGCCGGGGGTAATCGAAGAGCAAGATAGGTTTTTTCCGGCGGTTAGGATTGTGAGCGAGAGGAGAGTGAGGAAATGAACGAATCGGAAAATTTGTTCTCCGGTTTCTTCTCTCTCTAATGTGTGTAAACAATCAATCAAGCGTCTTTAATTTTGAAACTCGGAAGAGTGATAGGGATTTCTGTGCTTCACTGGGCGAAATTACCAACACGACCCTGGATTTAACTTTATTACCCGGCCTCAAACGCTGGCAACTTAGCAGTAGACGTGGGACCAAGACGAAGTGGCCAGAGGCTATTGGTGGTGCCTGCAAGGAAAAAAGAAAATTTTCAATTTTTTTGAAAAAAGTTAGTATCGTCATTAAACGTTACGTTTCTCACCATCATCACCCTACTCAACTATTTTTAATCGTTCCTGTCCGGTCCGTTCATCAGGCTTTTCTCAACTATCCGTGTTACGCCACTAAGGTACTAAACTGATTTCTTTCAGAACTTAAGAAATCCAAAATAAAATTTAACTTAATCAATTTGGAATTTCTAACAATTCTGGTAATGGAAAAAATTATCATTGCGATAACGCACTACTCTTACCGTAAAAAATCAGTTAATAATAGTAGTGATTCAGCTATGAAGACAAAAATATTATCTTTGGGTTAAAGTGTACATTTAGTCAAGAGAATTTGAAAAATAATTTAAATGCGTACTTAATGGCCAATGGCGTATTGTGCATTATGGAAGTAGCTTGATAGGTCGATGAGAGTGTGAAAAAAGTTAAAAGTATAAGGAGCTAATTGTCAGAAATGATAAAGTTTGACAGCCAAACCATCACCTATGCCTTTTTAATATTTTATTGAAACTACATGAAGCCCAGCTGCCAGCCTAGCCTGACCATCTCTTTCCAGAAGCAAATATTCTTTCCCTCTCACTTGACTATTCATTTTCCCTCCTAATTTGGTGCTAACTATTTTTTATTTGTCGCTTTCTCATTAATTGAACAAATAGCCGCTTAATTGAGTATTACTAATATTTAATAGGCCTAAAACCCCTTTTTTCCCTTGAACTTTGCCAACTCAGACCTTTTACCCCTAAACTTTAACTTGGTTTGACTCATCCCTCAAACTTTATAATATGTCCATATTTTAGCCCCTGCATCCAATTAAATAAAGAATATGTACCAAAATGGAAATAAAAGAAAAATTGAAGGGTTAACTAAATCATTGGTTCAATTATTGGCTCTTATGAGCAAATAATAAGAAACCTTAATATAAACTTATAGGCGAAAACAAGGAAAAGATGAATAATCTCAAATGTGAAACTAAAGCATTTGTGTTTATTGTTTGCTCATAAGGGTCAACCATTGGACAAATGATTTAGTTAACACTTCAGTTCTATTTTAATTTTTATTTTAGTATACATTCTCCATTTAACTGGATTGAGGGGGTAAAATAGCCCAGTTTACAAAGTTTAAGAGGGGAGTCAAACCGCGTCAAAGTCTAAGAGGTAAGAGGTTTAAATTGACAAAGTTCAGAGAATAAAAGGGGCTTTAGGCCTATTTAATATGGGTCATTGTGCTTATGGTGTGAACAATGAAAAAGAAAATAACAAAAAATTACTAAAAACCCCTGAGGTATAAGCAATCCCACACTTGTGTTCTTCCTATTTTAAATGCCTATATTTATCTCCTCCAAAACTAGCTTTGTCATTCATTATTGCAAAAAATAAGAAAAAGGAAAATGCCAAACTTTGTCATCCTATCCTTCTTCTTTAGAAATTTTGTTCCTCAACTGATGCATCTAACAAGCTACTCTCATCTCTCATATCACCGGACAAACTTGGGCCGAGACGATCGAGCTGTCTCCTCTCGCCACTGCGGACACTTCCCAAATCCGGTGGCCGTGCTTCGCCTTTCTTCCTTTCCCGTCAACTGTTTTTTGTCCGTAGAAAGAGGTGTGAGGCTGCGAAAGTCATCTCCTCCTCGACGACATCGAGAACGACCACGGCCGGCGAGCAATCGAAGCCATCAGCTAGAGGAGACTGCTGAGAGGAAGGAGAGGAAGTCGGAGAGATCGGTGGCGACCCCGATGCTCCGATTCTTCATACTGCCACCGTCGCCTAGGTGGCCCGTCCCCTCTACCCTTTTCCGCCTACTCCAATTTGTCAGTTCCTTCGCTCTATAAATATGCCAGTAAGATCTCCACGGTTTCACACTCGAAGCGGGTTCATCGGAAATCGGGCGATGGAGTAGGTTCATCGGAAACCGAACGATCGTGACAGCGAGCTAGTGGAGCCGCTGCTGCAGAGGGTGACATTGAGGGTGAAGAAAGTGGCAGGGATGATGGCGGTGCTTGTGGTGGTGGTGATAGCGGGTAGCAGTGAGGGATGGAGGGAGATGGTCCTAGTTTGTTAGATTTGATGGGCAAAACTTTTTGAGAAGAAAGATAGGTGGTCAAAAGTAGATTTTTTTTTCTATTAATGGATTTAAACTTTTAGAGGGTAAATATATGCATTTGAAATAGGGAATGCAAATGTAGGTTTGCCCATCCCTCAAGAGATCTAAAATACTTTCCTAGAAAATAATGGTTTTATAAGAGATAACAAAACTTTCCTAGAAAATAAACATGAATAGTACTTGTAGTACTACTTGTGATTGGTACCACGAAGAATAAACGTGAATAGTACTTGTAGTACTACATGTGTTTGGCACCACCAAGCGTGGCAAACCAAACCTATTCTTTTTTTATAATCAGAATCAAATATATAATATAGGGTTTGCATGGCGTATTTACATAGTATAAGAAAAAAAATGCTGGCCTAATTGGAGCCCAAAAAGCAACTGAATTGAGCCACATGGTATTGTGCAGTGTAGGACAAAGTAATCAAAGTTAGGTTTTTACCTAAAATTATTTTGATTTTTTTACAATTGTAAAGTCATAAAAAGCCGACTCTATAAAAAAACACATAAAAAGCTATTAAAATATATGAAAAAATATTATCATCCAAATTATTTTAAGAACTTTATATCTCACGATAATGTCACTTACTAAAACTCAAATTTCAGTTGAGTTTAGAAATCATGAAAAAAGAATGGCACTTAATCTACTGGACAATCAAGAAATCTCATGTTTAATACTGCAGCTAAAGAATCATAGCATTCAATTTGACCAGTATGAGGTAATTAATTGGTGAAAACAAATAACTACACATGTTTCTTATTTTCTAATTGTTATTCCTCCAATTTAATCAATTAAGTTTTAGTACTGGGATTGGATATATACATACACACCAATATTTTTATTCTGTTTTCTTGACCGGCAATGTTCTCCAGAAGTTTTTTTTATTTTTTAAAATTTTTTATGGAAAGCTTCTTCATAGGCTTTAAAAGAATAATAAACGCATCTACTTTATTTCACCTTTTCTTTTTTCCAGTCATGTAACCCTTACACAGCAATATATCTAATAATCTATATTTGATTTGATTTTACCCTTAACTAGAACTACATGTAAGCATCTACTACATCCAGTTTGTTATTCATATTTCTTTTTTCCTCATTCAACATACGGTAACATAAAAGATGGTTTGTCAAAGAATCAAAGCCAATATATTTTTGGGTTGTTTTTCCTTTTAATACGTAAGTGGGTTAGAATGGAATTTGAGTTTACTTATTTAGCCCATTTAAAGTTTTTAACTTAGTTGACGCAATAAGGTAGAGTCTTAAAATTTTTAGGTTTCTATATTTTTATGATTTAAAACACATTTCTACCTAAGACTACCATAATTTACTTTTTTGTAGCATTTTTATATGATTTTTTTATCTAAAATCGTAAAAACGTATATTTTTTATGATTTAAAATGTGTTTTTGATAACTATGGTGCAAGGGAAAGCGTATGGGCCCCCGCAATGTGCCCGCATATCAGTTGAGCACCATCGCATCAAATCTATTTTAAGACAGACTATACAAAAACATTATTTTCTGTTGTCACTGTTTTTTTTTTAAAAAAATTTGTGTGCCAAGTTCACCTTCCTACTTTATTTTTTTGGATGGCTATCTTTGGGGTTTGCCAAAAGTAGTAAAAATAAACGTCCTTATTATAGTTTAGCGGGCAAATCAAGGTTTACGATTATGTTGCAAAGCCCGAATAGGTACATCAAAATATGGATCACAATAAATACAGATAATTTTGAATTAGAGTTCGAGATTTGTTTCCATCACTCACTAAAACAATATATCGGGTTGCAATGATAATTTGATTTATTTATTATGTGACAATTAAATATTTTTATGGTTAACCGATTGGTGGGGTTGAGGAATAGTTGAAGTCATACCTAACCAAAAAAAGATTTTAGCAAGGGCTGATTTTTCTGTGCGTCCGGCACACGCGTAAACCATCTCCCCAAAGTTATTTCTTATATACAACTTAGTCCCTAAAATTTAATTTTTGTCTCATTTCTTTGATTCAAGGAATGATCAAATTTTCAAAACTTTTCTCCTACTAGTAATTAAATATTATTGTTAGGAAATTTTTAGAATATCACCCAAGTTGCGTAGCAATTGTAAGACCTGTAGTTGATGTGAAAGGACAGTAAGATTGTGTAAAACGTTGATAGATAAGCGAATAAAGATATTAACACTAATTGATAATTACTAATGGATAGAATTTTTAGAAATTTAACTAAGTGTGCTTCAAAGAGACAAGAGGAAGAAGAAATTATGGGGAATAGAATAATGAAGAACTCACAAACTATATTAATCAAATATGTTGAAAAAAAATTAAGAAATTGGAATATTCCTAAAATGGATAAATGGGATGGTTTATAAAAAATGGACTTTTGATTTCAAAATGACAAACACGAAGGAAAAGAAACAAACAATATTTTTTAAAAGAACAAACATGTCATTCTAAAAGAACAAACATACCTTCTGAAAGAACAAATACCAGAAAACAAAAGAACAAGAAGTTTACAGAAACGAGGTTATGTGTAAGAACAAACAGTGTTTTCTATAAGAACAAATACTTAAGTAACAAAAAATAAACATGTAAAAGAAAGAACAAACAATATATTCTAAAAGAACAAACATATCCTTCTAAAAGGACAAACATATTCTTTTGAAAGAATAAACACCAGAAGACAAAAAAAATAAGAAGTTTACAGAAACATGATCATGTATAAGAACAAATACTTAAGTAATAAAAAATAAACATGTAAAATAAAGAACAAACAATGTCTTCTAAAAGAATAAACATGCCCTTCTAAAAAAAAACATATCCTTCTAAAAGAATAAACACCAGAAAACAAAAGAACAAGAAGTTTATAAAAACATGGTCATATATAAGAACAAATAGTGTCTTCTATACGAATAAACACTTTAAGTAACAAAAAATAAACATGTAAAAAAAATAAATAATGCCTTCTAAAAGAACAAACATGTCCTTCTAAAAGAACAAACATACCCTTCTGAAAAAACAAACACCAGAAAACAAAAGAATAAGAAGTTTACAGAAACAGGGTCATGTATAAGAGCAAACAGTGCTTTCTATAAGAACAAACACTTAAGTAATAAAAAATAAACATGCAAAAGAAATAACAAATAAGTCTTCTAAAAGAACAAACATGCCCTTATGAAAGAACAAACACCAGAAGAAAAAAGAAAAAGGATTTTATAGAAATAAAGTTATGTATAAGAATAAACAGTATCTTCTATAAGAACAAATACTTAAGTAACAAAAAATAAAAATGTTAAAGAAAGAACAAACAATGCCTTCTAAAAGAATAAACATGTCATTCTAAAAAAATAAACATACACTTCTAAAAGAATAAACATCAGAAAACAAAAGAACAAAAAGTTTACAAAAACAAGGTCATGTATAAGAACAAACAGTGCTTTCTATAAGAACAAACACTTAAGTAATAAAAAATAAAAAAGTAAAAGAAAGAACAAACAATGCCTTCTAAAAGAACAAACATGTAGACAAGAAAAAATAAACATTACTTTCTGAAAAAACAAACATTGCCTTCTAAAAGAATAAACAGACCTGTAAGTATAAATACCAAAACACAAAAGAACAAGTAATTTATGCAATGCCTGAAAATGTAAAAGAATAAGCATGTCATTCTAGAAGAGCAAACAAGGCTTTTAAAAGAATAGAAAATAAACACATCATAAAAGAAGACAAACAGTACATCATCAAAAGAACAAACACTTAAATAACAAAACAAACAATGTCTTCTAAAAGAACAAACACAAAGATAAAAACGAACAATCAATGTCTTCTCAAAGAATAAACAATACATTTTAAAAGAACAAACATACCATTCTAAAAGAATAAGCATGAAGAAACAAAAGAACAAACAGTGGAGAATAAAAAAATGGAAAAAGATAGACATATGACATAAAAGAACAATAAGAAATAAGAATAATATCATAAATCTAAGTAAAAAAAAGGTGAAAAAAATATTTTAAGAAAATAAGGAGTAAAACATGAAATAAAACAATAGACAAAACTTGAAATAATACTAAAATAAGAAAAAGAAAAAGGGGAAACTGGAAAAAGATGAGAAAATAAAAATAAAGAAAATAAAAATGGAAAAGGTAAATATACAACAAAACTAAACCAAGAAAAAAAATAAAAAAAAATAAAGAAAGAAATAGAAGAATAAGAGAAGAACAAGAAAACAAATTAACAAAAAAAAATAAAAAGGGGGATCGCTGGCATTCAATCCATTGCCTAACTTCCCCCAAATTAAAATATCAACTATGCTACCCAACCAAATAGTTTGCCCTAAAGTCGTGGAAAAAGAAAAATCTATTATATTTCATGAGGGCATAATTACTTACTTTTCTGAGAAACGAGGTTAAAATGATAATTATTATATTTTATAAGAATGGCGCATGATATAAGTCCGGTCTACAGAAAAGTTACTCTTAAATTTAAACCCGAAGATATCCTGAGCAGTTTATCCAGATATTCTGTCCTTCAATATAAGTAAAGTATACCATCTGTAATTTGCTCAAATCATTACATAATTAACTTCAATTCATGTGAAAGCATATATATGCATCCTACTGATATCTTTTCTATATAGCCAGCCACACCCATGATCAGAATTAATTAAGTTTAATATATATGCACCAGGAGTAAACTATAAAAAAGAAAAGGAGTAATCTCCACGGTAGGCCATATTAAACTCTATTTTTTGTCATAAACAAATAATAAAACTCTATTTTATCCTAATGAGAATCCTCGCGCCCTTTAGGTACTTTCCATTAGTTGGGTCATTAATTTTAACTTGATAAAAATGACAACTCCAGCCCCTAAAATTTATTCATCTTACTTTTAACACTTTAAAATTTAGACATCTAACAAATCAACAATTTCTTCTCCTAGACTAGTTTGCTATTTCCCCTGATTCGGTCACCATCACCGCAGTCACTGCCTTAGTCCCAAGGCCCTCCGGTTTCTTCTCGTCGAAGCAACGACGTCGTCGGTGGTTAAGAATCGCCGCCGCATCTGGATTCGCCATTCCGCTCCCCCTATCTCTTCGACATCCCTTCCGCTCCGCTCTGCTCCTGCGAAGTTCGTTGGCGTCGGAGAGAGAATGGGCGACCGAATAGGAGAATGGGAGAATCGGCAATCGACAATTGAATGGGAGAATTTGCGAATGGGCAATTGACGAAATCAATACGGGGCTTGGGAGGGGGAGCGCTGGGATTGGCCTCGTGGGGAGGAGGGAGGCCGCTGGCGGGAGCGGGCTTGTGCCGAGGAGACGGGGTGGTGGGGCGATGGTGCGCAGATTTGGACGATGAAGAGACCATCTTCTCAGGCTCAGCTCGCGCAAGGTAGAGACCATCCTCTCAGGCCCAGATTTGGACTGTGGATCGACCATCTCTTGAGGTAGAGTGCACTGGTTTTTTTCCTAATCTGGGTTCTGTTTCCTTCAGCTAGGAAAAGTGGTTGATGCGCGAGGAAGGGAAGTAATTGAATTGTTAGATGTCTATTTTAAGGTGTTAAAAAGGAGGATAAATAAAGTTTGGAATAATATGAGCAGAATGAATAAATTTTAAGAATTGAAGTTATTTTTTTTTACCTAAATTTTGTTAAAATTAATGGCTCAGCTGATGGAAAGGATTCAAATAGAACCAAAGGACTCTTTAGCAAGGCGCATTTCAAGTAATTATAGCAAAAATTGGACGGATTGACCCTTTTGTTTCTCCGACAATATGGACGTATTTAAGTAATTGTCGCTCTACAATACCATCATAAATGTGCAATCTTTTTTTTTTTTCTCTTAAACGAATAGAATACTGGGGTTCTGGCTCTAAGTATTTTCCTAGTTAGTCCTAGTAAAGCTCCCCAACAACGCTTTTTTTTTTTTCCTTTTGAAACAAGGTCCTTAATGACGTGAATAAAAACTCTTTATTTATTTTATGAATTTGATTAAATTTTCACAAACAAAAAAAAGTCAAACCTGAACTAAATGAAGCAAAATCCCATAAAATTAAGTATTGTACTACAAACAAAGGGCAATCTACAGCTGCAGCTAAACTAGCCCTAAACTATATTTGGATTAAATTTAAAGTTGGTTCCAATTGACCATGGGCTCTAAACGAATGTATTTAAATAAGTGTCCAATATTTAGCCTCTACAAGATCATGGTATTGGATCATTACTCGATTAGACCTCCATTAAACTGAATTATTTTTATAACGCCATGATACTGTAATCATTCATGTCATATGATTTTATTGTCATTTATAGATACATTAGTACTATTTGATTATGTTAAAATATGAGTAGTTTGTTTGGCTGAAAATAAAAATTATTGAGCGAATTGGGACACAATAAAAACATTAGTGTTTTGTTAGTTACTTGTATTTCTGTGAAGAATTTTTAATTAGACAAACATTTGATAAGGTTCGAGATCCACAAAACCTAAGCCTACCACTAATTTGAAATACTTGGACTGCATTTAACTTATGAATTTGAAATTAGCCATGATTTGTTTATCTTTTATCCAAAAGTTCATGAACAGTTCCACTTTTTTTTTTCCCCGATTTTCCCCGGATGCAATCGAATCTTTTTTAAGTTTGTTCCGATTTTCGCAAGGTCATCGTGTTTTTTAGGGCCTGCGTTGTTAATTACCCATTTTCAGTCGGTTTTCACATTTTTCTTGGACAAAAGGCGTTTTCAGTCTCTAAATTTATACTTGTCCCGATTTCAGTTCCTAAGTTTGACCCTTCTGACACTTAAGTCCCCGGTCCGAACAACCATTTAGCTAGATTCTTTCTATTTGCTTTCTTTGTCCCTAATTTTTTTTGTTATTTTTATGTATTGTATTCTAAAGTAAAACATTGGTAACCATGATTTGTTTATTTTTTAGTTAAACCATTTCTCTTATTTATTTATTTATTTATTAAGTCAATTGTTAACTCCTTAATACCTAAAGTTTTTTTCTATTCTATCTTAGTCCCCAAAATTTTTTTGTTACTTTTTTATATTATTGTTTTCTAGAAAAAAACTTTATTCATTTTGATTTGCCTACTTTTAGCTATAATTCGGGTGGATTTTTCTTTGGCTAATTTTTTTATTTTCATTTCTTTTTACCTTTATTAAGATAATGGTTAAACCATTAATTGGTTAACATTAATTAAATACAATTTTAGATTTTAGTTCTATATTTTTATTATTGATGATTGAGATTTTTAGCATGACTTATTTACTTCAGACGCTTTATGGTTTAATAAAGTAGTTGGACCCACAATTACTAAAATCAAAAGTGATTTTTCCAAATAAATTTACCATCGACATTAAAAAGTGGAATTTTTTTTTTGGGGAAAATGTAAATCTTATAGAAGTGGAGAAAATGTACAATAATCACCTAGAATACCAAAGTAAAGAACAAAAGAATCATAAATTAAACATAGAACTCCATCTAATAGTTTCACTAAATCAAAATGATTCACATGAACACAAACATCAAAATAAATTTGATCGACCTGTTGTTGCACAGAGCAATGACTCCTCTTAAAGCATCAGTTATTTCGCTCTTTCCACACATGATAAAAATTGGAATTTGAGTTGATAAAAAATATAATTTTTTAGTGAATTGTTTTTTAATGGAAAAAAAATTATCAATTTGGAACACATGCATTGTTATGTTTTACAATGTTATGTTTTCATAGCTAATCATTTTAATGATAAGAAAATAAAATAAAGAGAATCCAACTCAAAATTAAAATATTATTTAATGAATATAAATTTATGGTTAATAATTTATTGATTATTTATTCCTAATATTTATTTTAATACTAAATTTAGTTTTTTAAAAAAAAGACACTATAACTTGCAGGTCAAAATATACTTCATTCGATCTAAAAGGACTTTACTTCAAGCAAGTTGGGCTGTCAAATTCGGCCCACTATCTTTGTTGAGAAAGTCTTGCAAAGAAGTTGGCTCACTTCTTACCAGCGGCCCGAACCTATTGTTTTCGGTATCGCCAACCCGGTCCGCTTTTTTGGGGGGGGGGGGGGGGGGGGGGCTTTTTTTCCTTTTTTTTTTTTTTTTTTTTTTCTTTTTTTCATTTTTTCCAGTCCAGTCAACTTTTTTCTTTTATTCAAGACCTGTGGTTCTCACGAAAAAAATTACTAATATTTAATCGTCCACTTGCCCCTTGACATCTCTCTCCTATGCACACAAAAAAAAAAAGTGGAAATAAGATTACTGTTACCTTAAGTATAAGAAGCCCAAAAGCACTTTCAAAACAATTTTGTAAAAATTAAGTATTTGCGTTATATTTTTTTACAAAAATAAGTGTCTATTTAGTGTTGGATGCAAAAAAAAAAAAAGTTGACTTGCTACCATTTATTTTGTTCATGAACTAGCCAGAATGCCAATGGAAGATTTTTTTTATTTTTTATTTATCTCTGTTCTCCAATGGTTAGATCGTTCCATATGTATGCGTGTCGGTATCTTTGCTATATATGATACTACTAATTATACTAAATTTGCAATACAAAATTATTGAAGGATGTAAAAACCTGTATACCAGTGCAAGGGATTGTTGCGGGAAAAAAAAATCTTCACGTGTATTACTCCTCTTACCTAACATTTATGCTAAAAAAAAGGCTGTTAACTTTTTATTTGGATACTAGTAAGTGTGAACGTTACATTAAGAGAAACAGAGAGAGAGAGAACGAGTGGGAGGTACTTCTTTTGATGGCACATGGGGACGGTCGCAGGAGTGTACCTCTTATTTTCTACTCGGAGTTTCAAAAGCAGTAGGTTCGGCCGTCCGAGGCTGCGGCAGATCAAAATGATGGAGCATAGTTTTTAATAGGTAGATTCACATGATTAATTTGTACACATGCACATTAATTTTCATATTGCATTTCTGTTGGATATTATAAAGTATGAAACAGAATCATGATTATGATATCGAGCAAGTATGAGCGGTTCAGTTTTATTTTTTTCACTGGTGCCTGTTATATGATAATGAGTTTACGTGACAAGAAAATCAACAGTTTAAAAAGTATCAAATTAATATAGCATGATATTTAGTATCACCAACAAATTTATTTGTTTATATCAAACTTTTAAGTTTTGAATAACAACAATTTTAGCAGACATATCATCATTTTTAGTGTTAACCATAAAATGAACTATTCTTCTCCAAAAATTATGCACAAAAAGTGTTACCATAAGATTATAAAAGATCAAGCCAAAATCATATTTTAAAAGAAAAAAATTGACGTAATTATCAATTTGGATTATAGAGAAATTGATTATGTTTTCTTGTCTCTTGGCACTACTAAACCTTGTTGAAACATTCAAATTGTGCCATTTTCTATATATAATGAATTTGTAAAAGAAAGATAATAAAAACATAACATGCTTTCGAATATAAGACCAAAGCTTAGAAAATGGAAACATGATATATATATATAGTAGATCGAACACATGTATTTAAAAAAAAAATTATAGTCCTGCAAAAGAAAATTGAAAATTGAATCACGATAAATCTATGAACAAAATTTTGGAAGAAAAACTTGCAGGAATAATTGTGTTTGGTAACATTCGAAAAATTAAATCATTAATATTCTCACAATTCACAAAATCTCTATCTTTGAAAATTTTGTAGGATTCATTCTTTTAGTTTTAAGTTAAGTATACTAAGAATCTATAAAGTATATGTGTTTTTTAAAATTTTAAGGTAGCCCTTGTCAAAATTTTTTTAGTTTGATAACTAAAATTTTTAAAAATTTTAATAAAGCCCCAAAAAATAATTTCATCCATGAACTCTTAAAAATATACATAATATAAGCCCATAACTTTTATAAATCACAAAATATATCACTAAAGTTTGAAAAATGACATTTTGTTGATTGTGCTAAAAGCTTAAAGAAAGTGAGAAAATTCCTCTATTAAACATAAAATTTTATTATTATGAAAAGATACAGAAATTTGCTTATTTTATCCTTCATGAGATGTGAAAAACTATTGGAAGGTTAAAATTTTATTTTTATATAGCCTTACTTTCTCAAAATTTTACTTTTAAGATATTTTTAAAATTATTGAACCTAATATATCCTTACATAGTTACATGAAAATTATGATAAGTAAGTATCATAGGAAAAGAAACACAAATCTTGCTATATTTGTACTAAATCAAGTTTCCAATATCTCCGTTAGTTAAGAATTAACATAGTGTTAGTATTTCATTAGACAAGAAACACAAAAACTTGCCTACCCTATAATGGTCATCATTCTAGTCATGAAAACCAAAGAGATAATTAAGGGGCAAATAAAAACTCTAAAACAAAAATCATAATTAATAAAAAAATAAAACAAATTTATGCCCCTCTAAGAAATTAATTATTAATAACAAAATTTCAGATAGAAAATTAATGTCTGTTAAACAATAATGTTATTACATGGTAAATTGAAGAAAAAAAATTTAGGCTTGTGTTTTGGGGCGGTTGACAAAAAAAAAATAAATTAATTAACAAAGTTTACTTTTAGGTGAATAAAATAAGTCTATCAAATTAATTTTATATATTAATTTTATTTATTATAATTGGGCACATAGATATTTATAATTTTTTTATTTTCTTTTTAATTTGGCATATATCTTTAATGTGAATGTTAATTCTATCCCCATCTTAAATTCTAAATTTGGATGAAAGTCAACAATTGTGGATTTAACTGCCATGTATTACTATATTGTTACTTAATAGGGTCGGAGGTATGTTTGGTATATGATGTATAAAAGATTGCGGTTATCTGACTAAAAAGAGAAAGTTCATCACATGTCTACACCACATTTCACCTATTAAAAGTCTAACATGTCCTTCGTAGAAGCTCCTGCTTTATCTATATAATACAAAGATTACTAATATGGATTATGGTACTACTTCTGTCTCGCAAAACTTGTCATCTTTACTATATAGTTATTAATTCATGATTTTCTTTTATTCAAAATTTTTTATGCAAATATAAACTTTTTATATGAAAATAGTACCTTAAAGACTCTAGTTTATAAATATATTTTTTTAAATTTTTTACAATACAAATCAATATAAATATATTTAAGCCAAATTTTAGTTAAAAAAAAGTGTTAAAATGCCAACCTTTGTGACACAAAAAGAGTAATATTTTGAAATTTTAGTTTGATTTTTTATTTCAACAACATTCTGTACATACTTCAAAAAGTTACATTTTAGGGTATTCTCAATTGCATTAATAATATTTTTTTAAAACGCTTATAAATTTTTGGGATCCGTTTGATATAGTTAAACAAACAAGTTTAGAAACATAGTAGTAATCAGCCCTCATTTTGTTGAAGTCAATCAACAAATATATATTTTTTTTCATAAAATGAACATCATATTTATGTATTTAGTACATATACTAGGTGAATCAACCCTATGTTGTTGTGGCAACTTCTTGTTTGGGACGTCAATAGCAAAGAAGCAAAGCTTGGAGACCAAGAGAACAAAAACCAATAGCTTGAAGCTCAACTTTTGCAAAACTCGAGTGTCAAATGGTAGACAGTAAAGTTTAAGAATCAATAAAGCAAAGTGTCAAATTGAGGGATCTTTTCTATAATTCACCCTCTTTTTTCACATCCGTAGAGTTTTCTGAGTTGGACCAATATTGTTCATTTTCAGCCTAAAATAGTACTTTCTAACTCTTTATTTAGTATATAGATATAAATGTGCTTTGATAAAAAGATATATATATAAGTGTTTTAAAATGTTTTACAGTATATATACATACATCCACGCACACACGCTTAAATTGAAGTTAAAAAGTGTATTTTTTCCTTAACTTTTTCCTAGGTAATGGTATGACCTCTCTTTTCAACTCATGTAGATTTCCTTTCTTTCTTTTTAGTCCCTAAATTTTATATATTTGTAATTTTTGTACCTTTTCTCCTTTTTGTTTTTTTAATGCAAATTCAATTCTAAACTCCTACCACCCATAGTTTTCCATTTTGCTCTATTGATTTTGAAACACTTACTTTACGGTGCCCCTTTTTTTCCAACTTTTTCCTAGGTCATGGAATAATCCTTTTATTTCAGCCCATGTAGATTTCATTTCTTAATCCCTAAACGCTATATGTTTGCCATTTTGGTCTCTTCTCTCTCTCTTTCTCTCTCTCTCTCTTTGTTGTTTATTATGCAAATTCAACGTTAAGCTCTCACTACGTGTACTCTTTCCATTTGTTGTGCTGATTCCAAAACTTTACTTTAACTTTTATACCAATGCTTAAACATCATCTTTTTTGGGGAATTTTATTTTTATATTAGAAGAGAAAACTTTAGTTGCTATAATTTGTCTAATTTTGGTCATTACTTTAACTGTTCCAGACTTTACTTGGATTTCTGTTTAAACCCCTAATTCATTTTAGTTTTTTATTACTCATTTTTATGTCAATAATAAACTACCAATTTTAGTTCCTAAAATTCCATTTTTTTCCCTATTAATTTTAAAACTTTATTTTTTAGGTCACTCTAAATCTCAATTTTTTATTTTCATGGAAAAGTTTATTTTTTCAATAGTTAAACCCATTTTCAATTATTATAACTCTAAACTTTCATCTCTTTAACCCTAAACTTTGTTATTTAATGATTGTTTATTATACTATATTTATATTAAATGTTACTATAGATTAAACTGTCACAACTTCAAAATTTTGTGTTTGCTTTTTTGGTCCCTATATTTTTATTTTGGACAATTGATCATCTAATTTGAAGTATTTGAGTTCCAAAAATATTATTATCTGTTTTTCTAAGTTACAAACTTTGGTTATTTATAATTAAATGTCCAAACAACAAATTGCTGTTGCAATATGCTACTCGTTCACCTAGTATCAGTTTTAATTATTAGTCATAATAGCAAAAAAAAACAATAAAAAGTGATATAAATTGTATTAGTGGTTATAATAATTGTAAGACTTGGGAGTATAAATAAGAATATAAGTAGAAAATCGATGTTCACGAACTCCTACATCGTCGTGAGTCGTAACTAGCTAGTTAATTAAGCCGAAATATTGGTATATGCGCAGCACATGCGCTGTCCACACAAAATACATTTTTTCTGTCCCCGTTATTTTGGCAAAATGGTTAGGGAATATTATTGTAAGTAAAATGTTAGGAGTTTGACTCTTGACTCCATCACTTTCCTATATAAAGTTATTTAAAATTAATTTTAATATCTTTTGAGTTTTGAAAAACAAACATTTTTCTTCTTATTTATATTATATATATTTCTTACCCTAATACTTATAAAGATGTATTTGTGTGCTTAAAAAAAAAAAGCACAAGCACAAAAGGAAAAAGGAAATATGAGTTATTAAAGAGAAGCGGAGAGGGCGAACAATCACGGTCCAGTTCCACTTCCAAAGCGTGTGAAAAACAATTTATTATTAGTACTGCGAATAATAATTGATACGTAGTATTTAAGAGTATTCATACGTTCATACTCCATTTAGACAAACAGGCATTAGTATACTACAGAGCAATTATGAAAGGTCAGAGGTTGACTCGATCTCCTGCGCTATAAATAAGAAGACAAATCTGGCTTAAAATTAACACACAGCCACAGGGATGGCCTGGGTTGGGAACTGCTGGACTAGCCGGTCCGTTCTGGTAATAATTTGCAGCCATTTAGTTTGGGTATCAGCAGGTGAGGGTTCGGCGGCCATAGCTGGAGGCTTGTCGCTCAACTTCTACAAATCATCGTGCCCAAAGGTGTAGGCAGTGATAAGAAAGCAGGTGAAGCAAGTGTTAAAGCAGGACATTTTGCAAGCCGGGGGCTTGCTGCGTCTCCATTTCCATGATTGTTTTGTTCAGGTAATAAATTAATTAGCCTTGCAGTACTTAATTAATGTGAACTTTATAATTAAGTGGCTGATTTATATGTGTGTATGTGTGCGTAGGGGTGTGATGGGTCGGTTCTGCTGGAGGGATCGGCAAGTGAGCAAAGTGCGTTGCCCAACTTGTCATTGAGGAAGAAGCCGTTCGAGATCGTGAATGATCTACGAACCCTGCTTCACAAGGAGTGCGGACCTGTTGTTTCCTGCTCTGATATTCTTGCTCTTGCTGCCCGGGATGCCGTTTTCTTGGTAACTGGCCTGGACTGGACTAATATTAATAACGCTTTTTCTTTTATTTCGCTCTCTCCATTCCATCTATCTCCATTGATTCATATCTATATGTTAATCTCTTAAACTATAAGACATATCCTTTACTAACTAAGAGAATTGATGGAAATGATATCTATCTATATATATATATATATATAGAGAGAGAGAGAGAGAGAGAGAGAGAGATACCAATCGTCATGAATGATGTATACAGAATAAAGTAGAATGGATTAATGCTTCTAAAGAGTTAAATTAGCTCAACATGTATATATACACACACATGAAACTGAAACCAAGCATCCATATTTCCCAACCAAGGACAAGGAACATAATAAGATTAATTTTCATGTTCCTGAAAATTCATAAAAAAAAAAAATCACTACTAAAAAAGCCTTAATATCCAACTGCCATTTCCAACTGCTGGCCGTTGGAAATTTTCTGTTTCCAACGGCTGGCAGTTGGAAAATAGGCAGTTGGAAATCCGTCCGTTGAAAATTTCACTTCCAACGGCCCAGGTTTTAGCAGTTGGAATTTCCAACTGTCAACCGTTGGAAAATAAGCAGTTGGAGAATTTCCAACTGCTGTAGGTTTTTTTTTTTTTGTGTTCCAACTGCCTCAGCAGTTGGAAAATTTGGGTGAGTTTCCAACTGCTCAGGCGGTTGGAAAATTTGGGTGGGTTTCCAACTGCTCAGGCAGTTGGAAATTCTGGGAACTTTTCCAACTGCTCAGGCAGTTGGAAATGAGGCTGGGCAGTTGGAAAAATCAATTGAAAATTAAGCCATATTTACTTTCCGTTTCGAATTATTTTTTCATTGATTGCACTATTCATTCGATTTGATTGTTTGCTTTGAACATTAACCTATTATATTCTAGATAATTATATCAATTGTAGTCAAATTTTTTACTACAATTACATAACAATATATATTAAACGACATAAAAACATACAGAATTTAAATTACTACGTCATTATATAAATATACTTATAAATCCACACAGAAGCATTTATAGTAGAAATTACTTGATCACAGTGTCCAACTAAATGTTTTTTTGGTAATGAACTCACATAGTAGCATGATATACTTGATATATTCTTAATCCGATCCCGAGTCATCATCATCATCATTTGCAGGAGGCGCGGGCGGTGGAATGCCAATTGAATTACATATGTACTCGAGCTCAATTCGTTGTCTCCTCTTCAGACGCTCTAGCTTTCGCTCATAATGTGATGCTTGTTGTGCAGTTTGCTCCGCTACGACTCGCTGTACTTGTTGAGTGAACTCCGGAGTCTGTGTGACATCAACATGTGCTGCATGCGTCAGCGCTGGTCGTCGTCGTCCAGGCACAACATGTTGTTCTGATCCAAGTCCAAATACACGGCATTTTTTCCTTCCCCCCACAGCTGCACTCATAATCGCAACCTCATCTATGTCAGGTGCGCCACCATCGTCACCCGGCTGCTGCGTTGCTTCCTCAATCTCAGCATTTATTATTATTATTATTAATATTATTGGATTTATTATTATTAGTGTTATTGGATTTATTATTATTAGTCTTATTGGATTTATTATTCCAAATAATAATAATAATAATAATAATAATAATAATAATAATAAAACCTCCATAATTACTATTTTCTTCATAACAATACTTATTATTATAATTATTATTACTCTTATTCGATTAATTATTAGTATAATTATTATAATAATAATAATTATTATTACATTTATTATTACTACTACTAATACTATTGTTACTATTATTACTATTATAATTATTATAATAATAATAATAATAATTATTATTATTAATAATTATTAGTTACTCTTATTGGATTATTATTACTGTAATAAAAATTATCATTATTATTATTATTACTATTACTTTACTACTACTCTTACAATAAAATTTATTCTTTCAATAATAATATATTATTACTATTATTATTATTATTATTATTATTATTATTATTATTATTTATATTTATTATTACTCGTACTTGATTAATCAATTTAAATAATAATAATAATAATAATAATAATAATAATTATTATTATTATTCTTACTCTGACTTTACTACGACTCTTACAATAATAATTATTCTTTGAAGTATTATATATTATAACTATTATTATTATTATTGACATATATTATTATTCAAGGTCAAACTTAATGAACTACACTTACTTAAATATCCATATTTTGTATGTTTATATTAATTCCAATTACGAAAACATTGTAAAAATGCTTCAAATTAAACATTATACAAACATACAATATGTATTACCTAAACAATTGACAATCCACAAAAGATTTGGGATTTTTAAAAATAACTAATAATTTCAGATCACATAAATATACTACATAAACTATGTGCTTAAAACAGTAAGTTTATTAATTAAAAAATATACTAATCAAGTAATTTCACTAACAACTAATTATTCCTACGCTTAAAGATACTGACTAATTTCACACCAAAAAATAGTTCCTAAATAATTTACATCAAACTATTTAATTATTATTTTTAAATATACTAACTAATTTTGAAACATAAATATATTACCTCAGCATTTTACTATCAACTAATTTTAACCTATTTTTAAATATACTAAGTAATTAGTTTCATAATAACACTACCTAAACAAATTAGTTCAAACTAATTACTAACTATTTTTAATGTTACTAACTAATTTCACACATAAATATACAACCTAAACAATTTACTTCAAACTAATTATTTAATATTTTTAAATTTACTAACTAATTTTGCACATAAATATAATACCTAATCAATTTACTTAAAATATAAAATTAAATATTTTTAATTACAGTAACTATTTTGACACATAAATATACTACATAAATAAATTACCTTAAAAGCCATTATTTTCTATTTTTTAATTAATCCCGAAATTAATAAAAAAGCCAAAAATTTGGATATAAATGTTAAATTATAATGGGTAACCCAAATACTTAACACCCAACAATCAACAACTACAAATCACATACATTTTACATTTTTCAACCCAAAATACCATGAAATATTTCCGGATTTTAACTATAATAAATGAAAAAAAAATTAAAAAAACGTATCTAACCAACTAACCTCAAATCGGAACCTAAACTTCCTTCAAATCTCTCCAAATTGCTTCGAATTAGCTACAAGAAGCAAAAAAAATACACATTAAATATATACAACTCACAACGAAAATCCGCGAAAAATAGGAGAAAAAATTCAAAAAAAATGCAAACTAACTACAGATCTTGTAAAACCATACCAGATCCACGCTCAAATCAGCTCTACGAACTTGATTCACCCCTTAATCAAAGATTTGAAGGTGCTGTGTGTGAGTGTGTGAAGGAGGAACAGAGAAACGAGGAGGAGATGGAAATTCTGGAGAAGACGACCGCCTGGAGGGGGTGATTTAAATTGAATATTTCCAACGGCCTTAGCCGTTGGAAAAAAAGACCAAACTGCACCGTTTCATTAAATGGATTAAGCCGTTGGAAAATTTGCATATATTTTTTCCAACTGTTCTAGCCGTTGGAAGCTACATCTTGTATTTTCTTTGTTTTAGTGTTTTCCTTTGCAGGGTCCGGAAAGAAAAATTGCCATTACGTTCTTGGCACAATTGGCTTTTAAGCCGGATATGACTATGAAAGTCATGAGATATTTACCTCACGCCGGGATTCTTATTGAGTTTTATAACTCACCCGCCCTGCTAAACATTTTTCAGGAAATGGATGGCTTGATAGATCAAGCGAGGAGTACCAGAGTACTCGTTACGATACACTAAAAGGTTGGGTATGTGTATAGTGTTGCTCAGTAAAATCATATGCTCAAAGTGACTTATGTGGTCTAGATTGCTTGTGGACCAAGCTAATGTTGTGGACTTACCTGTGCAGGATATGAAGTCTAGAAGTTGTGGGAACAAGGTCTATAAGGTGGATTGTGTTCCATGTCTATATGAGTTGCAGATTAAGTAGTTATGAGAACTTAGTCTGTAAAACTTGAATCTGGATAAACTTAGACATAAAGCATTCCTTGGTATGTTTTCCAAGTAGGTGATGCTTGTTTGCTATTTCATGGGTAGGCATAGTTCTGGATGACTTATGATGATGAACTTTGCCTTGGATGGATGACTATGATGAATAATGCCATGATGGATATTCATGTTATGTGTACTAGACTTGGCTGATGCTCATGGATATACAAATGTGTTTTCAAACTTGAAAAAGAGATGGGCTTCTTTGTTGCCATGCATTGGACTAGTACACTTGATGGGTACACATTCTAAGCACTTTAGATTTGTATAGAATTGGTTGTTGTTTGATAAGATGGCATCTAAGGGCATTATGTGCATGAAAATCTGCTAAGTTGAGACAGCTCATAATTGGAACACTAAAATTCCACGTAGGTGCTAGCTTGACTCTAAAGAGCACCCTGTTAGCACATGGAAGGTAAATAATCAATCAAGCTAGAACCATAATAGATCCTGGACTCTCACGCTGTAGGTGCTCATAATGGTTAACAAAGCCCCTTAAATGTGAGTATTTTCCACTGCAAGCTTTGATATTTGGGCCCAGGTGGGCCAGGGGCGGTATCTGATGGTTAGACGCGACTTTTTTCGGGGAGTATAAATCCGTGCGGTCGGGAGTTTGACTCCCAGTGTGGCCAAAGTGGACAATACGGATTTGCGGACTCTGTTCAGCCCTTTGGGCTAGTGGATCCGGTCAGGCTCGTAGTCGGGCTCTGTCTGTTCAACGCTGATGGTGGGTTCGGCCCAGCAGCCGGGTTGTAACACAAAAACGCACGTTTTTTATGTCACAACCCCGCTGCTGGGCCGAACCCACCACGAGCATTGGACAGACAGGGCCCGACTACGAGCCTGACCGGATGCAGAGCCCATTACAGGCACACACTATCCGCAAATCCGTATTGTCCACTTTGGCTACACTGGGAGTGGAACTCCCGACCGCACGGATTTACACTCCCCGAAGGAAGTCGCGTCTAACCATCAGACCTAGCCAAAGCGGACAATACGGATTTGCGGACTCTGTTCAACCCTATGGGCTAGTGGATCCAGTCAGGCTCGTAGTCGGGCTTTGTCTGTAATACGCTCGTGGTGGGTTCGGCCCAGCAGCGGGGTGTTACACAAAAATGCGTGTTTTTGTGTTACAACCTGGCTGCTGGGCCAAACCCACCATCAGCGTTGAACAGACAGAGCCCGACTACGAGCCTAACCGGATCCACTAGCCCAGAGGGCTGAAGAGAGTCCGCAAATCCGTATTGTCCGCTTTGGCTAGGTCTGATGGTTAGACACGACTTCCTTCGGGGAGTGTAAATCCGTGCGGTCGGGAGTTCCACTCCCAGTGTGGCCAAAGCGGACAATATAGATTTGCGGACTCTGTTTAGCCCTTTGGGCTAGTGGATCCGGTCAGGCTCGTAGTCGGGCTCTGTCTGTTCAACGCTGGTGGTGGGTTCGACCCAGCAGCCGGGTTGTAACATCCATAACAAGCTACCCTTTTTTTTTGTTGTTATCACTTTCTTGGCTTAAGCGCAAGCCTTGATCATCTATCTTTCTGGAAACCCTTTTTTACATTCTGCTGGTATTCCCAAGGCTTCTCAAAAGTTGCCCTGTGGGCTACTTTTATTATCCTCTCTTGGCTTAAGTGCGAAGCATCATCTGCTTCTCTTTCTAGATGGCTCTAGCTTCCTACTGGTCTCTCATGGCTTACTTCTAGAGTTCTTGCTTCAGGGCCATAGTCTTTGAAGACACTTCTTAGCCTTAGGTATTCTTTATTGTCATGCTCGGGAACACCCAATGAGATTACCAATCTCTGCTCATGCTCCATTACTGAGAGTCATAGCAGTAGTAGCTTATTTTGTTTCTAGTCTTTTAGTGAATCACTGTAAACACTGTTGCTGAAGTACTTGCTGACATTCAGTCCACCTCTTTGCCCTTCTTCTAGGGTCTATTTCCAATACCAAGTACATTCCTGGTTCATTCCTTGAACTCCCGCTCCTTATACTGTGGAGCATATCTAATTATCAAATCTCTATTGAATCCAGGTACTTAAAACCTGACGTTCGGCTCTTGGGCCAAACTAAACTTATAGGCCTCTGTCTGCATCTCAGGCACTACTGTATGCAAATCATCTTTAGGTCGAACTATTGTATTTTTTGTTTGCCTTAGAGATTCTGTTTCCCTGCTTTCCTCTATCCTGGGCTCTCTTGTATTATCATTATCAGGTCCTCCTTTTTCAGGTTTGTCCCTGAATTCCCTTCATGTCCAGTTCTTCTGCTCTGGTCACTCTTCTGTTTCTGGATTTTTCTTTATTGCCCAACAAGTTTTGGGGCTTATACCTGACCTGTTGTCGTGGCTTTTCTCTTTCTAGCATTCTTTTCACTCTTAATTCCCTTTATTGCCCAACACATTCTGGGACTTACATATGATCTTTTTCTCTGGTCTGAATGCTCAATTACTGGCACAACTCCTGCATTGCTTCCAATATTTCCTCTGGGTATCAAGACCCAATAACAATTTGGGCATCAAGGCCCAGAAACCATCGCCTCAATGGCTCAATAGCCCCAACTTGGGCTTCTGGCACAAAGCCAATACTCATTACCTCTGGCACAAAGCTAGGATATTCATTCCCTCTGGCACAAAGCCAGGATATTCATTTCCATTGGCACATAGCCAACATATTCATTTTGGGCCTCTGTTCACATTCCTGGTTCTCATCCTGTTCACAACAACAAAGCAAGGCACAATACACAAATATGCTCAATATTCATAAGTTGCCGAGAAGGATTTCAGAAGGCCAAGAACATCTACCTAGAAAGCATTTGTGCTTTATATGGAAGAGAAAGATGGACCTCGAACCTGGATATTTCCAGCCGAGAGTCAGAGAAGAAAGTGTCTCAAAGACAACTTTCAGGACCAAAAGTGGTCGCTTTGAGCACACGGTGATGCCATTTGGGCTCACTAATAATGATAACATATTAGTGTGCTCAAGAAATGAAAAGCCCATAAAGAACACCTAAGAGTGGTGCTAAGCTTGATAGAGAACAGGAGTAGAATGGCAAACTGAGTGCCAATTCTGGGCTAAGGAAATTGAAATCCTCGGACAGTTGATCAATGAGCATAGTTTAGCTGTTGATCTCGAGAAAGGGCTAAATGACTAAGTCCCAGGTTAAGTGGATTAGCGGTATAAAAAGTTTCCTAATTTGGAAACTTAGCAATTAAAGTGAGGAGACATGGAATTAATTGTGGAATGGGCATTAATGAGTGTTGGACACTCTTGGAATATACTTGGCCTAGGCCAAGAGGATTGGTGATGCAAATGGTGGAATTTGAAGTTGAGGGACTCAATTGCTCAAAGGAAAATTCTGTAGGAGGACTCAATTGCTCAAATTGGGAAAGATTGAGGACTAAAGGTGGGATTTGCCCAATTTTATGGTAAAAAATTAACCATGGCCGACCATCCCATTTATTCCATTTAAATATTTGCCACATAAGCCTCCACTCACACATATTATAATCCTCCCGACAACCATGTCCCCCATTTCTACATTTAATATTATTATTTGGCCATCCTTGTCTCCCACTACAAACTTCACTCACAATTGTTTAATCCTTCACCATATTTAATTATATATGTTGCCCATACTTGTCTCCACTTACCATATTTTAATCTCTCCACTTTTATTTGTCTAAAGAATTAGTTTATTGGCTATTTGACTATCTTTTCTCCCATTTTGAATTAATGGCCGGCCACCCCTCATGGAAATGCATTTGACATGCATTTGGATGGCATTTGAATGCCATCTTCCCTCATTTAACATGTCATGGCCGCCACCCTTCATGAAATGCACATTTGGTGTGCATTTGAAACCCATTTCCTTCCATTTGCAAGGAAATATTCGGCCATCACCACTCCACTTCATTTCAAACATTTCACCATTCTCTTTCTAGCCCATATGCTCTCTCTTCTCTCTAAAACTCTTACACATTCGGCCATGAACATTCATCAAGCTATCATCTCCTTCCTTTAATCCTACATTCGGCCATGCCTAGAATCCTTCCTTCTCACACATGCAAACACATTTCCTTAATATATCCAAGCTTCTAAACACATCTAGAGCAAGAAATCAAGCAAAAAGTCCAAGAAATGCTCTCTTGAAGATTCGGCCATGGAGGATTTTTAGTGTTCTTGAGCTCAACTCATGAGCTCATGAACATGCATGGCATTTCTAAGCCATGAGAAGCAAGAAAATGAAGAAGAACATCAAGAAAGATGGAGATGAAGATTCGGCCATATAAGGTTCTTAGTGTTCTTGAGCTCAACTCAAGAGCTCATGAACATGCATGGCATTTCTAAGCCATAAGGAGCAAGGAAATCAAGAAGAACATCAAGGAAAAGTGGAGCTCATTTTCGGCCATGTGAGAGGTTAGAAGAAAGTTCTACCTTTGGCCTTGAAGTTTTGTGAAGAATGCCAAGTGTTCTTAGCGATTTTGAAGCATTGGACGCCATGCATGGAAAGACCCATGAAGGTTACATGCATGTTGGAGATTCGGCCAAGTTGTTCTTGGCATATATGTGGAGCTCTTTTCCAGGTGTTCTTGGTACTATAAAGCATATATGGTCATCCTAAGCAAAAGTACAAGCAAAAGTTGCAAGAAAGCAAGCTTGAAGAATTCGGCCATGTTGTAAATTTGGTGTCTTGGCATGTTAGCCATGTGGGGCCATGTGTTCATGGCATCTTTGAGTTACTAGAAGACATGTAAAGCTAAAATTGTAAAGAAAAAATGGAGCATATATTCAGCCATAGTGCCATTCGTGTGGATGTGTGTGCAAGCCAAGTGTTCTTGGCATTATTGACTTACTAGAAGAAATATGGACCAAAAATAATAAAGAATGATGAAGAGGACATTCGGCCATGGTGTCAATTTTGAAGATGATGTGTAAACCAAGTGTTCTTGGTGGCATAAGTGTTCATAATGGAAATATGGGACTAAAATGACAAAGAAGAAATAAAGGACAATTCTATCAACAATTGTTCTTGAGGTCCTTAAGTGGAAACCCAGTGTTCTGGGTAATATTCGCTAAATGAGCCACAATGGCATTATTGGCAAAATGGGCTACATTGACTTAAGACTTAGACAAATACCAAGAAAAGGCCAAGTTGGGCCTAAGTTTTAAAAAAGGCCAAGATGGGCCTGGATTCCACAAAAAGGCCAATATGGGCCTGAGTTCACAGAAAGGCTAAATTGGGTCTTACCTCTTTAAATTGAGGTTGAGTAAGTTGCACCAAGTATTCTTGGTAAATTATGGTTTTCATGTCTAATGAAAAGCAAGTAAATAACTTGTTAGTATTTTGGCTTTATAGGTCCATTATGGAAAAGATAAGTTCCAACAACATTAAAGCAATAAAAGGCAAAGGCATTGAGCAAAGGATTGCAGAACCTTTGGTAAAGATTCCAATACTCACTTATTGCATGGTACATTTTCCATGATTTCCTTAGTGAGTATTAGTGCCCCTATGTGATAGTCAAAGAACCAAGTGATAATAGGTGTGCATGCAGGGCTAAGTGGTTGTTACTTTATGTGAGGACTCATGAATACTCTCTTAGTTAATAATTGGGTGCATAAGTGCATATGGGGCGAGGCATCATTGCTGTGGAAATTATGGTTACTCATGAGTAAATATGCAAGCATTTAAGGGTCTTGGCATCGAGTTTGGCCAACTCGATCCCAAGATAATGAGCTCGGATAAATAAAGAATGGTCGACCGGGAATGACTTGGTAAATGCTAATGCTTGCGGTGCCCCGGTGTCACAGGACACGTTGTTCGAGAACGGTGCAATATGTGTTAAGTTGTGTGCTTTTCTAAAATTGTTTGTGCATGCTGACCCATATTGTGCTATATCCTGTGTTTTCTTGTTTTAGTGTTTTCCTTTGCAGGAACATGGAATTATTACCATTACATTCTTGGCACAAACTTAGGCTTTGAAAGCCGTATTGAGAACTTTGAGAGTCATGAGATTATTACCTCACTAGGCATTGGATGCCGTCGGGATCCTTACTGAGTTTTATAACTCACCCGCCTTGATATCCTTTTTGTAGGAATTGGATTGCTTGAAAGATCAAGCTACGGGTACAGGAGTACTCATTCTGACCTAAAAAATGGTTGGTATGTGTATGGTATTGCTCAATATATTCATATGACTCTAAGTGACTTATGTGGTATAGATTGCTTGTGAAGCAAGCTAATGGTTGGACTTCCTTGTACATGCTTATGGAGTCTAGAAGTTGTGGGAACAAGGTCTCTTAAGCTAGAATGTGTTCCAGGATATTATGAGTCGAGGTTTAGGTAGTACGAGGGCGTGGTCTGTAAAACTTGAACCTGGCTAATTAGAGACATATAGCATCCTTGGTATATTTTTCCATGTAGGTGATGCTTTGTTGCTGCCATTATGATCGTGATTAGCTTTGGATGATTATATGCCATGTTTGCATGGTTTTATGCAGATGGAATGCCATGATGGATATTCATATTATGTGTACTAGACTTGGCTGATTGCTCATGGACATATAAATGTGTTTTCAAACTTGAAAATGAGATGGGCTTCTTTGTTGCCATGCATTGGACTAGTACACTTGATGTGCACACATTCTAAGCACTTAATGGAATAAGTGAATGCTATGCTTGAATTGCAAGTACAATTGGCTAAATATGTGTACCTAAGGAAGGATCTCCAGTGAACCTAGATTTGTATGGATTTGGTTGTTGATAGGATAAGATGGCATCTAAGGGCATTATATGCATGAAAAATTTGCTAAGTTGAGAAAGCTCATAATTAGAACACTAAAATTCCACGTAGGTGCTAGCTTGACTCTAAAGAGCATCCTGACAACACATTGAAAGTACATAAGTAACAAGCTAGTACCAGAATAGATCCTGGAGTCACGCCGTAGGTGCTCATAATGGATAACAGAACCCATTCTGTGTGAGTAACTTCCGCTGCATTATTCTGATAATCGGACCCAGGTGGGCCAGGGGTAGTTTGGGGCGTGACAAAAGTGGTATCAAACTCTACCAAAGAATAAAGTGATAATTGATTGTCAGACTAGACAATTAATAGTGCCTGGTTATGAACCATACCAGTTGAATAATACACTAGAGCAGATCCTTGATTGCCAGCTTGAAGTAGTGAACAAAGTAACTCTAGAAAATGAGTATGAATGCCTGGAACTTAATGACCAGGAAGCAAATAATGAACTTAGGCAGATACCTATAGTTTAGGATTTTTCGGGGGTCTTTCCAACAGACCTACCTGAACTACCACCCAAGAGGGAGGTAGAATTTAAAATAAGGCTGGTACTTGGTTCTGCACCAGTATTCACTGTCCTTTACAGGATGGCACTACCTAAAATGGTAGAGCTGAGGAAGCAGTTAAATGAACTGCTTGAGAAATGGTTAATCAGACCCAGTGTGTCTCCATGGGAAGCACCTGTGTTGTTTGTGAAGAAGAAATATGGAACCCTCAAGCTCTGTATTGATTACAGAAAGCTGAATGCCTTGACCATAAAGAACAAGTATCCTCTTCCAAGGATTAAGGACTTGTTTGATCAGTTGAAAGGAGCAAGGGTCTTTTCCAAGATTGACCTAAGATCTGGATATTCCCAATTAAGAGTCAGGGAAAAGTACATACCTAAGACTGCATTTAAGACTAGGCATGGTTACTTTGAGTATACAGTAATGCCATTTGGGCTTACTAATGCACCTGCATTCTTTATGGACCTAATGCAGAGGGTGTTCAGAGTACACCTAGACCACTTTGTGGTGTTGTTTATTGTGATATCTTGGTGTACTCCAAGGATGAAGAAGCTCACAAAGAACACCTGAAAATAATACTTGGCTTGTTCCAAGAAAATAAGTTTTTTGGGAAGCTAAGTAAATGCAAATTCTGGACACAAAAAATTGGGTTTTTGGGTCACATAATAAATGACCAGGGATTGGCTGTGGATCCTGAAAAGGTAAAGTCAATCCTAGAATGGAAACAACCCCAGACTGTAAGAGAAGTTAGAAGCTTCTTGGGGTTAGCTGGTTATTACAGGAGATTTGTGCCAAAATTCTTCGTATTAGCAGCCCCGATGACCCAATTGACCAGAAAGAACCAGAAATTTATCTGGGAACCCAAGTGTGAAGAAAGCTTCCAGGAGCTTAAAAGGAGGCTGACAACAGCCCCTGTACTAGTCTTCCCAGACCCTGAAAAGGAATATGAGGTGTATACTGATGCATCTCATGTAGGACTAGGATGTGTCCTGATGCAGGACAAGCAAGCCATAGCTTTTGGGTCTAGACAATTAAGACCCCATGAGAAGAAGTATCCAGTACATGATCTGGAATTAGCAGCTGTGGTCTTTGCCTTAAAACAATGGAGGCACTATCTTCTTGGTAATAAATTCCAAGTTTTCACAGACCACAAAAGTCTCAAGTACCTATTCACCCAGAAGGATTTAAACATGAGACAAAGAATGTGGTTAGAGTACTTGAAGGACTTTGACTGTGTAATTGAATACATAGCTGGAAAGGCCAATGTGGTAGCTGATGCCCTGAGCAAAAACTACACTGGAGTGCTCAAGGGTGGAGAAGCAGAGAGTAAAGCTGAAAGCCATAGCCTTGTGTACTTGGCAAATAAATGGCTAGCTTTGGAAAGTGAGGAACTAAATGTACTCACTATTACACAAGAATGGAAGGAGCTTATCAGAGGAGCTCAAGCTGGTGATGAAGACATGGGACTAGTGTCTGGACAGAAGAAGGGAGAACTATTCCAAAGGTTTTCCTATAAGGAAGGAATGCTGTATTTCCAGAACATGTTGTATGTGCCTGAAAAGGACAACATAAGAAATCAAATATTGGAATAGGCCCACTCAAGTAAGTTGAGCATGCATCCAGGAGCCACAAAAATGTATCATGGCCTGAAAGCCTACTTTTGGTGGCCAAATATAAAGAAGAACATTAGTACTCATGTGGCAGCATCTAAAGTGTGCCAACAGGTGAAAGTTGAGCACCAGAAACTAGGGGGGAAGCTTCAAAGCTTGCCCATACCTGAGAGGAAATGGGGATCCATATCAATGGATTTTGTGGTAGGAATGCCACTAACCAGAAAAAAGCACGATACCATTTGGGTCATAGTGGACAGACTGACCAAGGCAGCTCATTTCCTTCCCATGAATCTCACTGATTTCCTGGATAAGCTAGCCCAGCTTTATATCAGAGAGATTGTAATGATACATGGGATACTTGATGATATTGTGTCTGATAAGGATCCTAGGTTTGTCTCTAGGTTCTAGAAATCCCTACATCAGGCATTGGGCACAAAGCTCAAGTTCAGTTCTGCTTACCATCCTCAGACTGATGGGCAGACTGAAAGGACAATTCAGACCCTGGAAGACATGCTGAGATGCTGTGTCATTGACTTCCAAGGTGAATGGGATGTACATCTTCCCCTGGTGGAATTCTCTTACAACAACAGCTATCACTCAGTGATAGGAATGGCTCCATATGAAGCCTTATATGGCAGGAGGTGTATAACTCCACATTGCTGGCATCAGCCAGAGGACAAATTAGAGTTGGGGCCAGAAATTGTTCAAGAGACCACTGAAAAGATAAAGCTGATCCAAGCAAGGATCAAGGCTGCAAGTGACAGGCAGCAAGCCTATGCCAACCTGAAAAGGAGAAGGGACCTAGAATTCCAGGTAAATGAGTGGGTATGGTTGAAGGTTTCTCCTATGAAAGGAGTGATAAGATTTGGAAAGAATGGGAAACTAGCACCCAGATACATTAGGCCATATCTAATATTGGCCAAGGTTGGAAATGTGGCTTATCAGCTGGAATTGCCTCCAGAGCTTGGGAACATACGTGATGTGTTTCATGTGAGCTTACTCAAGAAATATGTTCCAAGTTCAAAACAGATAGAGATAACTACTAGTGTCTCCGTAGCACCAAACTTTTCCTATGAGGAAGTGCCAGTTAAATTCCTGGCGAGAGACACTAGGAAGCTGAGAAGCAGGTAGATCTCTATGATCAAGGTCCAGTGGAGTAATCATACCACTAAAAAGGCAATCTGACAAGTCGAAAAGGAAATTGCCCAGAAGTACCCTCAATTGTATGTTAACCTGGCAAGAAATTTGTAGGACCAAATTTCTTAAGGAGAGAGGGATTGTCAGGACCTTCTTTTCAGTGCTTGGCTAAGGCCAAGAAGAGAAGAATGAGAACATACAAAATAAATTGAGAGGGACTTAATTGAACATGGTCTTGGTGATGAGAATGCAAGACTATGAAAACTATGTGTTTTAATGACACATATAAAAGTTCTATGTGAACTATGTCATGAAATAAAGTTCTAGTACCAAATTGGACTAGTAACTAGTGACTAGCATGGAACTATGCAATTCTATGGGCCAAATTGCACATAAATGGAAGACTATGTATGGTTTGGCAGGAAATAAAGTTGGAGGACTCAATTGAAAACTTGAACTAGTGCTGCAATTGAAGCTGCAAACTAGAATTGGACAAAACTAGCCATGCAAACTTGTTGGAGGCCTAAGTGGGCATTAGCCCACTTTCTTGAATTATTTATTATGGCCGGCCATGCAAATGTATATTTAATGGAGAATTGGCTTAGTGGAATGGCTTAGTGGAGGCTTAAAATAATGGAGTATGGGAAGAAAGAATAGTTTAATGAATGGTGGAAGAAAGCATTATAATATGGCCTTAGTGGAGGAGAATTGGACTTGTTTAATGCATAAAATGAGAGCACATATCCGGCCATGCATATATGTATTATTCTATGGGGAAATGATGCTAGTGGAACTATATTATATGGAGTTTCTTGGAGAAGGAAAAGAGCTGTTTAATAAGGAAACATATTTTAATGTGTTGGTGGAAGATTATGGCATTGTTTAATGGGAATTTGGAGGCCAACAACCGGCCATACTAGGAGAACAACATACATTATCTTGCCTTGGCATTTTGTTGCTGCATTTGTGAGCTAGAGAGAGAGCTTGGCCGAAAACTCCAAGTGTTCTTGGTGTTCATCCTTGTTCTTGGTGTTCATCATTTGTTCTTGGTTTGTTCTTGAGCTTTCTTGCTCTAAATCACCAAAACCTTGAGAGTTCTTATGAGTTTATGGTTTAAACCTTGAAGAGCTTCCATTTTACATGAAGAATCAAGTTTGATAGTGAAGAATCAAGCCATGGCCAAATGGTTCAAGTGGTGTTCTTGGTGATTTCTTGAAGCTTAAGCAAGAAGAGAAACATGCATGTGGTGTTTGTGAAGTTGAGCTCAAAGTGAAGGAAGAAAATTTTGAATCTTGAGGTAAACTCAAGTACACTTGGATTTCTTGGTATATTTCCATGAACAAGTGTTTATGTTGGCTAATTAATGGTTGTTTTGTGTTAGACAACCTTGGATTACAAGTTCAAAGCTTGGAACTCAAAGAACACTACATGGCCGAAATTGTGCATGTGTGTTTCTTGGGTAGAAGGCCTTAGAGATTTTGAGCTTGGATTGAAGTACTCAAGCTTGCATTGTTGTTTTTGAGCCAAGACACCATTGTTGTGAGAGTTTGAGCTTTGTTGGTGAAGAACTTGTGTTGGCCGAATTTACTCAAGCATTATTTGAGGGTAAGGGTCCATGGTCTACTTGATTTTTTGGTACATTTTGCATGACAAGTAGATAGAGCTACTATTTGGTGGTCAAGTTAAACCATATGATTTTAGTATGCTTGAAGGGCATTGTTGAACTAATGGTTCTATGGGTTGATTAGCTAATCAATAATGGCAAGTGTTAGAGTTCTTGGTGGGTTTGGCCAATCCATCAAGTAACTTGAGAGCTCAAGAGGAATGAAGATGAAATGATGAAGACTTGGGTGCCAAGGCAGATGGACACTTGCTAGAAGGAAGATGGTCGAATGGTCAATGGGTTGTGTGTGTGTGTTTGTGTGCTTTTGGTGCTTATTTGTGCATGATAACCCATTATTTATGTGATATACCTTTCTGCCAATTTTTGTACACCATGTGTTTTCCATGTTTTCTTGTCTTTGGATGTAGGTACAAGCTTATTAAGGAGGTGAAGCTAATGCATAGCTTAATAGACCTTATATGGTTGTAGTGGATCCTTACTGAGTTGTAAAACTCACTACCGTTATTGTTGAACTTTTCAGGAAAAAGAAAAGAGCTTGAGTAGTATTGGCATTGTATTTATATTGCTTGGTTTTGAGTGCCAAGATTTGCTTGTTAGGCAAGGTATGTGTGCCATTCATTCTTGGCATTGAAATTGAGCATTTATATATTCAAGTCTTATGTTGGTCAAACTTATGAATTAAGTTTGCAGGTTGTTAGCAGCGGGACTTGTGCTAGAAAAGTGCATGTGTTGTGAGCAAGGGTTTTGGAGATTATGTGTAGTGTTTTGGCCTATGGATGGCTTACTTAGGCATGTACCCTTTGTGTTCCTTGTGTAGCACATTTGAGCATTTTGAGTAGTATTTTGAACTGTTTTGAGTTTGGGTTGTAAGTTTTGGACCATGTGTTGCTTGTTGGACTTAGACTTTTGGGCCTTGGATGGCTCTTAATACTTTGGACTCTATGGTTACTTAATTGCCAAGTTTCCTTGGCTCACGAGAATATGAATGTGTGCATTTGAAGTTTATATGCTTGTGTACTTAATATGGCCAAATGTTCATGACATGAAAAGTATGTGTTTTCAAAATTGAAAATCAAAATTGAAAATCAATATGGGCTTCTTTGTTGTCATGCATTAGACTAGTACACTTGATTGCACACAAGTTAAGCACTTAAAGAGAAAAAATGCATGTTGCTTGTAATACAAGTTAATGGGTCGGGCCTACTTAAGCTGCAAGTAAATTGATAAAGTAAACAATAAGGCTGTCAAAACTTCCTAGGGTACCACCCAGGCCCATAATTGAAAAGCCCAAAACTATCTAAAGAAAGTTGGCTAATAAAACTCTAATAATAACACTTAGAAACCTTAAGTGTTTTGGACTTTCTGGGTAGAGGTTGGTGAGTGACACAGAGTGTGTATGGGCTGGGGCCTGTGTGGGGTGTGACACACTGTCTGTGTCAGACTCAGGCGTTCTCTCTTTATTTCTCTTACTCTCAATTTAAACATTTTCTTTTGACTAAATTCGACAGTGGGTCCATTTGTTTTATTTGTTGTGTTAAATCGATCTTATAACGCTATTTTATTTCAATAAGATCTATCACCTTATATTGTGTGTCCTATTGGAATCCTTTGGTTCTATTTGAATCCTTTCCATCAGCTGAGCCATTAAATTTAACAAAATTTTGGTAAAAAAAAAAAACTTCAATTCCTAAAATTTATTCATTCTGCTCATATTATTCCAAACTTTATTTATCCTCCCTTTTTCACACCTTAAAATAGACATCTAACAATTCAATCATTTCCCTTCCTCGCGCATCAACCACTTTTCCTAGCTGAAGGAAACAAAACCCAGATTAGGAAAAAAATCAGTGCACTCTACCTGAGGAGATGGTCGATCCACAGTCCAAATCTGGGCCTGAGAGGATGGTCTCTACCTTGCGCGAGCTGAGCCTGAGAAGATGGTCTCTTCATCGTCCAAATCTGCGCACCATCGCCCCACCACCCCGTCTCCTGCTGCTACCGCACTGCCCCGTATCCTGCGTCGATCTCACTATCGAATCCTTCACCCACCACTCCATCCAATCCCTCACCTAAATCCCGTCCTCCACCAGCGCCTCCGACGCCCCCTCCGCCGTCCCTCCCTCGGCACAATCCCGCTCCCGCCAGCGGCCTCCCTCCTCCCCACGAGGCCAATCCCAGCGCTCCCCCTCCCAAGCCCCGTATTGATTTCTTCAATTGCCCATTCACAAATTCTCCCATTCAATTGTCGATTGCCGATTCTCCGATTCTCCTATTCGGTTGCCCATTCTCTCTCCGATGCCAACGAACTGCGCAGGAGCAGAGCGGAGCGGAAGGGAAATCGAAGAGATAGGGGGAGCGGAATGGCGAATCCAGATGCGGCGGCGATTCTTAACCACCGACGACGTCGTTGCTTCGACGAGAAGAAACCGGAGGGCCTTGGGACTAAGGCAGTGACTGCGGTGATGGTGACAGAATCAGGGAAAATAGCAAACTAGTCTAGGAGAAGAAATTGTTGATTTGTTAGATGTCTAAATTTTAAAGTGTTAAAAGTAAGATGAATGAATTTTAGGGGCTGGAGTTGTCATTTTTACCAAGTTAAAATGAATGACCCAACTAATGAAAAGTACCTAAAGGGCGCGAGGATTCTCATTAGGATAAAATAGAGTTTTATTATTTGTTTATGACAAAAAATAGAGTTTAATATGGCCTACCGTGGAGATTACTCCTTTTCTTTTTGATAGTTTACTCCTGGTGCATATATATTAAACTTAATTAATTCTGATCATGGGTGTGGCTGGCTATATAGAAAAGATATCAGTAGGATACATATATATGCTTTCACATGAATTGAAGTTAATTATGTAATGATTTGAGCAAATTATAGATGGTATATTTTACTTATATTGAAGGACAGAATATCTGGATAAACTACTCAGGATATCTTCGGGTTTAAATTTAATAGTAGTTATTTTGAGAGTTCAGTGTACTGTCATATTTTTTTAGTGTTCTAGGTGCGTTTTATTTCAGAATGTTTCTGAAATTGGGAATTTTATTTTTAAAAATATTTTAAATTGATGTTTAGGGGGGTAAAAAAAAAACCACTCAGTAGCAAGGTCGTCCACGCCTGCCTCAGTACTGTTGATTCCCTGTCGAATATTGATTATTGGTTAATTTTGGAATTTTACGCAATCGAGCATGCATGTGACATCCTCCTAGTCCTAGCTAGCTATATTCCAAGGTTCAGCTCCTCCAACGTCACCTCGAAGGAGCCACTCTGTCCTTTTAAAAAGAAAAAGTCTCGCATATATATATATATATATATATATATATATATATATGTATTTTAATAGTGGTTACTAAATAATTCTTACAATACGGTATCACGAATAAAATACATCTAAATTAATGAAAAAACAGGAAAATGGTTTGGCTACTCTTAATTTGGGTATAGAAATTAATTATGGGGCCAGGGCCGGGGCCAATAGCCATTAAAATGTCTGCTAGAGCTCCTCCATGTGCAGGTTAGGTGACCGTGAGTTTTAATAACTCAAAGTGGATAACTCGAAGCTCGCAACCCTAACTAATCATCCATCCATCGTCTGCTTAACTTAACTGATGAAGAATATTCCCTCCACATGGCTAGCTTGTTTCTTTTCAACCTAGCTACCTACTAATTAGATTGTTTGTTAGGGCAGTTCCCTCCATTATTTATTAATTTTGCAAAATAATTAACATCTCCGACTATGTGTTTGTGCTTGTGTGTGTGAATATATGGAGGCCATCATCATCTCAAAAAATTAATGTCTGCTTTTAAACGTTTGACTTGGTAATCTCTTCGTACGTAGTATATAAATGACATATAAAAAGATATGCGCCTATAAATTTAATTAGTTGATTGCATTGGATGTACGTATGTATATATTTTTTTAATACACATATAAATTCACTGTACCTGTATGTGTGTATGTATCAGATTTCAAAATGAGTGTGAATTAATTTCGTAGGGTTAATACGGCTATGTATATGGAAAGCGAGTATTTTGCAGATAAAAAGCTAGTTCATTAGAGCAGATTGCCATTTCTTCGTTTCGACTTAATTTCAAGTAGCAAAAAGATCAGGTCTGCAAGCGATGCGAGTACTACTTACTGACACATATAAATTAGATAATCCAAGGATGGAAGTAGCTAGCTAGCTGGATCATGTCGTGTTAAGTTTCGTTTTAATAATAATAATAATAATAATAATAATAATAATAATACATGCTTTTATCCTTGCTTGCACTTGCAGTCCGGAGGTCCCGACTACACCATACCACTGGGCAGGCGAGACGGCTTAAATTTTGCTTCCCAAACAGCCACACTTTCCAGCCTCCCACCACCGTTTGCCAACACCACCACCCTCCTCGCCGCCTTCGCCGCCAAAAATTTCGACGCCACTGACCTCGTCGCCCTCTCCGGTGCCCACACCATCGGCATGAGCCACTGCAACTCCTTCACCTCCCGCCTCTCCCCTCAGGACCCCACCGTGGACAAATCCTTTGCCAACAGGCTCAAGTCCATCTGCCCAACCCCCGACTCCCCCAACACCACCGTCCTCGACCTCCGCACCCCCACCGCCTTCGACAACAAGTACTACGTTGATCTCATGAACCGCCAGGGCCTCTTCTTCTCTGACCAGAACCTCATGACCGACGCCAGGACGCGTGGCATCGTCGCGAGTTTCGCAGCCAACCAGACGCTGTTCTTTGAAAAGTTTGTCGACGCCGTGGTTAAGATGGGGCAGATGGGAGTTTTGACGGGAAATGTCGGCGAAATTCGGGCCAATTGCTCGGCGATTAATTCCAAGAGCAGCGCCAACTTGCTGGCTTCTGTGGTGGTGGATCAACCAGTGGAGGGCCCCGAGGTTTTGTCCAAGTTTTAGGATCACATCATTTCTTTGATTTTAACGTTGTCTTTGATTTTAACGTTGTCTTTTTGACTTGTAAGGTTTCTTGTACTGCTACTGCTTACCAGTGTTTTAAGGTTAGTCCTTGTCTTCCGTGTTCCCAACTAATGTCGGTAAAAAATCTCTGCTGCTTTCCTAAGTCCTGACAGCCAGCTTCTTGGGCTATTCGGTCAAGCTTTGAGTTCAGTTTGTGTGTAAATGACGGATCCAAATTTGATTACGGGTACCAATTGAGCCCAACTACGCCCCTATCCTATAACACTAGGCCATATCATTCAAGCTGGGGCCTTGTTGTTGGCCCAATATTGTTAGTCCCAAGCCGTAACTAATATTGCACTATAGTCCTTAATAAGGACGTGCCATCAGCGCAGCGTAAGCATTTTTTATTGTCGTGAAACGATATGCTTCAACTATGGGTAACTATAACTCAAACGAGTTAAGAATCCTTGTGGTTCAGTCATGGTGACTTCAAATTCCAATCATTTTTTCTTCCTTTGCTTCTAAATAAATTAAGATCAGCTCAAAACTTAGTTCAATCTGGTTTAGAGAAAATTTGAATAAATTTAGGAACTAACAACATTTATAGTTTTGCAAATAACAATAAGCATGTCGTCAACTTGCAATTATATTACAGAAATAAGAAGCTGAAGCTTAACAAATATTATAAATTTTGATAACTTTAATTAAGTAAGGACTCCCGTGGCGATGCTCGGCAGTTTAGGAACCAAAGTGCTACCATTTTGTTAGAAATAAATAAAATAAGAGAGAAAGTGGACAAGGAGAGAAGAATGTGTTTACGGCGAAAAAACTAGGTCCCAATTCACCTGTTTTCGCAAACAAAATCATGTTCCATGCAAGAAGGTAAAGTTAGGGAATATTGAACATGATACTAATGATATGGATAGATAGAGCAGAGAAAATCTGTAAAAAAATGTGTGTGTGTAAAAACAGCACTTTTCCGAGCATCATTTGTCTTTTTTCGCCCTCCTGTAACCCTGTTCAACCGATCGCTTTAGCTTTTTTTTTTTTTTTTTTAATTCAGCTTTTGTTTTGTTGATTTGATGTTGAAATACTTTTTCTTTCATGTATTTGCCCCGTATGTTTTTGTATTGTGTCTTATTTCTACAATTGAAATTTCATTTTATTTATAAAGTTGCATTTGTTTTGCTGATTTTTGTATTGTATTATAAAGTGATTTTATTTTTTTTCTTTCGTTCTTGGTTCCTTTGATTGTGTTAAAACCAGTTTACATTATATAGGATAGAATAAATTATTATTTTTAATTGGTTTATATCTTGTGCTTGACACCTTTTTCATATATTTCTATACAAATCAATATCATAACTGAAAACTACACATACTACTCTTAAATCACTTTTAATGACATAGAACCAATTTATTTTAACTTAAGTTGACTTAATACAAAATAACTTATTTTTATTATTACATTTTTCACTCGGATTAAATTTCATTTGAAAGTCAATGTTATTTAGATACAATAATCCATTCAAAATAGAATTTTTATGATGTATATGCTTTAAAAGAGAAAAAAATTATAAAAAACTTAATAACATCATAAAAATTTTATAATTAATAGATTATTATATCTAAATAATATTGACTTTCAAATAAAATTGGTTCTAATTAAAAAATATGTAAAAATAAAAATAAATCATTTTAGATAAAGTTGACTTAAGTTAAAAAGAATTTACTCATACTTTCAACAAGCTTAAGCTACTTTCTTGTTCTTACTTCTACTTTAAGTTACTCAGGATACAGCAACACCTACTTACACAAAAATTGTAACCTAATATTTAATGAATACAATGTAATATAATTGATATTAATGGAGGTATCATAATTGTTACTATAATCACTATGATCTTCACAATCCTCTAATATCCTAATTATCCATATTATTACAATACATTTATTTAGAATGTGGATAGTAATACAATTCACTTTGAGCTCTTGATAAAGTGGAATAATTACAATTTGTCTCCTGAGATTTAAGTAAAATTATACTTTACTCTTTCTATTTTAGAAATATACACTTTGCCCTGCCTTTTAATATAATATGACAATAACTTCTGAAATCTTAATTTAGACATTACGGTAGCAATCTTTTAGTAATTTCATATCCAATTTGTTTTAACTTAAGTCAATGGACTACAAAATGACTTATTTTTATTTTTACATTTTTTTCTCGAAACTAATTTTAATTAAAAATCAATATTGTGTAGCTATAATAATCCATTAAAAATACAATTTTTATAATCTTACTAATTTTTTTATATATTTTTCTAATTTAAAGCCTTAAAAAAGAAAAATTCATAAAAATTTAATAACATCATGAAAATTTACTTTCAAATGGCTTATTACATCTACATAACATTGACTTTCAAATGAAATTTGTTTCAGAATAAAAGAAAATAATATAAAAATAAAAATAAGTTAGTTAACTTAAGTTAAAACGAATTGGCTCTCAATCTATATGATATTTTTTTTATATAGTTAATGGATATTTTAAATTATCAACTTTTTCTGTCTATATTTCTTTCAGATTTAAAACAGTATTTTTTAAATATTAATTAATTAGAAAAAAAATACTATACAAGTTAAAATTGCTTGAAGATAACAATCGTAAAATCTAAATTAAGATTTTAGAAACTGTCATTGGATTGTATTAAAATGACAGGGTAAAGTATATTTTGAAACAGAATGAGTAAAGTGTAATTTCATCTAAACCTTGGGAGGCAAATTGTAATTAACCCTGATAAAGTTGTATTCCCATCCCCATAGAGTAATGATGAGAGCGGGATTGTCTCAGTTCTGGGCGGGAAGGGCTTCGATTCTCCCCGTATACACGACATTGCCACACACAATATAATAACATTAAGGGAAATTTACAAATACCTTGTTATGGTTTGCCCAAACCTATAGTTACCCTTTGTATAATAAAAAACCCATAGTTGCCCCTTTCTCTAGCTAACCTTGTCAAGCCATCAGTTTGGTGGTGGGCCCTATTGCATATGAAGATTTGCTAAATGAAAAATGCCCCTAGGAATCAAACTAAAAGAATCAGATCACAACAAGTCTAAAATCCTCCTGTCACTTTGAAGTTTTAAAATTAAAAGCACTGATGAAGCCTAGTCCTCAATCATCAACCAAATGGCGAATTCACAGCTGGAAATCAAATGTTTTCAGTGTTCAGATAGTTTCCATATACCACTTGATAGTGCCGCTTGTTCCTGGCTTTAAATCCTAGGGGCATTTTCAGTCGACCAACTTTTGCTCATTGAATGTTTTCAATGTTCGGATAGTTTCCATAGGCCACTTGATAGCCCCGCCTATTCCTGGCTTTGATTCCTAGGGGCATCTTCCTCCAACGAACTTTTGTTCATCATTTCCCCGATTTTCACCTGCCTCATAATTTTCCCCCACCTCATCCACCACTGACCCAAAAAGTGTACACATGTCCAATTAACCATCTGTCTCTGTCTCCCCTCGCCAAGTACTTGCATGCCAAGATAGGATATGTGGAATAGGTGCAGCAGTAAACAAGTACAGGGGGTAAGGAAGCTCTATTCAATGGCTCTTATGTGTGTGAGTATGGATTATGTGGCTGTTGAATTTGTTCTCCAAGCATAGCTAATATCATATCTTTGGATTGTATAACTCTGTAACAAGCCCATCCAGCCATGATTTCACCACTGGCGGCGTCATGGGCTCTTACACGATGCGTTCATCGAAGTCCACCGGTTGAATTCTCATATAGAAAGGCATGGCTGAGGTTGATTATTAAATCATTCAAAGCAGTTAACTCTAATATAATGTTGAAATCATCAAGTCAATTTTTTTCGGAGTTGATGATTTTTGTTCTACTGATCATTTCGACCTTCCATCCTTCAACTAGCTCTTCTATTATTTCCCATTCCTGAAGAGAATGTGAATTGCTTGCTAATAATGAGAGTGGAGAGATCAAGCTGAGTAGATGACCTCAAAACCCAACAACTCTGGAGTTTTTTTGGTTGCTTTCTAATAATTATATGTTTTGGAGTTTTAATTTTTAGGGGCCGGGTGCAGTTTTTGGATTTTTTTTCTACAGTTGCTGGTTGCCATTTTGAGGGCATCTTTGTCTTTTAACTAATACCAAGCGGATGGCCTTATGGGTTAGTAAGAGAGGGGGGCAACAGTAAATTTTTTATGATTATGCAATGGTAATTGTAGGTTTGGACAAACTACAGGAAGAGCATTTGTAAATTTCCCCAATACTAAATATTGATTCGGGTACTTTCATGCCATGAAAAAGTAAATATAATGATGTGTACAGGAAACAAAAATAAAGGAGAATGTCTGATTTTTGAAAGAAATGGGGAGACATAATTATCACAAGGCTGCGGTAACTCTAGCGTGGTTTGGGATAAGCTCAAACTTTTTTGCAGAGCACCACTAACAAACCGACCCACCTAAATTAGACACCAATCACCAAGCTCATCAAGTCATCATCGTCATCAAAACCATCAATCAATCTATAATGATAAAGATTCCCGAATGATCTATTATTATTACTATAAAAAAAAGAGGCATATTAACCAGTAATGATATATGTTGTAAGATCTCAATTAATTACTTCTCTTTATTTTTAAGACATGAGATTCTACGAAACGTGCGAGAGAAAATGAACAGGGAATGTTTAGCTAATATCGAATATAAATATGAGCTTAAACAATAAACGAACATTATTATTGTTCGTGTTCAATATTTTATAAATTGTCAATGTTCGTCTCCGGCCATTCCTTTAGTATATGAACACTTGTTCGTAAATAGCATAAACAAACGTGTTCGAGAAAATATAAACAATTAAATAATTAAATACAAGTAGACGAACCAACTAATAAATACATAAACATCCATGAAATATTTATGAAAAAAGCCAAGCAACAAATATGCGATAAGTATCTATACTTATCTATAAAGAAATCAAAATGGAAAAATAAATATATTGAATATCAATAAATAATAAATAAGTATATAAATAATAATAATAATAATAAATAAATAACAAACATATAGATGAATATAAATGAATACTAACTAACATATTAATAAATATAAATGAAATAATTACATCTTTATTCGTATTTGTTTATTTAAATACATGAATATAAAATTCTATTTATGTTTGTTCTTTCGATGAAATAAATAAATAAATATAATTAAATTCTCGCAGTTTACCAAACATTCTCTTCATTTAAATCAAAAAATCCCTACATTCACCAGTGGCAAATGCATGTAGAAGATATTGGCCTTTTCTAAAAAAATATTGATAAAAAATACATAATTCACAATTGGACCCTTTTAAATTTTTTAATAGACCCATATGATTTTCATGATATCTATATTGAAATAGAATGATATGCCCCTTATCTAAAGAAAGAAAGTGAGTCAGTCTCTTCTCCCCCTTTGACAATTAGAATAACAATAAAAGTTCTATACTGACCCTTTAATTTTTATATATTTTTCTATCTAGGTCTTTATGAGCCTTTTTTTTTTTTAATTCAAACATAGAAAAAATTATGAAGTTAATTAAGTATAAGATAAAGTTAACAAACGAAGTGGAGGATATATATAATGGCTAAAATGAGATTTTGCCTCTTACATTATATACAACATTTTAAATATTTCAATCATCTTTTTTTTAATTTATATATTTTTCTAATTGTTCGCCCAATGACATAAAAAAGATACTAAATTAGAGCATTCTTAAAATTTTCTTCTAAAAAATATTTTTTTCATTGTTACATTATTATATATACAAAATCTTTAAGTTACATTGTCTAATATTCAAGTTTAATAGTTATATATGTATACAAACAACCATTTCCAAAAGGGAAAAGTACAAAAAAAATGATCATACTTTTGGCTCTGGACACATTTGGTTTCCAATTTTTTAAGTGGTTCGAAATTCATAACTGAAGTTTTAAGTTGGACCCAAAGTCGTCATTCTACTATTAGAATTGATGATGTGTTAATGGAGTGGTGAATTGACTATTGAGGTGGCCACTGATGTGTCTCTCCTTGGAATCTTTCCTTCCTCGCATCTCTGCTCTTTTCTCCCTTCACCACATCTATGCTCACATCTCTTCTCTATCATCTCTGCTTGCATCTTTTTTCTCATCTTTGCTCGAAATCATCCAACAGTGCTTGGGAATTGGCAGCATCTTTGATTCCGTCTCGAAATCTTTGCTTGAAATGGCGTTGATTGCTTCCTCGAATAGCGTTGGTTACTTTCTCCAAATCTCTGTTTGAATCGCATCGGTTGCTTCCTAGGAATCGTGAATAATTCACATCAAAAAGGGAGATGGCTGCACTAATTTTCAAGAAAATTGATGCTGGAGCGATTTCTAGGCAAATAGGGGTGATTCATGGCATCAGAGGCAGGATTCAACACCAACCAGTGGCTGCCAGACTCAATCGGACCTTAAATCCCCAATTCAATTTCTATGTCATTTTGGCTGCTTGATATGTCATTTTGCCATGCAATCGTCCTTTAATTGCCACCTAATCATCTCATAATAGAATATTTTGTCATTTGATGGTAATTTTACACCATTAGTTATATTGGTCATGTTATTGGTACCATTTCAAAATATTAATACTTGATTTGGCATAAAATTTAATTTCAATGATGACTTTGACACTACTTAAGAGATCGGTAACCAAAGTTGTCCATTTCCAAAAATTTAGTCACTTTTTTTGTACTTTTCCCTTTCTGAAAATGTTAGATTCGGCACTGACACTCACGACGCATTTCCTATGATGTAAAAATTTATTAGATGGTCTAAATCATACGTAATTCTTTGTTCTAACTTTCACTAATTAAGCAGGTGAAACGGCTGCGATTGACAATTTGTTGGTGGTCCACAGAAGCACAACACAAGAGCCCAAAGTCTGCCACTTTTGATAGAGTGGAGGATGACTCCCACCACTTTGATAAAGGCGACAAAGGGCCCGTGTCCCTCTCCATCCCCTAAATTGATACGCTCGTGGGCCCACTTCCTGAGCTCCTTCCCACGCCTTGCTCGCCCAACCCATCCGGCGCACTCACTAATCATCATCGCCCGCAACCGAATTAGTTGCTTGTACGGCATAAATAAACATACATAAAAGAGAACAATGGATGAAGTTGGCCACATCTTAATTCTGCTGGTGATATTGCATATGTCAACAAGTCCTAGGGACTAAAAGTGCGATGGACCATAAACGTTTTTTTTAAACTTCATGAATTATGGGGTAGATGTAGAAGTGTGAAAAATAGTAAGTGTGGTGTGCCACATAGTTTTTAGAAACAAGAAACCCATGTCCCAATTAACCCCCTCACATAAACCGATTGTCACTCAAAACCTGATTTGCAAAAGTGTTAAAAATACCAACAAGTCCTCCACCTTCTTTAGTTAAATAATTTGAGTCACCTGCTCCAACAATGATGTCTTCTCGCATGTTGATCAAAAAGTTAGCACAAGTAATAATCACCATTAATTTTAATCATCATGCCAATTGACCTGTAACCGTTACTATTGCACATCTTTTAGTGTCTATAATGTGCACAAAGAAAGCTTACACACAAAAAGATTAACAGAAACTCCTTCAGTAAAAAAGATAATATAAATTCCATGAGGTCGGGCAAGAATATGTGCCGATTAGTGAATAGGGGGGAGAGCTAGACTAGCACTAGCTAGAAGAAAGTGATGGAGAAGAGCAAGTCATATCCTCACTACTCAGCAATATCTCTGGCCGCAGGGGAGTTGCAAGACCAGCCAAATTCCTATAGCTTCAATGGCCCAAATGAAAAAGGAGACGGCTTTGCAGCTTCCAACGATCCAGAGCTTAAGAGGAAGAGGAGAATCGCCTCATACAATGTGTACACCATGGAAGGCAAGCTCAAGTCAAGCTTCAGGAACAGCTTCAAGTGGATCAAGAGCAAGTTCACCGATGACAATACCAAAACTCCTTACGGTATGTGACACGTCTGGTCCGGAATTAAATTTCAGCCCTCAGTTTTAATCAACCAAAAGCATAAGATTGTTGTATGGCGATTTCACTTGCTTCCAACAATAAAATTAAGCTGAGACATTTAGAGGCTATTGAAGGATTGGAAGGTTGGTTTGGAAAGTCCCTCATTTGATGGAGAAAGTCTTGGGGTTAATGTCGACCAACGTTGGAATTGTAAATGGACATCAGCTTCATTTGATTAACTGTATGCTGTGATTGTAGAAATAACAGTTCGGTATGAAGCAGGCGCAAAGAAAAATCAGTAAACTGAAATCCTTGAACCGAACGCCCCACGAGGAGAGGCTTGTCTCCTTTTATGTACCTCAAAAGGGCCTGTAGAGTCTCCATATGAAACACACACATGACACACCCATAAACAAGTTGAGAAGAACCAAACGCCGCAGTTTTACACTTTTAAAAGAACATTTTTCTACTAAAACTTGAGTGAAATCATACAGATTATTTGTTTGTTTCCTAATTTGATCCTTTCCACTGCTTTACTAATGAGATTCATAGCATCTTAATTTGTTATTCACTTCTTGTGTATACAACTGGAAAAAATATAGCACAAATACATGTCCATGTCCATGTTTATTTTGTCAAGACAAAATTTAAGAGTATCAGTTTTTGAGGACGGAGAGAATTGTATACGTACTAGCACATCATGAGCTAAAACTGGAAATCCAAGCTATCAAAGGCACAAGAAAAAGGCATACTGTGCAGACACCGAATAGTCGACCGATTGATGCATAGCTTCCAGGTGGAACAAAAGAATATGCATGGACACCTTCATAGCAGATTGTACAAGTTAAGAGCAAAAGAAATCTTGGACAGCTTAACCTCATCCTGAATGGCCTAATCATCAATTGCATACACTTCAAACTGCTTCCTTTGGTTCACAGTACCAAGCTCTCTTGTTGATGCAGACCGGCCAACCTGATCATATCTGTACAGATCACCATTTTCCCTGCTATAGCTTTTACGAGGCTTCTGCGAAGGAGGTAACGGAGGCCGATTCCTACTGCTATTAGTACAGACCTTAATGTCTGGTGACATCTTTTGGCGAGGGGGGGAGAGAAAAAGTGGGGAACTCCCAATCTGGTGGCTTTGCTTTGTGCTAGAAGAGGTGCTACTACTACTGCTGCCAGGCTCCTGGAAATAGGCATTTGGCAGTTCAATCTTCTTGATTTCCTGGCACAAATACATGACACGTTTCATAATATGCCCATAATATGAATCCTATCATAGACTGAAGAATATACACAACCTAAGAGCACATTCATTCCTTTCACTTTCTTTTTTCTGCTTTCTTTTCTTAATGTGGGGGTTATGTTATATGAGGTTTGTCTTGCCCTACAGACTCACTGTAGAAGTTTTCAGTTCCTTGCCTCTTTAGCTAATCTGTCTTCAGCAGCCTCATCCTTTCGCCCGACTTCGTGATTTCTTTGAGACCGTTTTTTCATTTTAGCACTCCGGTGCCTGTGAAAAGGTAGTTACCAGTTATTAGCTGAGCGGATTTACCTTACATCAATACAGATCTCGGAAAAGACAAAGGGGTAATTAACTGACCACTGTACACACTTAAGCCTATGTACTCAGCAAGTTCAACATAAAATGAAGAGCAAGTAAAATGGTTTAGGTTTTCATCATTGTAGTGCAAAATCAGATCATAAACCACATTAAGCGGAGTACTTGAAAGTATACATAAAATTATGCTATAAACAATCGCAATCGTATGCCATGCATCCTCATAGACAAGATATTGATGTCAAGTTCCCGAGTGTTTCATGTACCATTTCTTTCAGTTTGTATGGAAACTATATTTGATTCAGTATGGGAAGAGCATAATGTATGCGGGCTTTTGAATCTGAAACTTCAGCAATGTGTATTCTTTCATAAACTATGTCCAATGGATGACAGGTAAAATGAGTTAAGCTTACTTTCTCCTTTCAGTGACCTGAATTGGCTCATCGATCTCTTTGTAAACAACTGGCAGACCAGAAAGATCACATGCCAGTGGAATTGTTTGAAAGAACTGCATGCAGAAAACATATCTTTAGCTAAAAGATGCAGGAATAAGGTTTGCGGGTGAATAATTCCAGTCAAGTTGAAAGTAGCTGTTTCTCTTTGCAACTTATGGACAGTGAGAAGAGCAAAACTCTAGCACTTGGATAAACACAATGGTGGTTGGGTGGTTCCTTTTAATCTCAAGTGCTTCGAACCCTCTTTTTCCCTATCCTGCTCCAAGCTGAACCACTTGCTGTCCCAAGTAAACTAGAAAGGGAAAAAAAAGGCCGTGGAACCATATAAGCTTTTAATGTACACATACTTCGCTCTGGAGGGCTGATGATGCAGAACCACGATTTGAAGGATCTAAAGCAAGAAGAGTGCACAAAAGTCCCAAGGCAGACTTGGGAAAATCCCTGAAGGAATCTTTGAGACTAGATTTATATGTCTGTGGAGGGCGGAAGGTAGTAGAAAACTTCAGTCTCTTCCAGTAATCCTCAGAAGGCGTCCCACACAGTTTGAAAATTCTGTGCAGCTGCTCAACCTATACAAACGAAAGAATTATTGTTTTGAGTAATAGCATTGCAGTATAGACTGCACCAAAAGCAATGGAACTGAAAAACTGAATGACAAATGATTTAGTGTTGATTGCTTTTAGCAAGAACCTCTGTCCTTCCTGGCATTATTGGCCTCCCCCTAAACATCTCCGCTAGAAGGCATCCAGCACTCCAGAGATCAATTCCTGCTCCATAATCTGTTGCACCTAACAGTAGCTCAGGAGCCCTGTACCAAAGTGTCACTACTCGGCTAGTGAGGGGACGCTTGCGATAGGGAAAATAGTAATTTGCAAGACCAAAATCAGCAATCTTCAACATCCCATTTTTGTCAATCAGAATGTTTGATCCCTTAATATCACGGTGTAAAACTCCCCGTTCATGACAATGCTGCAAACCTGAAAGCAGTTGATGCATGTAACATTTTATCTGCATCAACAATCTTATATCAGAAGCTGAAGAAAAAAAGAAGCTCCATTTTCTGAAATTCCCAAAGGATTAATGGTCCACACAATCTTAACCTGTGGTTCTGTAAGCCTCTCCTCAGGCCGAGTGATGATTCTGGCCAGGTCGGTCTGCATGAATTCGAAAACAAGATAAATGCTGTATTGCATTCTTGATGTTGCCAACCCTTCAAGCTTCAAAATGTTAGGATGGTCCAATGTCTGTAAGATCATGATCTCTCTTGCCATAAACTTCACGCTCTCAGGTTCCGATGTGTCAAAACGGACCTTCTTCAGTGCAACCAGCATCCCGGTCTCCCTGTCACGAGCTTTGTACACGTTGCTATAGGTACCCTCACCAATCTATTCACAGGCAGCACGAGACATTAAACTGTTCAGACAATTTGCTTCTTTCTGGATATCAAAATTCACACTAATTCAAACTCAAACCTATTATCACATGCTAACAGAATCAAGGATTTGTAACTGCTAGATACTTCAACTAGGCCAACTTGGTAAAGTCCCAGAAGACTTGATTGGAAATAGATTTCTAACAACTAACTTAATGTTGTTCAAGTGATGTCTCAGAGGACAGAGGCTACACAGCCAGCAGCATCAAACAACGCTGTTTGGTTTTTCAGGTAATAATTCTGATGAGGGCGCAACAAAAATGATAAACACTTAACACAGATGCCTTGTCAATAAAGAATATAAATAAAATACTGATCAAAAATTTTTCGCAAGTACCTTGTCAATCTTATCATACGATTCCGCACTTTTTGGGACCAAACCAGCCAGAACATTCTTGGGGACATTATCGACAAGCCAATTAGGCCACCCATCAACCAGCTCATTCTCATTACCAACTACAAATAACCTTCTCTCAATGTTTTCCCTCCTTTTCTCTCCACAACCACCACCTACTTCTCTTCTTCCACCACCTTCACTCCTAACAACCTTCTTGTTCCTGGGAGGATCAGGCCTAGGTGCCCGACCTGGTTCCTTTTCCATATCATACCTCTGACCAGTGGACCTTCTGTGAGCCACAAACCCCTCTCTTTGTCTGTACTCCTTTTCCACTTTCATCTTCTCAAAGCCCCTGGGTGCTGATCTCAGTGAAGCTTTGGCTTGAGAAGACCCCATGGCTTTGTGGGCACAGACCAGTTTCAGTTTCCAAAGTTTCTATATTCACATGTGCCAGCAGGGAAGAATTACCAGGAAGAACGCAGAGAGGACAGTTGGAGAGGACAAGGGACAAAGGGAACCAACCAGGAAAAGATGATGTTGTCCTGAAAGGATTTGCCGCCCTTGGCCGGCAATGTTTGGAGCTTGCTGCGTGCATGAAACAAATGGGACATTTTCATCACTCATTTATTTATGGGCCCTCAGTCTTGCGTTCTCCGTTGAAATGGAGCCGCACAGACTTTAACGTTTAAAACTATCTCGAGAAATTTTCTCGGGGCTGTCTCCGGACTTCAGGCAAGACAAGCAATGCAGAAATTTTCATCCTTAGAATATGTCCTATTACAGCTGTAGATAACCGGTTAGATATTTGGTGAAAATCTTTTACCATTGACATTTATCAAATAGAGTGGGGGAAAAAAAGTCATTAAATAACAAAAGAAAGGAAAAGCCATAGTTATGCCTAGCGTGAAAGCAGATAAAAGAAATAGCAGCTCCTGCATGGAGCAGTGAGGAGTAAATAAAAGGGTAATTCCAAATCTATTATCCCGAAATTGGACAGCAGGATCTTCACTTGATCGACAGAATCCGACCCTGTGGCATACTCAGTCAGCATCCCAACGGCGAAACCAAACATTGCTCATCCACACGAAAATCCCGAGTACAGTTATTTAAGGCATGTAGATTTGCAGCAGCCCAAGTACAAAGGCTTCTGAGTTCACATAAGTATGACTGATTATAACACAGTAACATGTCGGGCCACATCATCTATTAGTCCAAGTTCAGCAGGAAGCAACCGCTGAAGAGACAAGTCTGTTTACCTATTGCCCAGGAAGCATGAAGAACTGGTAGAAAGGTACAGCAACCAACATAGATAAATTGATCTATCATCCTTGCAGACCGGTATAATGTTGATATGATTAAGGCTCACCAAAGTACCTAGCGCAACAAATTTGCATTTGTCACCAAAAACTCTTTAGCACTAATTGCTGCAAGGCCAAAGACGGAAGTTACTGTTTTTATCAAACAGAACATGCCTAGAACGGAATTGAAGTATTTCCTTCGGTTGAAACAATACTCAGTGAAAAACTAGACAGGCATCTGCACAGCTTCCACGATGCTAACAAAGTGATGGCTCCCATCAAGCTTTTCATTTCTTCTAAAGATTTTTGCCGATGGAAAACGGATGAGCAGTACTGCACAAGGTAACTACTGCTATATATACAGCCTTCAAACGCAATGGCCTCCCAAAGTTCAAGCTGCACCTAATGATTGTGTAATTTGACAAGAAGATGATCAATAGCAAGTCATACTAAATCCTTTCTAAAAAAATGGGGACTCAATCATCAACGGTGGAAAGCCCGAGTTCCCAAGAACATGGCGATGTTCTTTTGCTTTAATGTTGGCTATGGAATTAGTGACTTCGACTACTGGTGTTCTATCGGGCTACAACAACCAATGTACGTCAAAGTAGCATCAAGCAGAAAGTCACCATGAAGTGACTTGAAGCAAGAAACCAGCTACAGTTTTTTCTACACTACCACAAAATTTCTGCTTAATCATTCGTTCATATAAGTTTCGAGTCATGAGAGCAAATCCGCTTCGATAAGCGTCAAGAAGCAAATTCTGTCTAACAATTTTGTAAGAAGTCTAGAAAAAAAAGGAACACTTGTCACCTTCCATTAGCAATCTCATTCTTGGCAAGGAAGCCAAGGAAAGGGCCTTGATTTGACTCCTCAATCTTCTTGCGCTTAAAGTAGTCCTGCAACTCCTTGGCCATCTGCCTATGAAATTCCAGAGTGATCACGCCCTTGTCCACCCCAGAAACAGGCTTGGAGGCCAGCTGCGGCATGGCCATGAAAGAAGAAGGAGAGGAGGGACAGGGTTAATGGGAGCTGACAGAGATGGCTCTCTGAAGGGAGGAGCCAGGGGTCTCCTTTAGTGCTCATGAAAAAATGAGCAACCATATGAATGCACTATTAAGCAGATCAACTCAAGTGGACTTGCTTCGAGGGTCTCTACCCATGCAATAACATTTTTATTCTTTTGCATACTGGATGAACATTTTTAAAACAAAACAATGCTTGTTTCTTTCTCCTCTTACCACCAAGAAGTCATTTCTCACTGCTACCAAATTTGGCTCTTCTAACACCAATAAATATCCTCTGGCACCCCAAAACACTGATGCACCTTTGACATAACTATTGATGGAATACTCCACCATTGAGTCTTTCCGGAACTTCCATTATCTCCTTTATGCCCTTTTATCTTCCTTTGCAAGGACTGAGGCCATAATTGAAGATTCATTCAGCCACTTATGGCCACCCCTCCTTCCACCCGAAACATCAGACTGTCACAGTAATCAAAGTACAAACCTTTTTGTCTAAAACAAGCAGCGTCAACAATGGTTTGTCTACAAGAATCGAGTTGCAAAAAAATATAACACAATACTTACGATGAAAAATGGACAGTGGAGTCGGCAACCAAGAAAATGTGAGAAAACCAAATGAAGCCTATCATTTGAAAAGAAAAAAAAATACAAAACTGGAACCCCCGATCTGATATAGACAGAATTCATCTGTCTGAAAAAATGGAGATGCTGATAATTGTTCATCCCTGTGCTTGCATCTACAGTAGACTCAAGAGCTCGTTTTGTTTTTCTTTCAGAACTCAGTTTGACAAATGGTGCAGGCAGCCCATTGATGGGGAGATCATTTTATGATGATCCCAGAACTCAAGATCATGAACAAACTACATAATTGTACATGAACAACTCTTCACATTTCCATTCTCAAATTCATCATCCGATCCATCGATCTCACTGTAACAAACAACATTCGCATATCAGCAACAGAAGGCAGTGACATCCGTTCGAAAGCAAACAAGGAAGAGAAGAATAAGAGGAGAATAATGAAGCAAGCAATATTTTATCTTCATTGTCGCAAAGCAAAGCTATGAAGAGAGCAGATGCACTAGAAGAACAAGAAAATTACTTGACAAGACTTCTATGTCACAAGAGGGCAGAAATCTAATGTCAATACAAGCGTGCCATACAGCAAAACTTTCAAGAGCAAACATGACAAAATCATCCACAGCTAAATCACATTGACACGGAACATCAATTAATCTGTGTCTAACTAGCCATATGAAAAGTGTGCTTAAGGTGTGTGCGTTGCATCTAAGGTTCCAGGTGTGAAGCCCAAGTAGCCTAGCCTCTTTTCACCAGGAGAGCAAGGTCAAGAGCTACTCTTTGGGCGTGACTTAGTTTGCATCACACAAATAGAAAAATGTAAAAAATAAAAATCTAGAGAAAAAGATGTAACAAAAATTTTCTACCCAATTACGTAAAGCCAATAAAGGGAAGAAAATATGACATATTTTTCTTAGGTCAGTGTTGGTCTTTCTTCCTGAATGTTCGTGATTATTTCATTATTTGATATTTTGGTCATTGTTAATAGATTTGCACCGCAAGTCATCAAATTGCATGACTAAGCTAGTGCTTAGTACTTTGCACATTGGGATACTTTCCTCCTTGGTGCGAATCTTCTCAGAACACTGGTTTAGCATCTTGCACAAGTGAAATAACAAACTTGATTGAAGGGGAAAAAACCAAGCAACAAGCATCTCCAAATGTCAATAGAAAGGAAAAGATTGCCAAACAAGTCTAATCCCGAAATTTTTCCAGAAGCCTTTTACTTCTCGTTTAGAAGTTGAACGATACTTTTTTTTATGAAAGGAAGTTGAATAGCATGCATGAATTCCTCTACAGAAATATGGTGAATTCCATGAGTTATATGCTAGTCTGGTTCATCCAGATTCCAGATGCATATCAGAGTACATGCACTTTGTGTTCACTTCTTTTTATCTTAGTCTTGCTAGTGGTCCTTATTAAAACCTAATTAAAAGCATATACATGCCTCTCCAGCTTATAAGAATCATATTTTGTCATCTAAAATAAAGAAAAAACACAAAATTTTGAGTCTCCTAATGTACCATTTCTGGATCCAATGGGACCTAGGCAAGAATCAGGGTTTATGCTAGATTAACATGGACATAGTTCAAATGGCTCTCAGAGAATAAATATTCAGTCTTCCTGAGCAAGTGTGCATGTATCCTGAAGATTATATGTTGTTTGCATTGGCAAATAAACATTTAAAGAGCATGTAGGCCATGTGTCCATGCGCATATGTTTAGGTGTCCATTAAAAGAAAATCTTTATTTATCAGAAATTTTCTAACAAGAGTAGTGTGCCTGAGTACTCCTAGATCAGAAATTTTCTAACGTAAGTAGTATGCCTGACGACTCCTAATTCTATAGAACATTTTAAGTTTGCAAACCACAACTGGTAGAGAGCATGATCAACTGTAGTCAGGCTAAGAGAGCATGATCGACTGTAGTCAGGCTAACAGGCAAAGTGTATGACCAACTCATGATGAGTGACTGAAGCCAAAGCTACAGCAAACAAGAATGCTACAAGAACCAAAACCAGATGTAAGAATAAATTTATGTCCCATCAGACATGATTATAAGTTGTTGCTTGTGATATCGTCTCATACCTTGGTTCAAATTCTCTGATCTCCACAAGTTCATTACCACAATCATCCATCCACTGCACTTTCCTTCTGTCTGCATGGCCAGGGTTCTCAATCTCCTTTTCTCCTGACACCTCAAGCACATCAATATTCTTAACCAGTGATGCATCGTCATTTGAAGGCTTCTTCAAGCTACTCTTAAGAGCAAACTTTCTTGCATTACTATTGCCATCATCAAGATCAGGTACAACGCCTGTGTGTTCGTCAGAATCAAGAGGCCCAGGCAAGGAATCCTGCTGTCTTGTAGGGCCTACCCTAAGATCAGATGGGCTATCAAGTCCAGCAGAAGTGCGGCCAAAGCAAACAAAGGAGGCGCACCCGCGAGAGAACCTGTTCTTAATGGAAGCCAGCTGGAGTTCAGGATCAGTGTCTTGGTCCACCAACTGATAATGGTTCCAAGGTGCAACTCTCATGGGCCTGTCCTCATTCTTCTGCCCTAAGAGAAGAAGGGTCAGGCCCTTGCTATACCCAGACGCTGAAGCAGAGAAGAACCCTCCTCCTTCTACTGCAAATAACATCAGTGCTGCTCATCTGAGCACCCAGAATGCAGCTACTGTGCAGTTCTTTCTGTTCATGAAAACTGACTCCACAATCCTTTCATTCCACATATGCATCACAAACAGACAGATTATCATATTTGTAAACTATCAAATGGCGGAAGAAGAACAAAGTATTGAGATCATTATGGAACTGCTGAACCTTGAAAATATCCATCTATGCAAACCAACGAAATCAAACCCTCACAGCTTCCAGTATTAGTTAGGGTTGGCAATGACATTGTTAGTTGCCTAAACATATTGGAAAAATCATCGCAGAGTGCAGACTGTTTGAATTTATCAAAGAACTAATATCATGTTATTGGAGACCCTTGAAGAAAAGCAAACACCATAAATATCCAAGAGCAACAAATCCAAACAAACAGAAACCGCAATAGAGAAACAGCAAAGAAAAGATTCCTTGGCGCGAGTCTGTACAACAAACAGCTTCCAAAGTAAACTCATTACATCAAAATCTATCACCAATCATACATAGATAACGAACAAGATTAATTCAAGAGAATACGACAAAATCAAGGGAAGAGAACGGAGATCTTTCTACTTAAGAGTTACTACAAATCATCAACTTCTGTTAACATGCATTAGTTGGGAGAACTCGCTCATAGAGACAGAAGCAACAGAAAGAAGAAAATGCACAAAAAGTTGGCGCTGCCAGCACAGAGTTGAACTCAAAATCTTACTCGCAAGTAATGTTGCGGCGATCGGAGGATCAGATACAATAATGCGCGAGAACTGCGAGAATGCGACGGCGAAGATCTGACGAGAGAGAGGAGGGGAACTAAATCGGTGGCGCAGGCACGACGGATCAGCCGCAAATGCAGGTGCTGATCGGGCAGGAAGAAGAGAAACTTGCGAAATAATGCAGGAAAAATTAGAAGGTAAAGGAAGACGAGGAATATTATATTAATAAAAAAAACTACTCAATAAAGTTAATGCTTTATATTCTGAGTTTACTTCTGGTTCGAATTATTTAAAGTGAGGGACAGGGACAGGGACAGTGACACTCATGGCGCATGATAGTGATGTATGTCTTTCTTATATATTTTTTTGTCACTTTTTTTCAGAAAAAAAATTGTTTCTTTTATACTGATCTTTTCTTCTGCTTCTTCTTTATGTTGTCTATGTTAAACTTATGTCCACAGCTGTACATGCACCTCATCATCTTTTTCATTCTGGAAACTACACAAACTGGAAATCTGAATTAGCATTTCGTTAAAATCACCAGTAGAACTATTTCTTCCTAATTTCTTCAATTTATTCAATGATTTCTTTCCAATTTCTTCAATTTATTCAACGATTTCCTTCAAACAAACAGTAGAACCAATTCCAACACTGATCAGAAACTCAAAAAATCAGAAATGGAGTCCTCCGATAAAGTCCAATCAACTTTTTCTCCAGTCTCAAACACCTACTTCTTTTTCTCTCATATATATATATATCTCTCTCTCTCTCCAAATTTATCGTCCTCAGGCATTATTGAACAAGACTCATAACTGTCTATTAAAGGATATTTTTGTATTTAATTTTATATAATATTTTTATTGACATATTAATCACTTTTCATATACATTTTTCATTGACATATCTCATACTTTTTACATATATTAGGTAAAAAATTTCACTTCAATTTTTATTGACACAACTCATGCATTTTCATATGTTGTTTTCATTTTCATTTAAATTCCAATACATCATTCACATCAAAATTTTGATTACCTTGGAATTTTTCCTTAAAATATACTGCATTTTTCATATTAGCCTAATAAATATTTCTGAATTATAGAAAAAGTCATTGAGTTCATTGTATCTATTTTTTTCATTGACAAATTTGAATTTTACATTGACACATTGCACATTTTCCGTTAGTCACCATGGCATTTTTTTACGAACAGTGATAAATTTGCTCTAACAGAAAAGATAGATAGTAAATTTGAGATTAAAACAAAAGTTTGATGGTGAAATTGCTTTATGACAAATAGTTTAGTGATGAATTTGCACTTTTCTCCTAAATTTTATATTGGTTGGCAAAAAGAATATTTTGCACATGACTTATTCTTTTCCTTCAATTCCCACAATCGAGGGTATGATTGGGTTTGGCGGTTGTTAAAGGCGATGCTGAGCTACAAAGAAGGGGAAGGATGCCAATGATAATCCTCTGAGCTAGTAAGATATATGATCAGATGGAAGAAACTGCAAGTTTAGTTCCACTCCTTTAGATTGATTTTTAGGGGGAAAATCAGAAAATGGTTGTAGTATAAGGTTGGTGAAGACGATTGGAAGAGAGTGAACATTGATGAGCAGCAGATGTAATAAAAAAAAGTTGAATAGAAATGCTAGGAATAAAAAAAAAATTAAAGTATGGGTAACATTGGAAGTAAATATTCCTATCCATCATAGACATATAGAAATAGTACTTCTTCTTCCTTCAGATTCATAACGCATTTTAAAATGTAGTAATTAAAAATTGTTTACTCTTTTATACCATCATTAAATTTAAAATTTCTGAAATTAATATATTGTAGAATGAATTTTGAAAAGAAAAAAAAACATAACCTTAGATTATATTTTGTGGGTTTTCTTAAAATTAGGGTAATTTCAAATGTTAATTATACAATAAGAATAGTTTAAATTTTATTTTCATATTTGGGGTGCCATCTCATCCTTTTATGCCACATCACACAGCCGGCCTCCTCTCTACCAACGAGTCCGGCTTCCTTAGCGGCCGGTGGCGGTTTATCTTCTCATGAATTCAAAGAATAAAGGTAATGTGTCCTTCGATAATGGAAGACGTCGTCGTCGATTTTCATTTTCAAAGGAGTTGTGCTTGGCTCCCCTTCTTACTGGGTAGATTAGCGATCCTTTTTGAGCTTTTATTCCTAAATTCCAGTGAAGATTTCAGTTTTTTAGCTTGTTTTGTAATTTCCTGTTCTTTACTTTGTTAAACTGCTGAGATTAGAAATTTTCTAAGCTGTCTCATTTCAGCGATGGCTTTCACTTTGGTTGAAACTGGAAGAGCACATGCAACAGTAGCGGAACTAGTATTTTTAGTTCTGGAGACGAGGCCGGAGGAGAGGGACGGCATTGAGGCGAGACCAAGGTGGAGGTTGGGACTTAGTTGTACTAATTTAAAAATAAGGAAGCAACTTATACAAGTTGAAAAAGTTGGAGAACTAATTATGCATTTAGGCTATATTAGAATATCTGTTTAAGGCCAAAGGAAATAATTACTTATTTGGTTCTTACTTTATTTAACACCCACTTTACTGGCCCTATTTTTATATTATTCAATCATTTTAAGGGAATAAAAATGTACATTCAATTCCTAATTTTACTTGAATTAATTAATTAAATACCCATATTTAAATCTTTTCAAAATTTCAGAGGCAGCGCCGCAGCGGCGTATGGTCCACCACTACTCCGCACATTAAGCGGAATGGTATGCGCTTCAGCAAGCTACACCCACATCTTGGATTCAACACACCCATTCCACTCTTCTTAAAAACCCATAATTCTTAGTATGTACAAAAATTCTAAGTAACCAAATAAAAAATGCTGCCAAAAAAAAAAAAGGAAAGAAAAGTATGATAAATGTAACAGCATAATTTTCGGATAGTACAATCTATACATATATAGCTTAGGATTGCAAGGATAGATATGATTTTTGACCTGTCATGTTTCGTATGGTAATAGGTTTCTGTTATTTTTCTTCTGTATGATGAATCTTAACGTACATAGCTAATTAATGATTGTGTTTGATTTTTTTTTCATTTTATTTGAAAACCCAGTAAATTTAAAAAATGAGTTATTCGTAATTATTTTGATATATAAGGTCAATCTATATATCATTAAAATTTTATATTTAAAGAAGTCAAAAAAATATTGTTTAAACATTTTTTTAAAAAAAATTATGTTTTTTTCTTGATTTTAGTTTTATTGGTTGGGTAAAAAAATCAATTAATTTGTAAAAAAATTATATTCAAATAACTAGTAATTTAATAGAATATTAGTTTTGAAATGAAATTTGTTCTAAACAGAAAAATAACAAAATTTAAATAATGATGAATCTATGCATGTTGCTGACTCCTGGTTGATCAACAAAAAGAAAACTGCGCCCACCATCGTCAATCTCAGCCTTCAAGCTTTGCCTCAGAATAACAGCGCTAAAGAACGAATTAAAAGTAGCCTTCGCCGCAAGCGTCAATTTTGAGTCTTTGACCACAAAAGAACCACTTGCGAAACCCGACGATTTTTTTAACACTTGCCCAAAGTTTTTTTTAAGACTCGCCTAATCTTGCTCTGGCCACATCAGACCTCACTTAGAGAGGAAACTCTCAAATAAATTTATTTCCCTATTCACAAAACTCATACTGAGTTTTGCCTATGCCCCTGTAGTCGTTTAGATATCTTTATTATTAATAAGGTGTAGCGCCAGGCATTAAGTTCGGATATTACAGTTTGAATATGCATGCAAACTAGTACTCCTTCTCAAATTCATTAGGGAATTCTCTTTTGCCACTGTAAATCAGCCCTTGAGGCCGATCTCCGTGTCATCTTTGGGGTCTTATTTCTAGCATCTGATCATCATCTCCCCTTTGTTACATTGTTAACTAACTACTTATAGGTTTTGCAGCTTTTGTTAGAAGGACTTGCTCCAGATCTGTCTCTTTGTCCAGTCATTTGTTAAACTTAGATGTAGATGCATGTAGAAATTATGCACCCCTCTTTTCCTAGAAAAATGTTGATAAGAAGTGTATGATTAAGTATTTTGACCCCTTTACATTTTTATGGATTTTCTTAAATTTTTCAATGGACCCACATAATTTTTATAATATCTATTAGAACAAAATAATATGCTCCACTTACCCTAAGAAATATAGAAAATGAGTCAGTTTTTTCTTTCAACTGACAATTAGAATAATGGAAAAACTTTTATACTAGTCCTTTAACTTTCACATATTTTTCTACCTAGGGTTGGAACTTTTTTCCCATTTTTTTTTCTCTAATTCAAAGGAAAAATTATGAAACTAATTAGGCACAAGATGAAGTTAATAAACTAAGTAGAATATATATATATAAGAACTAAAGGAGATTTTATCTCTTATATTATATAAAAGATAAATATCTTGCTTATCTTCTTCAAAGTTTATATATATTTTTAGTTATTCGACCAATGACAGAAAAAATATGTTAACTTAGAGCATTTTTCAAAATTTCTTCTAATTTTTTTATCATTACATTATATTATAGCATATGTGGAATTATAAGTTTTTTTATTTAATGTTAGGGTTTAATAATATATATGTATTCGAACCCCACTTTGTAAAAGTCTTATTAGAGCCGCCAATGAACAAACCTTGCTTCTTCTAGAATTGTTTCAACGATGCTTGGTGATTTTGGCACCCAGACATAGGGCTACGATTGCTCATTAGCTGATAGCTTCTTTTCTCCCTTAATTATATCTCATCATTTGTATGCTTATTCTGATTATAAATAATAAAAAAAAAACTCATGCTGAGACATTATTTAAAGAAGGAGAAGCTCATTCACAGTACTACCTGGTAACTTAACTGAAATTTCTAAATGGATATCAAGAAGATGAGAATTATAAGATTTTATCAAGTCTAAGAGGTCTTTTTTTTTTTTTTTCCTTCTTTCCAAATCAAAAATCAAACCAAAGCCTATTAAATAAACAGTAGGCCCTGTTTTTTTTTATATATAAAAAAAAAACTATAAGGAATGGAATTGTTTGATTTTCTTTACCTTCATATGATATATATATTTTAACCTGCGTAAGTGTGGAGTTGAGTTATAAACTGTGGCCATCAGTCCCATCCTCTTCGACCCTCTCCATCTTGGTTTGTCATTTCCGTGAGGAGATCTAAACAACGCCTTCTCACTCATCATCACCATCTCCAATGCCCAAAGTAAAAGTAGCCCCTTATGTGCTTTAGCTCATCGATTCGATCCAATTTCCAAGTACATCGTTTTCCTGTTAACTCTTTTCATTGATTTAAGAATACGAGTCTTTGTAAATACCCCAACCTATCTCACAGTTTATAGTTTTAGCACAAGGTATTCAATACTCTCGTTAAATATACCGTACCAAGTAAATTATAAATATACTGTATGAGAATCTCATCGTAAATTGATGTTAATTTTGTAAAAAAATATATATATATTAGAATACTATTTCAAGTTGAATTACATTAAATATAATTTTTTTACACATTTTATAGACATTCTAATTATTTTCAGTATAATTTCTCTAATATAAATAAAATATATATGAAAATCAATACTTTTGTATGAAAACACATAAACGATGGAATATATAGAAAAAATAAGTGTTATTTAGCAAAAAGTTTAATTTATTGATACAGAAGCTGGGATACCCTGCTTGGCTAATGTTGGACTTGAGCACGTTCTTTAATTCCGCACCAAATTGTGAAATTTCGTGCGGTATTTTGTCTGCTGCAAAAATGTGATATATTGTACAAAATTTTTCACAATTCATCATTATTTTGTTTTGTACGCTGAGGTATTTTGCACAGTAATGTGCTTTTTGTGCATTTTTCCAATTTTCTGCATTATACAAAATGATATGTACTGTAGCATTTGGTTACCATGGTATATCGGTGAGTTATTTTTTTTTCATTTTACATCAAAGTAATGGCATAGCCATGAATTTAGGGTTGATGATGTGAAATTAGTCCTTAATTTTTTTTTTGTTGCTTGATAGTTTTCAACAACTTTTTACTTATATTAAGTTTGTTGTCATCTCTGGCCAATAAGCACCATTTACCAATTAATTTTTTTTGCAACTAAAAAAAATTAAATCAATATTTATGTAAAAAAATATGAGTATTGATTATATTTTATCATTTTATACCTCGCTAGCTACACCACTGTATCAAAATATCATATATATTAGTTGTATAGCTAGCGAGGTGTGAAGAGATGTAGTGGCTCCCCTTACAATTTTGAAAAAAATAAACTATAGGGTATATTAGTAAATATATATTTACAAAAAAAATAATAATGTTATCAAATTTTGTTTCTCAACATTTATATAGGATTTTTTTTTTCACAACAATTTTGGAGTAATTTACTTATAACATAATAAGGAAGGGCGGAAATCCAGAAAATTTTATAATTTATAAAATTTATTTTAGTTTTTCACTCAACTTTTATGTAGAAAAAAATATCATCAAACAATTTTTGATACATAAAAATGGCTTGAATTAATAGATTTATTTTACTTCTCAAATGCCAAATTCATTTCTTAATCAATATAAAGGCATATATGATAAATCTTTTGCACCATATTCTATATTTTTCACTTAATATTTTAAAAAACTCCATACCTTTTTTATCAAATTGTTATATAAGATATTAGTATACTATTATTTATTATCTTTCTAATTAGCAAACAAAAATTTTTAAGCGTTACAATTTTTTCTTATATCACAAACATTGTAATAAGCATTTACCACAAATTTTATTATTATTATTATTATTTTAATGAAGTAGAATTACCACATATTATTACCAAGTATATTGTGCCAAAAATCCATAACCTTCATTCTTGCTGTAAATCCATCTCAAACCTATTTTTTTGTGTGCTTGATAATGATGATCCATGACTTCTGCTGAGAATTATAAATTAACTCTTTTGTTATATTTTACCAAATTTTTAAAAAATTTTTATCACAGTCCTATACTTAGTTAATGTTTTTACAAATTTAGCTATTAATTTTTGTTTCTATATAAATAAGACCTCTATATGATTAATATATATATGATAAAATTTTTATTGAAATTCTTGTCAGACCTATTGACCAAAGATGACAACAGACTCAATACAAGTAAAAAATTGTTGAAAACTATCAACCAACAAATAAAAAAATTAGGGACTAATTTTGCATCATCAATCCTAAATTCATGGCTATATCGCTACTTTGATGTAAAATGAAAAAAAGCAATTCATCGATGTACCACGGTAACCAAATGCTACAGTACATATCATTTTGTATAATGTAGTAAATTAAAAAAAAAAGCACATTACTGTGCGAAATACCTCAGTATACAAAACAAAATAATGATAAATTGTGAAAACTTTTGTACAATATATCACATTTTTGCGCACGAAATTTCACAATTTGGTGCGGAATTAAAGAACGTGCTCAAGTCCAACATTAGCCAAGCAGGGTATGCCAGCTTCTGCCTCATCATCAAATATCCAACACTTAATGCCAGATTAGTGGGGAGCCATCTCCTACTACTGTCATTCAATAGAAGCTCTCGATTCAATCATACAATTTTATTTACTTATGTATGTATTTATTTTTTTGGGATACGTGATTTGTTGAAAGCAAGGCCGTCGCATTAAAAAACTGTCCGAAGCTCCTTTTCACGTGTTGGGTGTTCCACAAGATGCACTACAAGACCGAAATCTATTTGGAACTTACAAATAGTCCAACTGAAACTTCTCACCCCAAAGTGAAATTCCGAAGAGAGGGCGGTTCTACAGCTATTGGGTGGTGGGGCCAAGAAAGGCCTTTATTCGGTCAGGTGTGGAGGCGCAAGTCGTGAGAAACCAAGTGATAGAGGGAATGACATCAATCATTTTCGTAGTCCCTGCTTGGGCTAACAAAAGGCATGGGATTCTATTTAATCAGTCCATGTTGCAAGAAATTTTGGCAACTTTGCTGGTGGGTAAGGGGGTTGCCCCTTCGCCTCGTGTCAATACAAGCAACCAACATGAATTGAGAGGCAGGCCCTATCTCAGCTTCCGACGCTTGGATTTGATTGGGCCCTATCACGTCCTTTCAAGCCCTCCCATCACTTGCTCACCAATTTGGTTCATCAATTAGGGCGCAGCTTTCACCAATCAATACCCCAAAATATCCACCAACAGTTGCTATTGCTTACTAAACCCAACTTAAATGGGAATACGGTAGCATTAGCGGGGCAATATCTACTCTTTCAATATCCATTTGTTCAATACTTATCTGAATCCATTTACTATTTCTAATCAATGAGAGCACACGGAGCCATCTTATTTTTCTTTTAGGTTAAAAATATGTCACACTGGCTGATATATTTGTACTGCAGCATGGGAAAATATCACTTCTATCAAAGCAACACTTTTTTGGTCTCCCCTTAAATGACACGAGTTCCACAAAATTCTTGTAAAAATGCCACTTCTCTCGTAAACAAAAAGTGTCCGCCTAATAGAGTTGCAATAAACTCTTATCACACCCGACACCTGACCAAGAAGGAAATCTAAGGTCCAGATCCTTGAATAGAAACGAATATTGTAGTACATAACAATGCGTTAGATCCAGATGAATTACAGACGTTTGTAGAATTCATTCGTTCCTAACGGACTCCTCTAATAAAAAATTTGTAGTCAACTATGTAGGGGGTTGGGGTGGGGGGACAAAATCAAAGTATCAAATAAGAGCAATATTAAACAATCAGTTACAACCTTAAAGTTGTGTAGTCAGCAAATAGCTTTACACAATGACATGAAGATACCGATAGTAATGGCCAAAAGAGGACAATTTACGGATTATATAAAGGTAATTGTGCTTGTCGCAGCGTTACCTTATCCCATGCAAACACGCACACACACCAGAATACCTTTCAACAACGCACCTGCATCGTCTGTTTATTCTTGTATGAAGAACTTCAGTTTCCGGAACAGCAACATACACATCTGCAATTCAGGATTTCGAGCAGGATGTCTCCAGGAAGGGCCAGCAGCACACAATTCAAAGAGATCATGTCTTAGCATAGTTTTAGAAAGGGGACTCATGAGCAGGACTCTCAGCATGCATGTCCATGGAGGTATCATTGGAACTTAGAGAATTAGATTCCCGATTCTGCTGCTGAAGGAAGCTGCCTTCGTTACTCCGGGTTACATTTCCTGATTGTGGACCACCATTTGGATAGTAGCCCCCCTGAGGGATGTGATAGTGCTGAAGACTTCTACGGATAGGGCTAGATAGAGCATTCGAGAAAACTGAATTCTTGGGCTGCTGATCACACTGATCAAGACGAGTTCCCTGAACACCAGTTTGACCAGATGTTCCCGAAGAGACCACAAAGCTAGAGTTTGAAAATTGCATTGGCGGCTGTGGATGTGGATGCTGAGTTGCCACTCTGGGTGACATGGATGGCTCTTCTCCATAATACTCTAGCTCATTCTGCAAGGACGTTTTAAATGATATTGAGGTTCCATGATGGAAAAAGAAAACATCCCAGACATTAAAGGGCCAAAATAATCGAAATTGAAAGATTCAGGTTCTTAAAGAATAGCAGCCAGTGGTATCACACTTCCAGTATAAAAAATTATTACTGCCTTCTTCCCTATGAATATCAGATGCGGTGGCATAATCAAACACAAAAGTCAGATCATAAAATGAATTTAAAGATTACTGTTTTCCATTTTACCAACATTCTGCTCAAGTCATAATTGATTGTTAAATTTGATCAGGATTAGCATCAAGTCTTTTGGTTTCAGACAAACGTTCAAGCAAGACTCATGAGACCGACATAAGACATGAGAATGTAGTACTTGAAATCAGACAAGCAATTGCTATTAATCTCTCATTTGACTAGTTCATACAACATAGTAAGCAACCACAACGAAGCTGAATATACATAAATGCTGGAGATAAGCCAACATAAGTGAGAACAAACAGTAAATAAATTCCAAACATGAAATTTGTTCTCTCAATTAAAATTCACTTTGAATGTCAAAAAATAAATGCTGTCCCCATTTCTGTTGAAAGCAAAGATAAAAAGAACTTTATGTAGTTATAGGCTTATAGCAACCAATCCACCTCACAGAACGTGCAAGAATTTTAGTATTATTATTATTATTAATATTATTATTGTCTAGTGAGGTCAACAACATGTTATTGAACCATAACTGAATTTAACACATAAATAGTTCATTCACAGAAAACAACTAGACGATCCACTAAATAAGAGGAGAAGTGCTTGGATCTATGGATCACAGAACATATTTTGGACTTCAGAGTAGAAGAGAACTGTGACCCAGTATTTCTAAGGAATTATAGGCTTTTCAACCATTTGAACCTTAAAAGTTTGACGCACAAGATGAACAACAACACAGAGAGAGAGAGAGAGAGAGAGAGAGAGAGAGAGAGAGAGAGAGAGAGAGAGAGAGAGAGAGAGACTTTCTGGGGCTCAAGTTTTACTTTGAATCAATTTAACTATCAAACTGGACCACTAGACTTCAAGCTATAATACTGAAAAATAAAAACTTCCTAGAGCTCATTTCTGACAAAGCATCCTGAAGAAATCCATGACAACCGTCCAGACAAATTTCTTGGACACAGCAACAGAAAAAATTCAAGTAACATAGATCAAATGGGCCAATGCAATAGAACCACCAGTGCATTATAGGCACTAATGTTTGTGGCAGTACAATCACATACATGTAAAAAAAGAAAAGGCATCTACTTCAAGTCTAACACAAGGATTCAGTAGTGGTCTCACATTCTATCAACTAATCACAGAATAAGTCACAGGCACAAAATTGTTTGGATCTTGAAGTCAGAACTGATGTCAGACAGGGGGAATAGGGTAAGATTCTTCTTCAGGCTGGACTTTTAGGTTTTGGTTTATGGATCCTGCTTGTGGCTTTAGGGCAACGTCCGAATCTTACTCCTTTTAATTACACAGAATCCTAGTTCAGACTGAGGTTTAATTTAACCATGATTGGAACATGATCAATAAGATATAGAACACAGAACCTCAGAAGCATCAGTGAGCATCACTTATATGTTTAAATTGGAACACAATACCTGATACAAGCATAAAGGATCTAAAACTTCTAAATAACAGTCAAGTCTATTGCTTTTACAGTGCATTCTTGTATACAACCAATGTTGAAATTCTGATACATTTAGGATACAAAATCCTATTTTGCTAAATTCAGTAACTTTACCAGGGGGAGACAACTCAAAAACCAGAACAGAGGGGACAAGGAAGCAAGGAGAGAGAGAGAGAGAGAGAGAGAGCAAGAGAGATTAGAGTGCCTCCAGTTCTTGAAATCACGTGCAACTTTTGACTAAGCATAGCCAAGTCAAGACTAAGGCCTGAAGCAGGAAAATTCTAAGTGCTCGTTCAAGCTCACAGCTCAGCACCTCAAAAAGTTAGATGTACGCTGAATTAGAGCTTGGACACTAGGAACAGCCTTCACACACAGCAACTTTTTTGAAAACCTTAGAATGCTGCTGCTTGCATGCTCCATCAGAAGCCCGAAACTTAACCTATCTGTTAGCAGCTATCTCAGACCAATTGAGAGATCTAAAAACACGTTCTCTTTGATTATAATAGAGTGAATAATGTTGCTTAAAACAAAAGTAACTGTTTGAAGTACATTTCTAAAAGCAATGACTCAAACAAATAAGTTTCCACATGTATCACCAGAATTTAAGCAGATTCTTGTTATCATGAATAAGAGGTGCTCCTTCAAGTAGCCAAACCACTATAAAAAATAAGAAAAATAATCATTTAAAACCTGAAGGTAATTGATGATGTCCATTGTTGCAACTCTTGATCCTGCCTCCTGTTGCCGCAATATCCACTGATAAAGTTTTTCCTACAATCATGCAATAGACACAAAATTAAACTACTGTCCAGATACAGATGCTCAACAACCTAATGAATAAGAGCTCCAGAGAAAAAGGTTATAATCTATTCTCGATAAGAACTGAGTTTCAAATTCATATGGAGAATTCCACACTGGAACTTTTTTGGAAGACAGGAAGCAGAAGGCATTCTGCTTCTACAGCAACAAAAAGGAACTCCTCAACAAACAAGTATTTGGTAGACAAGTTCTTTAATTGGTAAATGAAGGATTAATTGCATGAGCTGTTAACTCAAAAGCCAGCCACAAGACAAACTCATGAAAATATCAACATTGTGATTCCTCCTCCAGCTAATACATCCTTGGTACAGAATATCAGCAAGTATATTTTTCTTTACCACAACTACCACATTTTTCTTTTCAGAAATTTCATGCTTAGCTTGAAAAAGGGGAAAAAAACTACACAGAAGGAATTTATCAACATTGAAAAAAAAAATACACATGGTAAATCTTCTACATCTATGAAATCCATTTCACTTTATAGAACCCAAATATCAGTTGTGACCACGAAAACACTGGAGCAAAGGAATAAACATGAGACAATTATTGCTGATTGTCCAGTTGTTGCTTATGCATCTAGACACCAGAGTTTGAACCTCTCCCATCCCTCTAATCTGTGCTCCTATGTACCAGAGGAAGTCTAATTCACACATCATACATACACATATTGCACGCACAAAATCCAAGACATCTAATCCGCTAGAAATGCCTAAAAAGCCAGACTACCAGCAATTTCAAGCCTATGCTAATGGAACATAATTGCAGCAGTTCTACTAATCAGCCACAGAGCCTTTGCAAAGTCAAGAGTTATCAAGCTCTTAATCAGTCAAGCACCAAGAGCCTACAGATTTTACACCAGGTTCAGATCCTACATTCTTAATATCTCTAGCAATCAGAATTTTACCCTATAAATTCACAGCACTAACTCAAAAAAGAGCCTCAGGTCCTAGATGGAAAAAGTGTAAGCCATAAGATCCTTCACAAAGCGGGTTAAACTCTTAACTAAATTAACAGCACAAACCAAGTCCCTGTTTCTGCCAACCTGATTACACAATACCCTCAGGCAGTTTGCTAGGATTTGAGCTCTCTTGAGCTAATTGCTACAAATCAGCTGTACTGATTAACCGGGAAAACAATAGTTGGTAGAGACAATTGCCATTAGTTCCGACTTGCAGCATCTTTTTATGAACATGAATATAGATTTATGACATATAAAGAATCAGCATTCAGTGATATTGGAACTTTCATGCTTCAGGGTTTTACAGTACCACCTATTTCCCATATTAGTACACAACAATAATTGCACGCCGAGAAAGTAGTCGCCCAACATCAAACAAAACAAAAAAGTAAAGGCTTCCTACAATCAGGAGAAAAAAACCGGGTCGGATCAATGCAAATCGAGATTTGTAGAATCCAAAGAAAGACGAAACGTACAAGGCCGTGGCGTTCGCCGGCATGGAAGGAGAGTTTCTGATGATTCATTGATTGGGTGTAGAGCTGGGAGAGGGAATTGGCAGCGCTGCAAAAGGACGCGTACATGGTCCGATCCACTTCGTCGAGGCTCGTCGCAATCGATTTCCTCTTCTTCCCCATCCTGATTACTTGTATTAATGTTCAATTCGATCTAATTCGTTGTTCCTGTTAGCAGTCTGAATCGTCCGCCGTGGGAACGAAATGATCGAAGAGAATTGGAGGATTGGTTGTACCGGAAGAAGGGAAGTTGAGAGACAAAACAAAAGGGGTGTGCTTTTCTCTTCGTTTGTGGCTTTCAAAGATGATGGACGCATGGCAGGCCCTTGCTGTGAGATTTACGCGTACTTATCAAATTTTTCTTTTCCTATCATAATTATGAATTTTTGCAAGTTATCTCGAATTTTATTCAAGTTGGAGATACACATGTCTAATTGGAGATACTAATCCTTCTCTTAATTCTCTATACATAAGTCACACTTAACCTAAATTTTGACCAAATTGACTTTGGGTGAAATCTCTTTCTCTCCCTCAAAAACCCTACCTCATCACTGCCACATTTTATGATCGTTTTTCTTACTCTGTCGGTCAATGCTTTTACAACTGGACTTTTCCAGCCAATAATTTCCTTTGAATTGTGACGTTGTTGCTTGTCTGTGGATCACACCATAGTCCTTTCCTTCGGATCATGTAGTAGCCGCTTGCCTCTAAATAGTTTTGTTGCTGCTTGCCTTTAAATCGCACTGTCATCTCTCAGCTTCATATTATGTTGTTGTAGCTTGCTTCCAAATTAGGCCATTGTCGGCCGCCTCCCAATCGTGACTCACATCCAAATCTTGCACCACTGCTCACCTCCAAATCCCGCTATCGTAATAAAAGTGTCTTCAGCAATAAATAAAATTATCTAAATGAATATAAAAAAAGTATTTGAAGAAATATATAAAAATGTCTAAATCAACTATGCAAACAATTTGTTATTTTCAGAAATTAGCATTTGAAAATAATAAATAAAAGTGTTGAATGAATATGTACAAATGTCTATGGAAATATGTAAAATTGTTTAAATAAATATGTAAAAGTGTTTGAAATAATATTCAAAAAATTTGTTTTCCTTTAAAAATAAAAGTAGCTAAACTAATAAATAAAAATTTCTAAATAAATATATAAAAGTGTAAAAAATAATATGTAAAACTTGTTTTTTGAGCACAACATATCGTATCCATGCGATCTTTTCATCAATTTTCAGATCTCATCGTCACAGTCGCAACTCACCTCCACATCGTGTTGATCATTACTTGCTTCTAAGATCTCGTTGTCACAATTCGCTTCCAACCTTTGGCCTCCAGCACGGCTTGATATGATGACACTCATCTTCTTCGACTTTAATCTATTGTCAATGCCATCTTCTTGTCTCATTGTCGTTATCATCATCATCGTTCGCCTCAAATACATTTTTGACCTCTTTGACAAGAATGGGAACGACCTCATCAATATCTATAAGTTTGTTGTTGAGGCTTTCTTCATGATGGATGAGAAGGAGCACCGATTGCCTTGCAAGATAAGTCAAATTTGACAGAGGTGTTTGACGTGGATGATGATAGCTTCATCTCCCTTAATGAGTTGCAAGCGACTGTAAGGGATATGTTGGAAATTACTTGGTTCATGAGGGGTAAAATTGAAAATTTGTACACATATGTCTAATTAAACAAATGCGTACAATATCACAACAAAATAGTTTGTAGTTTAATATATTTTGGCCATCTACAGGTAAAAAATTTGAAATAATCCTTTCTATCATTTTATTTACATCAACGTCACATGTAAAATAAGATTTGATTTTGATATATTTACAATAAATATAAATTTTTACAGATCAAAAAAATGCAAACTCTAATCTTTTACCTAGAGCCAACACTGATGTTATTCGGGAGAAACATAATATTGCAAAAGGAGATCTTGTGGAAATTCTTTCAACAAACTTCAAAAATACTACTTCATCCATTTTATAAAGAATAAAACATTTCTTTAGGCACAAAGATTAAAGTATGTATAATTTATGACATTATTTTTAATTTTTTCTCTGAAACTAAAATTTTTTAAAAGCCCCTCTTTGGATTTTGTATAATCAAAGTTTAAATGATGATTAAAAAGAGAAAGATTCATTTTTTTGGTTTTGTATGGTGAGAGTTTAAATGACTATTGAAAAATAAAATGTCCCTTTTGGATTTTGTATAGTAAAAGTTTAAATAATGATTAAAAAATGAAATATTTTTTTTTAGGTTTTGTGTATTGGGAGTTTAAGAGTTCAAATAAAAGTAATAAAGTAAATTAGATGTTAAAATTTAAAAATGTTTCAATTATTTTGAGACAAAAAAAAATTATTTTACCTTTTTCAAAACGGGGAAGTAGGTGTTAATGAACTTTCGCATTCAAAAAGTCTTTTTCTCATGTCAATAGACAAACTTAGGTCCAAAAGGCTTGGCCCGGAATGCCCAACCCCGAAACATCACTATGTGTTTTTACTTTTTAGTATCACTTCTCCACTTAAACGTTAGATAAAATTTGTGGATAGTTTATAATATTTTATTTCTTATTTTAACTTAGTTTATTGGGAAAAATGGACTTCTAGTACTAAAACTGTACATGCTTTTCTACTGCAGTCCAAAAATTTTTAACTTTTCTAAATAAGTCCTCAAACTTTTGCAAGTGCATAAGTAGTTAGTCCTAAAACTTTTTTACTTTTCTAAACTAGTTCTAAAACTTCCCAACTATGTAAATAGTTAGTCATAGAACTAATCACTTTTTTGAAACCAACTTTTCTCAAATTATAATTAATTGTTCCCTAATTATCTTTCAATAAATTTAAATTGTGGAACAATTTTTTTATTATTAATGGACCACTTAAATTATTAGTTTTTCCTCTCTATTTGTATTCTTGTTCAGTAACTGTCTTTCAATAAGTATAGGACCAGCTACTAATAGTTAATTCTTTAGCAAAAATTTAGACTAGTTTAAAAAAATTGAAAGTTTTAGGACTCAAACATGAAAGTATTACAAGTTTTAGGACTAAAAATGCATTTTCCCCTAGTCACCTACCTATTAGATTGATCATTCTGTTTTGCTCATAAACTTACTATAAATGCTTCATTTAGTTTACCATTTGATAGAATTTGTTAGCCTAGGTGAATCTATCATATAAGTGTAGGGCAAAATGGCTAAATTTGCCACTAAAGTTTATAAGGGGAGTAAATTTATTGCTGAACTTTTTTCTTTGGGCAAATTTACCATCAAATTTTCGTGTTAGAAGCAAACATGCAATCGGTAGTTAAAATTGCTTATGTGGCAAGCGAGAAAAAAATTAGAAAAATATAAGTTTAAATTTCAAGTTTTCTTTACCTAACACCCTAGTTTATAAGTTTTTAAATCTATCATTTTCACTATCGTCTTTGCTTCAGCAACTTCTTATGCCCTTTGTCACCCTTTACTCTTTCTCTTATGGCTCTCCTAGTGGGAAGCACACTTGAAGGAGGTAAAGTGCTCTAAATCAAGTTTGAAACCTTAATTCAAGTTTACATAGCAAAAATAGGAAAGTTTAGCAAAGTTCACTAAGTTCCAAGGAGGTTAAGGCGCTAAATGAGGTTTAGGGGTAAAATGATAATTTTTGCATCCTAAATAGTCAGGCCGGATCCTGACTGGTTAAAATGAAGTTTTATGACTTAACTTTTAACTTGATGAAATAAACAAGGATTAATCAAGAATAGCTAAGGTTACCAAAAGATGGGTACTTAAGTGTATCATGTTTAATACTTTGATGGCTTAGATTAAAAATAGTGTTATAAGAGGGTAAAGTGGAGGGGTAGCTGCCATAAATCCGAGTTCATCCTTTCCACCCTCATTTTTCTATCCAATTAAGTTTGAAATCAAAGTTTCTTGGTGAAAAGAGAAGCCATCATAAGTATATATGTCATGTGGAGCTCATTTCAAGTATAAAACCATGGTTTTAGAGCTTGGAAGCATGTTTTCTCCCATATTCTATTTTTAGTACGAGGTAACCAATATGTTCTTGATTGATTTTAGGTTTATTGGTTAGTTAGAGGCTTGGGTTTTGGTTAGAAAGTAAGAATTTGATGTTTGTTGCCTATGTTTTACTTGGAACTTAAGTGGTGCTTTGGTGAGCTTAGTGGATTGAAAGAGTGCTTGATTCTTGCTTGTTACTTAGAGTTGAGGTAAGAGATTTGTATTTTTTAGTTTAATTAATGCTATTGGAATGAGGTTGCTTGAAGAATTCGAGTAATTTTAACAATAGCATTAGTTAGTGGACAATGTTGAATCATGGTGGACTATGAGGTTTGTGATAATTAGAATGATGTTATAATACATCATAGATTGGCTTGTAATAGTTGGTTGTGATCTATGCAACATGTTTTACATGTATGTGAAGTTTGGAGGCTAACCAAGCATGGTTGATATGTTTGATAAGTGTCCAAAGTTTATAGCAGCAAAATCTGTGAAAATTCTGTAGATTCGCAGATTGGAGATGCGTCACCAGTTTTGTACCACCGTCAACGACACGTCGCCAATACTAGAAAGTTTGCAGAACGTTACTAATTGTGGCAATGTGTCGCCACATGTATGTTGGCTGAATTTTCCAAGTTTTGCTAGGAAGGTCAAGGAGAGACCTAAGGGGTTTTTAGGGTACATTGGGGCCTAAACGTTTCGGGGGGTACTCCAAGACTTTCAAAAGTCCTTTGAGACCTAGGAGTTTTCTTGAGTTTTGTAAAGTTTTATGGTTACTTTTACCATAAGCAAGAAAACTAGTTTACTAAGGATCACAATTAAGTACCACTAGCTAGGGTGGAAGGTTTAAAACCCTTGGCAACCTAGCCGTGCCATTAGCCACGAGGTTACAAGGTGAAACCTTAGTGCACCTCCTAGTTTACAAGGTATGGCCTAGTTATAATAGTCCCACTATAATTCCCCTGTACAACATAAAAAGGGAGAGGTTCAACTGGTGATTTATCACTAGTTAGGCTGACGAGCTCAGCTTGTTAGAGGACAAGACTATGCCTTGTACTTCAAGGGCTAGGATGAGGAGAGGTCTCAAGGGACCTAGTTATATGTGTATATATCAGACCTTCAGGCTATATGAGCTCACAGCATGTTACATATGTTATCATACGTGGAATCCTTAGTAATTTTCTTGCAGGTACCGTGAAGACCCTTACTGAGAATATTTATGTTCTCACTCCCTAGTTATGTTGTGCAGATTCTGAAGTTGTTGGACTGGATAACCGTTGAGGGTTATTATGGTAGCTAGCTTTTGTTGCAGGTATTTCCCTTAAGAATCTTTATGATTCTAGTCTATTTGGGTAACTTGTTGGTCAAGTAATAGTATTAACTTGAGTCTTCCTTTCACTACAGAGCCTAGTAGCACTTGGACAAAGGTTTTTGTGACTTGCTATTGGGACTTGCATATAACGTAGGAGTTAGTTCAAGAAGACTTGCATATAAGGTAGGAGTTAGTTCAAAAAGATCTCAGTTGAGGCTTGTGTATATAATACTTTTAATTGCCTCTATTGTCTATGTTTTGAGGAGTCATAGACTCCAGGGTTGCTCTTGGGTGAGGGCATTAGTCTACTTTATGTATGATTGCTCCCACACAGTTGTCATGTGTAGTAAACTCATATAAATGTTGATTTTATATGCTTTGACTATTTGAACTTATTTTATGTGGAAATCTCTTAGCCAAGTCAGTGTTTTATAGTTTTTGTTAATCCAAGTCAAAGCATGAAGAGCCTGCATATTGCATATTCTGGGTTAATCAACTAACATCACGGAGTTTTAATTCGCGTACATTTTTAACTAGCCAATTGCAATCCATCGTGAGACCAGCTCTCACAGGTCTCCTGGGCAGGGGCCAAGGACGGCTGTGTCACTTTCTGCCATCGACACTACCTCCACTCTTTCATACTTCCCGGCAATACTCTTTGTAACAAACCTTGATCAAATATGGTTCAATTGATGTAAGTGAGACTAACTCCAAAGACATTGCAGTTCTAAAATAAAAGATCAATGGTAACGATGGTAGAGGGTTGCCCAGCAATAGTGAAAAAGGTGCAACAAGAAGGCTCAACAATGGGAAGTGTGATTAAACACAAAATTTTGACTTATTTAAGTGTTGTGAAAGATTTTGTTAACTAGAAGTTAATGGAAAATTTGGCTGTAGAAAAAGTTCAATGACAAAATTACTCTTCCCATAAACTTTAGTGGGAAATTGTTAATAAAAAATTGTTAATTTAAACTCTCAAATATTTGTCACATAGTTTAAATTTATTAAAACAGAGTTACCAAGAAAAATCAATTTACTTGGAAAAAATGATAATTTAAACTATCAAGTAATAGTAAAAAAAAATTAAACAGTTACATAATAGTTTAAATTAAGATTTTAAGATTGGTATCATAATTGAGAAACCAAAATGAAACATTTTAAATATATTTAGATGAAAGAGAACATTTAGAAAACCTCATATATTTACTTTAAAATGGCCTAAATATATTGGAAATGGATAAAATGTTTTTATAGCATGTTTATTTATCTTGAATTACACATACTTTACCCGGCAAAGCTTGCTTTACAATTAGCTATTATCTAAAGCAAATGGAGCACAAGGAAATCACAAACAAGTTCACATAATCTCCTAAATTCCACTGATCAAATTTTTATATTTTGTAGGATTAGTTAAGGATACAAAACTAGGGGTGAAAAAAGACTGGATTTTTTTTTTGGTAGTTTGAGCTCAAAAACGGGCTCGAATGTTTTTAGAGCTCGAGCTCGAGCCCGAGCAAACGTGACCCTAAAAGCTTATGGGCCTATCAGGCCCTTTTTTATCTTTTTTTTTTTTGCCACCAAACCCTAAACTCTTTTTCTCTCTCTTCTGCCCATGGCATCGCCTCCTCCTTCGCTTCTCTTTTTCCCTTCCGCCATCCTCGCCGACGCCCATTCCTCCTTCCTCGACACTGTCAGGCCTTAAACTATCTTTCTCTTTCTTCTCCCCATGGTATCGCCTCCTCCTCCACTTATTTCCTTCCTCTCTGCCATCACCGACGATGCCCATTCCTCCTCCCTCGACAACATCAAGCCGCCATCGTTGTTCTAACTTCCACCACTATTTCCACCCAAGGTCAACGACACCACCATCGATGCTCTAACCAGGTGCCGGAGACCCAGATCGGCAGCTCGAGGATGGACTACGGTGGCTCCACTGTCGAATTGAGGGAGATGATGCCTTATTTATGAATTTCACAAAATCAAGGTAGAACCGCAAACAACTGGAAAGTTTGGGATAAGCTTTTTATTTTCTTTGCTTAGTTATCATTGTAATAAAAATTTCAAAATTAGTCCCCCATCTTTTATTTAAGTTTTAGTTAGGGTACTAAAGATTTATGTGTCATTCGAGCTTCCCGGGCGAGCCTAAAAAATTGGGCTCAAGCCTAAAAAATTGGGCTCGAGCAATTTGAGCTTGAGCCAGAGTGGTACTGAACAATGAATGGGCCGAGCTCGAGCTTAGTGGGCTCGAGCTCGACCCATTCATTGTTCAGTACTACTCTGGCTCGATCTCGAATTACTCGAGACCCATTTTTCACCCCTATGCAAAACTGATGTTTAACAATATTCTCTAATAAAAACAAATGAAAAAACAACTTTTATAATCTAGTAAGATAAGGGAATCATCTAGTTTGTGGATTGAAAGAATGTACCCAACCATTTTACTAGGTCTGCCCATCAAGATTATGAGAATATAGATAATCTGTTACATTTTTGTATTGTGCTTATTTTGACAAATTAGTCTTTCTGGTTTGATGCAAATTAATAAGCCATATTGGCGGTAGCTGTTGTCTGCAATGGTGACTACTTTTAGTAAAAAACAATGGGAGATACAATATCGATAGAGTTAATAGAGCAGCTATGTATGTTTGCAAATAGTCTCAGTTGTGGCATAACCAAACCCAAAGATTGTACGGTGATTTTGTATAGTTAGTCTAACTAGTAAAATGTTAGAAATGCCACAAGGATGGAATAGGTTCAAGTAATAGCGTCGCACTGTCCTTAAGTTTTGGCTCTCAAGCTATGACAAAATGCGGCTAACTACCTATACTTGTAATACTTATAAGTATAAAAAAAATTATATAGTGGGTGGTAAAGAATGATAGACAACGAGGTTCCAACAAATTTGGTTTTTCAAAGAATGTGTTAGAATTTATAAATTTCTAGTGTCTCATATGTTTACTTTTAGTAAGTTGAAAAGGCACTTAGAGGTTTTGGCAAAATAGCCACTTCTGCATTAGGGTTATCTCTAGCTTAAGGACCGAGGTTCAAACTTTCTTTAGAAGCAAAAACACTCACTTCACTATTAGATTGTCTCTTATTTTCCTCTCTAAAACCTTATAATACTTGTATTAGATTTTGTGTAGAAAAATAAGGGTTAGTTGAAAAGATCACTTGGACTTTATTAGATTCTATGGCTAGGTAAGGTTTTTTCTGTACCAAGATTCCTTTTAAATGAGAAATTAATTTTACCTTTAATACAATTTGCTACATAATAAAAATACTAATATTAATTTTCCAACTCTCATTAATGGAGCATATATGTGTCAAGTGCAACATGATCATGGTTCGATCTATTTATAATGAAGCAAAACCAGATCATAGAGCCTAATCTTTGATTTTTTTTTTCCCTTTGATCATCTATAGATTTGGTGTCATCTTTGTTTCATTTTTTATAAGAGAAAAGCACCAAATTTCCTATTGACATTTGGCTTTTGAACCGGATTGCTCATTGCAGTGTTATTTGGTTCCGACATAGCCACTAATGTTATAGTTTGAGACCAAATATACTACTAGTGTTACAGTTTGAGACTAAATATGTCATAAATAGTTAAAAATCTAACGGTAAACATGAAAAATTGTTGGTTTTAAAATCTTGAGGCATTAATGTAAGTTTTAACAAATTTTAGAAACTTTATATAATTTATCATTTTTATTTTTTTGTACACCAACCACTACCATCCATCTTCGAATCGACCATTGGTTCTTTCAAAAACAATATTCACATGGACGAATGTAGAAAATTTTTCCTATGGGATTCATATATAATTATTATTTTTATATACAACACACTTAAAAAGGAAAATATGAAATTTTAGTTTAATTTCAATGTATTTATAGTAAAAATAATCTTATTATTCATTTTTCTATTTTATTTTCCTAATTTTCTTAAATGAATGAAATCTTATCATATATTTTAGTGGGATCCATATAAAAATTATTTAACATTCTTTAAAGAAATAAAAAATTTTAGTGGGGTTCACTGATCCCACAATAATCTAAATGGATCTGTTCATGGATATTCAAATTAGTCATCGTATTCTAATGTTATAGATAATCTGAATTTTGATTAAATGAAATTCACTCATTTAAAACCAATGTGTTTTTTATCCCCGAATTCTAGATATGGTAGTTGTTCTGTTACAAGTAGTAGTGTCCAATATTATCTCCTATGACATTACCTCCGTCACTTACGAGTGGATCTTGCATTGACTTATGCAGTGGTTGGCTTACAAAAAATAAAAGTGGTAAACCTTATACAAAGTTTTTGAAATTTGTCAAATGTTGTATCAGTACCCAATGTTTCAAAACCAACAGCTTCCTGACCATTAGATGTTTAATGGTTGGTGTTTTGGTCTTGAAAATGTAGAATTAGTGGCATATCTTGTTCAAAACGATAATGTTAGTGACTATATTAAAATCAGAGAAAACTATAATGAACAATTCATTGATTCAGTCTAGAAGTCAAATATTAGTGGAAAATTTGGTTATTTTCCCTTTTCATAATGAAGGTGCAATTGATATTACTTTTTGGTCAAACGTTAATATACTTGGTGGGTACATACACATTACATGCATTAACGTTTTTAATGTCCTAGCGTAAGTTGTAAACCCATTGGACACCTTAATAAGATTCATTTTATTCAGAAATTTCAAAATCTCAAGTTTGATATTAGGTATCATATCTACAATACCAGTTCTATTTTTTTTTTGTTCTAATCATTCCTCCTATTAAAATTATTTTTCATTTAAAGAATTATTGAAAGACCAAATGAGATAAATAAACGATTTTTTTTGTTTCCCGTATATAAATGATTTAGAAGTTTAGAATCACAATGAGTTAGTGTTTAAAGATGGTAAATTATGTGGATGGCCTATAATTTTTAATTTTCATTCTAATTTAATAAAACATGAAAATAAAAAACGTGACTTTCACATAGGTAATTTGGTTTATATAGATACTTCCTAACTTTTAATTATCGTTTTATTTAATAAAACATGAAAATGGAAACATGACTCTCGGACACGAAGTTCGGGCTCGATTCTCCTTCCCTATTCACTCGAAATAGTAGTCGTAGGTAATTTCGAGTACGGAAAGGAAAAAAAACCTTACACGTCTTAATCAGCTCAAGTTTGCAGTCACTGACCCGCACCGTTTCTCGCCCAGTCCCAAAAATTCGAACAGTTATTCTTCTTCGACTCCCATTCCACTCGCTCACACGGTGCGTCCGCCTCTCATTCTGTATGGTACGTTCGTACGACGGTTATGGCTTCGAATTCGATGCTTCAGATCTGCTGTTTTGCTTCTCCTTTTTTCATGGACTGCTTTTTGTTGGATCTTGAACTATGAGTGCTTTGTTTCCTTTTTCCTGCTTCAAAAAAAAAAAAAAATGTCTTTGATTTCTAGATCTGATTTGGAACTTTGTGTCGCTCCTGGCCATACTTGATCTGAATCCGTTTCTGCGACCATTGAATCTGAGTTTATCTTGGAATGGTTTAATGTCATCCAGTTGACTTCGCTGATCACTGTGGAAAAGCTGTGATTACTTTACTCTTACGTGGACATGGGCTGTTAATGGAATTTGTTTCTTTTGTTGAGTGATTTTGTGAGCTAGGAGTCGATAGTTGGTCGGTCAATGCGGGTTTAGGAAGCTAGGATTCACAAGATTTCAGCTCGATTACCTGCTGCAGGAACTAGTGTTTGAAGTTAGCGTGTGTATGCGATGTAGAGATTATAACGTATTAGATTAAATAATATAGAATAATAGTGTGTTTGAGTTTAGTCAATAATGATGCAGCTCAAGTGATTGATTGTTGAAAACGTTAATTGTGACAAAATGAAATGAAATGTCATTCTCAGGTTATTGGATGCAAGAACTTAAAATTGCTTAAGGCCCATCGCGTTCAGACTTTATGACTACTGTACTTTGGTTTTAGTTGGACTCCAACATTTCTAGAGGCTGTTTACCCATGTGAGAAACTCTTGAAATTGTCTTTTTCCATATACTGTTTTCCATTGTTTGAATATTTTCTTATCACTTCTTCTCTACTCTGCTTTTCTTATTTGTTTTCCTCTTGCATTTATTTGTTACTTTGATGCCAAAGAGGGTGAAACATCTTGGACTTCAGATGCATGCGGATGGCTTACTTTAAGGTCGCTAAGGGATAGGATTTTAATAGGGGGTTACCCTTGAAAAAAAAAGTATAAAATGGCTCCAACTAGCAGGACCGATAAAAAGGTGGTAGCAGATGCAGCTGCTTGGATGTTCAATGTTGTCACCTCTGTGGGGATTATTATTGTTAATAAAACCCTAATGGCTACATATGGTTTCAGTTTTGGTAAGCTCTTATCTAGTTTTTTCACATAATTTGCTACCATTTAATTTATCCATGAATAAGTGTTTCCCTCAATCTTTTCCTCATATACGAGTTGTAATGACAATTCCCCTTTTCCATGATCTGAGAAACTATTATTAAGAGTACAATTTCTTATATCTTGTGTGAATGACTATCGTGAAAGTTACAAAAATGCAACATGACTGATTGGTTGTTAGTTGAAGCTTTCTCCACAAGACTCAACTGCTATATATAGTCTTCAGTTCCTCATCAAAGCATGACTTTCACTTCTCTAGAAAGTAAGTTGGCACAACAAACATCACAAGATCTGGGAGTACTTGTAGGATCGTAACAGCATTTGGATTTATAGTTCAACTATCGTTTTCAGTTTTAATAACTGCTTTTTCACTGTTGAATTTTATTATTCTACTTTCATAGTCTATCCATTCGTGAGAAAATTTCAACTTTCTTCTTACTCAAATTATACTTTACTGTAATCCTTGCAGCTACAACATTGACTGGTTTGCATTTTGCTACAACTACCTTGATGACTTTTCTTCTAAGGTGGCTGGGTTACATCCAAGACTCTCATTTACCTTTCCCGGAGCTTGTAAAATTTGTTTTCTTTGCAAACTTCTCAATCGTAGGAATGAATGTTAGCCTGATGTGGAACTCTGTAGGATTTTATCAGGTAAACATAGAACGGGCTGTTTTTACCAGCTTATCTGTTTGTTTATTATAGGAGGTGACAAATTCCTCAGTATTATTTTCCAGATTGCGAAGCTGAGTATGATACCTGTATCCTGCCTTCTGGAAGTTGTAATGGACAAGATCCGATACTCTAGAGACACAAAGTTGAGCATAGTGGTTGTACTTTTGGGTGTTGGAGTTTGTACTGTCACTGATGTAAGTGTCAATGCAAGAGGCTTCTTAGCTGCCTTTATAGCTGTCTGGAGCACTTCTCTTCAACAGTATGTAAGTTGCTCATTCCTCTCTAGCTTAAGTTCAATCTAAAATGCTATGCTAGATATGAGCAACTTAATTTCTTTTATTTCTTTTCAGATAACCTTTATCTGCTTATATCTAAAATGCTGTTATTCTATTTTGAGCAGTATGTACATTACCTTCAGAGAAGGTATTCATTGAGTTCTTTCAACCTTCTGGGACATACAGCTCCTGCCCAGGCTGGGACACTGCTGCTATTAGGTCCATTTCTGGATTTTTGGTTGACCAACAAAAGAGTTGATGCCTATAGTTACACCGCAGCCTCTGTGGTAGGTGTCTTATAAGATTGCCTTCTTCATGTTTCATTTCTTTCATTTTCTTGTATCGTGGTTTTATTTACAAGCTTAGTGGCATTATGATTCTATTTATACTGTGAAGTTTGCAATGGGACATTGATCCCAAGCAAAGACTTTTTGAAGAAGCTGCCAGGTAACATTTTCTTATTGTAGCATAAAATTGCTACTGGATAGGTCTCAGAATTCTTGTAATTGTTCTTAGGATGCCTGGTAGTTTCATTTATTTTGGCTGACTGATGTTATTTGAATGCCAGACCAGATGTTTTATGCCTAGAATTTGTGCATTTCTACCCTTTGATTGGGTATAGGTATTTATGCTGGCCACATATTTTAGCTGATGGTGAGTCAAAGTATTGTATGCGATGTACATAAATTTATCCAATACTCTCCATGTTTGTCTTCGTAGATTTTCTTTTTTCTTTTTTATTTTTCTTTTCTTTTTGATATGGGAGATGCTTTTTTATAGCATGGAGATTATAAACTATGAACACTCATAATGTTAGTACGATGGATGTCCTCTAACCCAAAAAACGTCCAATGGCTCTCTGTAGGTATTTGTTTATATATAAGGCGCTTTTTATTGCAGCCAGCTTGTGGCTTCAATTCTTTTACCATCATTACTGCTATAAATTGGTTAACAGCCATTCATTACCATTGTCATGGTCTTGTTTTTTGCAGGTGTTTATAATTCTTTCATGCACGATTGCAGTTGGGACCAACCTCAGCCAGTTCATCTGCATTGGCAGATTCACGGCCGTCTCTTTTCAAGTACTCGGTCATATGAAAACAATTCTTGTGTTGATCATGGGGTTCATCTTCTTTGGAAAAGAAGGTCTAAATTTCCATGTAGTTCTAGGCATGATCATTGCTGTAGCTGGAATGATTTGGTATGGGAACGCATCATCCAAGCCGGGCGGGAAGGAGCGTCGGAGCCTCTCTCTCCCTACAAGCAGACAACTAAAGCACAATGGCTTGTCAGAATCTGATGAACACGATGGGAAAGTGTAGGTTCCCATGTAGGATAATTTGAGCATACAATGTTAGGTGATTTCGGGAAATGGATAGTCCCAGGTTTTAGAGAAAACAATCAATCATATAGTCCGGTTTTTTTATTAGTTTTGTAATCCTTGTAATTTGTAGTGAACTCGGTTAAAGAAGAGCAGTGATAGGGTTTGGCTCCCTTGATTACAGAGACAGGCATAAAAGATTCATGTTCATTATCACCTTTTAAAATACGTACCGCATGCATCATTACATACTTTATTATAACAGTAATTGTGTTTGTTTTCAGAAATCGCAGAGTTTATATGAAGGAAATAAATTCAGGTAAGTGGGTAGTGGAGCATGAAATTGAAGCCAGCAACAAACAGTGTTGCATCAGGACTCATGTCATGTCGGTCTTCTTAGCTCAAAGCAACAGTAGCAACGACAGTTCTGAGGGTCATTGTTACCATGTACTAGATAGTCACAGAGAGGAATAATTGTCTGCTCACTGTTACTGTAGGTCAACAAGTTCGTGCAAAGTCCGAACTCAAGACGTCTTTCGCACACTTGATCAATCATCAAACGCCCAGAAACAATGGGAATTGAACCACTATATCCTGCAGGACACTGTTGAGCTCCGCCCCAATCCATTGAATCATCATCTTCATCATCTGTGCTGCTACTGGAATCTGTACCTGCATCCAAATATATTCGGCCATTATCTACATCACTTCCTTGTGGCGTATTTGTTGCAATGTCGCCATCTGTATCACTTTCTTCTCCTCCGACCGCTGCAAGGCATGTACTGAAAAATGTACTTAAGAAAAATTAGAAAAAAAAGATAGAAAACTTTCTCACCAACACTTTGGCGCACAAGAAAACAGATTTTAGAATTAATGCAGAAGATAATAAAACAGAAAATTGCTTCGCGAAAATTAAATTGGAACAGAAATTTTGCCTAAAATTAACATATGACTTTTATTTTGTTTCGCACGCTACAAAGAGAAATATGAAACTAAATACTTTAATTGCATCAAATCTTAGTAATTTAATTTAATCTAATATCAGATGCCTGAAATCCCTTCTGCAAATCTTGTGGGGTTATAACACTCCTCACATACAGGCCTTGGGTTCAAGACCTAATAGGGGCAACGCTAGAGAATATGTTCAGATAGATAAGGGTAAGAGTCCACATGAAGCCTAAGTTTTGACATCATATTATATCATAAAATATCAATCAGTGAGATACGAGAGAGATGTTACCATAATAGAAAGTGCAAAAAAAAATTCTTTTACGAACCGGCAGGTTGAATTTATCAATGTCAAGTTTCAAGAATTCTATGCTTTGCAAAATGAAAATATGAAATAAATTTAATGATAAATGAGGAAACTTACCTATCAGAAGACTTGCAAAGCAGATGCATACGATAATAATAATAATAATAAGGAATATTGTTGGTGGAGATTTCACCATGTTCCCCGTTTAAACTCTGGACACCTATGTGGATAATTTTTATTAATAAATGAACAAGGAGAATCAACATGAAGTTGGATAGGAATAAAGTGGATGATTAATGTTTCAACCCAAAACCCAGCACTTCAAAGAAATTTATTGAGGCACCCAAGACTGCAAACAACGTAAGTAAATCCATATAATAATGATTTTAACGGCACTTGATAACTTATTACTACTACAACTTAAAATCTTATATAAAATATTTCTAACACTAGAATGTATTAATCAAGATACACTTTGATATCAGTTGAAACCTTAAACTCTTGTAATTTCTTTCCCGCTAACTAACCTTGAGAAGCTTAAATGATGTTTGGATGTGAACAAATTACTCTTTTTTCGAGTAGATGTTCATAAGATATTGGAGTTGATCAAGTTAAATTTCATAATTAATCACATACAGCAAACACAAATAGAATCCGTAAAAAATCATTGTAACTACACCTAACTACTATAGTACATTTAAAATCGATTAAGGAAACGTAATTAGTAGAGCATCCAAAAAGATTAATCATAACCACTACAAAACAGAATTGAATAGAATAGCTATAGGAACATCTAAATTTGCAGTCTACAATAGTAGGTACCGAGTCAAAATCCACCAAAATAAAGTCAAAGAAATATTCATATTCTCAATTTTTTTACCGGTAAACTCCATTGTTTTACATATGCATATGGTAACGGATATGGTGCTAAATCTAATTTTTCATTTAATTGCAATGTCTTTGCTGCAACAATGAATAAATAAGCAGCATAATAATTGTTGCAAAAGAGATGTTTTAGGCTTTGTTCTTTTTAAAGCCCAACTATATTTTTAAGGTACAATATCACATACCTTTACCTTTTTTTCAAAAAAAAAAAAAAGTTAGAATATTAATTTAAGATAAAATAAATTAAATAAATTTTTTTTTCGCATATTTTTATATCTATTCTAATTTTTCTTATCATAATTTATCAAATATAAATGAAATATATATGATAGAAGACATTTTTTATACAAAAAACATAAAAAATGTTATATAGAGAGCAAAATAAATATTACTCAGTAAAAAAAATTAATTTATCAATACAAGAGGAAAAAAAAAATTTTAATAACAACAATACATTTTCTAATACCACATTGAGTTTCTAGGTGGTTTAAAGTATGATATTTTAATGTAAAATGATCAAAAGAAATATCTCACATATGTCTGTGAAAAATGGAATATCAAGGTACGAACCTTGCGGTATACCACAATTTTTTTTAAACAAAATATACATAAAAAATAAATGATAAGTGGAATACTGTGAAATACCCGAGGATACCATGATATGTTGACAAAAAATAACAAAATATAAAAATATTTATATTGTGTAATACTTATATACAATAAGAGATATATCGCACGGTATATCATAGTATTTAATTTCATGCATGACAGTCACCATCTCCGGCCAATCCAACCTAGTATTCTTCAAAACCTAACCTTAGGTCTTTCTAATCAATTGGATTTCATTTTTCCTTAATCCCGAATATCTAATCAATTGAAGTCATCTGCATATTTGTTTATTCTTCTCTAGTTGCCCGAATATCATTTTCAATTAATAATGAATCTGCAACATGTTTGAACTATCATTTCTGTTCATCGTTCTTGCAGTGGACTTACTTTTCGTGACTAATAATTTTGTACAGTATCTTGGTTGGATTTTCCATATGCGTGCGACTAGTATGCAATTTCAAAGATGGTGAATTACTGACTTGATCGTCAACCTCTATAACTCTATTCAATGTAACCCCACACAAAAAAAAAAAAAAAAACACAACAAGAAGAAGAAACTCTATTCATTATCAATTCAATCATCCAACTCATTAGAATTCATATTAAAATGAAACAATATCAATTCAATTCCTTCCTTGATACTAATGACAATCGGACATAACTCACCTGAACACGCACTTGACAAGCAATCTCGCCAACAACCCTTAGCTAGCCTTCAATTTGCTGGTGATGATTGCAATACCCTTTCCTCTTCAAGAACGAACTGGCAGCAGCGTGGAGAGAAACTAGCTGAAAAAAGGACACCAAGTTAATCAACCCACCAAAATTAACCTATATATATATACACATCAACTCGAATTCTTCCTTGAAACTGCAATGACAATCGGACATAGCTCACCTGAATATGTGCTTGTCGAACAGTTATGCCGACAATCCTTTGCTAGCCTCCAATTTGCAGATGGATTTCATCTTTCTTTCCCTTCAAAAACAAACTGGCTATTTTAAGAGAGGATGCCAGCCAATTTGAAGAACGTCTGTGGCTTTTGAGGACAGTGACGGACATTTTTATGTAGAACCCGGCCCAAAACATAGAACCACTTGGCGGAATTAGGAAACAAGTGGGATTGGTGAAACACAAAAACTAAAAGTTTAAAACAAAGTAGTAAAAAATTTATACTTCCACAGTTTGAGAACTAGAAGACGTCACAGCAGAGAAAGGAATAATTGTGTTTTTCCCTTTTTTGGGAAAAAAATTAAATAAATAAAAGCAATAATAGGCCTAAAAAAAAAAAAGCTTAGTGCCGTAAGTGAATACTATAATAATTAGATGCTTAGCAAAATGAAGAGGAGGAGCTGGTCCTGCACATATGCTAGTTTTCTTGTTCGGCCTTGAACGGAGAAGCCATATGTCTCCCGGTCTCGGACTTGATTCCTCCACAACTCGTTTAATTATTAATTCAATTCATCAAACTGAACAAAACAAAATTCAACTATAAAATTATTGCAATAATCGGACAGAAATATTTCAATTTATCTCGTAAAAGTTACTCACTTGAATATATACACCCCTGGTGAACAAGTGTGTCGAAAATCCTTTGGTACCATTCAATTTGCTTGCTGATGACTTGAATATTAGCTCTTCTCCTTCAAGGACATATCGGCAGCCGCAGGGCGTGAGAGAGAGAGAGAGATAGAGTAGCAAGTGAAATACTTGAAGAGACCCCGTTCCTCCTCCCTTTTCAACAAGTCCCTCTTGTGTTTACCTTCCCAATTGTGCTTGACGGTGTTGTTAATATTAATTATTATATGTTAATATTAATTATTATATTATACGCATATCTCTAGTTAGATATTACTAACCTACACTTAATCCTTCATATATAACCAATTAATCGTCTTGAAAATTTAATAAAATTGCCCCCAGATAAAAGCTCTTCTTATTTCCAAAAACCCTAGCCTCCACAGTCGCCATCACCTTCATCTCTCATTGTTCGTTCCTCTCACTCCGTCAGTTGCAACCTTCATATCGAGGCTCCTCCACACCTCCAAATTGGAGCTTCTTCACCAATTGTTGCCTCGCCTCATATTGTCTCATTGGATCTCTGCTGATAATTGCCTCAAATCCTTACTTCTCAAGCTATTGTCACCTTAAATTATCACCTTGGATCATGTCATCATTGCTGCCTCCAAATCGCACCATCATGGATCATTTGCGGACCATGTCATCATTGCCTACATTTAGGTCACACTGTCGTCCTTTTTTGGATTGCATCATCGACATCTCCAAACACTTATAGATTGCGTTGGATCACTGACAACACTGCCAAATTGCAACGGTCATTGCTATGCCCCAAATCACATCATTGTTGCCTCTGAATCAGATCGTCGTTACTCACTTCCATCGTCTCTGCCACTGGTTTGTGCACAAAAACAATTTGAATAACTGTCTAAGATAATATGAAGAAGTGTTTGAAATGATATGTAGACATATCTGAACAAATATTTAAAAATGTTTGAATCAATATGTAGATATTTTGTTTTCTTCAGACAATATGTAAAGTGTAAAAAGTGTTTGAAGGAGTTTGTAAGCTTGTTTGAAGAAATATGTAAAAGTGTTTACAAAAATATGTAAAAGTGTATAAAGTAATTTATAGAAAATTTGCTCCATTCAGAAATAAAAGTGTTAGAAGTAATAAGTGAAAGTGTCTAAATTAATATGTAAAAGTATCTTAAACAATATGTAAAAATGTCCAAGGTAATATGTGAAAATGTATGGAGTAATATATAGACAATTTATTATTTTGAGAAAATAAAAAAATCTAAAGTAATAAGTAAAAGTGTCTTAAAAGATGTTTAAAAGTATCTAAAAGAATATTTAAAATATTTGAAGCAATATGTTAAAGCATTGAAGTAATATGCAAATAATGCACTTCATTCAGAAATAAAAGTGTCTTGAGCAATAAATAAAAGTGTATAAATTAATATACAAAGTGTCTGAAACAATATGTAAATGTATCCAATGCAATATGTGAAAGTGTAAGGAGTAATATGTAGACAATTTATTATCTTAAGAAAATAAAAATATCCAAAGCAATAAGTAATAGTGTCTAAATGAATATTGAAAAGTGTCTAAAGAAATACTGTCTTTGTCTTATATTATCTAACTTAAGAATTGACTTAAGTTTGTCTAACTAGAAACCCTACTTAAAACCTAAACACTAATTAAACCTTAAACCCTAAACGTAACTACCATTAACCCTAAATCCTAAATACAATATTAATTAAACCCAAAACCCTAACCCTAACTACCATTAATCCTAAACTCTAAACCCTAAAAACAAACCCAAACCCTAAGTATACCCTAAACCCTAAATACAAACCCTAATTAAAACCTAAACCTTAATTAAATCCTCCTAAACCCTAAACCCAACTACTATTAACTTTACACCCTAAATATACAAACCCTAAACCCTAACCCTGACTACCAAACCCTAAACCCTAAATACAAACCCTAAACCCTAAACTGTAATTACACCATAAACCCTAAATACAAACCCTAATTAAACCCTAAACCCTAAATACAAACCTTATCAATTAAACCCTAAACCCCAAACCTAATTACCACATTAACCCTAAAACCTAAACCCTAAATACAAAGCCTAATTAAAACCGAAACCTTCCGCAAACCCTAAACCCTAATTAGACCCAAAACCCTAAATACAAACCCTATTTAAACCCTAAACACTAACCCTAATTTATACCATTAACCATAAACCCTAAACTTAATCTATATATACCATTAACCCTAAATGCAAATCCCATACCCTAAATTTCAATACCCTAATAATTAATTAAAAACCCTTAAACCATCTTAATTCTATATATATCCCTAAACCCTAAAAAAATTTTCAAACCCTAATTAATCAAAAAAAGCTCTAAATTAATCCTAAAATAAATATAAAAAACCCTTATATATATATATTAAATTTATTCAATTAATACCCCTAACCTTGTACTAATTTCAAATCCTAAACCTTAAAGAAAAATCTCAAATCCTAAATCTATGCCCAATACCCTTAATTTCTTAAAAACTCTAAATCCTAATTCTATATCCCTAAATCTTAAAAAAAAAAAAATCCAAACCCTAAAAAAAATAATAATCCTAACACACATATCCTAAACTCTAAAAAAACCTAAACCCTAAAAATTTAAAATTTCTAAATCAACTTAGTAACTAAAAAGGCAACCGGGCAAATTAGATACCTAAAAAAGTGACTGAAGAACGACTGCAATAAAATCTCTTAAACATTTCCGATTGGAAGGCGACTAACATTTATACGGCTGAAACTTTCGGTCGCATATCAGTCACAACAAAGAGTGAACTTTTTTAATTTCAACTGATTAGCGACTGAAATGCCTAGCGACTAACTTTCAGTTGCTATTTTCAATTGCGATTTCGCATTCATTTTGTAGTTTCAGAAAACACCAAAATGGTTTCGATGACCATGGAGCAAAATATCTGGTGAAACAAAGCTGCATTTGACAGAACTGGTTGAACTCGATGGTTGAAAGAAAACCGTAAATTATCAGCCATCGCAAAATTATTTGATTAATTATAGCGCCAACTATACAAATGTTATTCAAATCCGGTAGAATGAATTATTTCAAATCAAGCCTAAGAAACAACTAATTTTGAATCATAATAAAATGAACACTTTTCATTGGTAATGCCATAATGTAAACATTTATCAACAATGCCTTAATAAAGAACAAGGCAGCAATTTTAGCCAGTACTTAGGCTATAAATAATCTGAACAAATACGAACAACCTCTGTTTATGTTCGTTCATTTAGGTTTTAACTGAATATGAATATGAACAAGCCCTGTTTATGTTTGATTGTGTTTTTTTGCAACCAGCAATAAACAAACAAAACAAATGAATGTATTCGTGAATAGAAACAAATAGACACATTTGCAAACGATGTATATAAACAAGTTTATGAACAGTTTAAACGAACATAAACGAACAAACTTGAACAAATGAACATACATATAAACACAAACAAACATCACTTTAGTTTAAGTGACTAGGGAAAACCTAAACTTGAAGGGGGTAGGGATTGCATTTGGATGGTCTATGTATACAAAAAATGGGTATATATATATTAATATAAATAATAAATTAAGAAATAAACAAATGACCAACGAACACATGAAGAAATAAACAAACAAATATAAATGAAAAATAATTGAACTGCTCAAAAACATAAATGAAGGAACACTAGCCTATTCATATTCATTCATTTAAATAAACAAATAGAAAATTGCGTTCGTGTTTGTTTGTTTAACTTAATAGATAAACATAAACAAACTTTTGTCAAACAGTTCACAGAACACGTTGTTAATTTACAACTCTATAGCCAGTTATCCAAGTGGACATTGAGATTTTTTTATTGGAAGATCAAAGATGTATACTATTGGCTAAAGTGCACCATTAGCCCCTCAACTTGGCTAACTCGCACGAGCTAGTCTTTCAACTCCAACTCAGTATATTCAAGTCCTCAAACTTATTTTTTATATGATCAATAATATTTTATAGAAACATATAAAAATTTATCACAATTAAAAATTTATAAACAAAGAAAAAATTATTATCATTATTTAGTCAATTAAAAAAGTAAACCAATTAATTCTAAAAAATAATTAGCTAATTAGTTTGATACTCATTATGTTGTTATTATAATAAAATATTATATAAAGTTTTTTGTTTGAGTAATTATAATATTATTGGTATTTTTTTTCAAGATTTTGAAGAGTAATTTATAGTGAAGGGTTATAGGTTTTAAAAGAGATTATTATAAATTGATAAAAAAAAAAAGAAAATGATTTCCTGACTTTTTTAGAGATATTTATTACTAGAAAAGCCTCTTTTCAAGGTGTACACAAAATTCTATCTTTTTTCTTATGCGAGAAAATAAATTAAATCTTGTTCTTATATTAATTACATACGATAATGCATTGCCAAGCAAGGATGATTTGGCACATTATATTAGAACACCTTGTGGTAATACCATATTTAAAAAAAATATAGATGTGAAGATAAAGACGCTAAAAGTCTTAAAATGGTATGATTAGTTTGTTCATTCATAAAAAAACTGCTCAAAACAGGTAAAAGTACTTTTACACAATATACATACACATACCCACATATAAACACATGAATATTTATACATCAGTAAAAATTTACCTACATTAGGACTTAACACTGCTAGAATCCCAAAAAGCACTTATAAAATATGGTTAAAAGTCACTTTAATATTTACTCTTTTTCAATTTTGAAAAATTATAGATACATCATATAATAAGAAACGCCAAAATATAATTTAGTATATGAAAAAAGGGACGTGAAACATTTCCATCTTTCATATAAGAGATTATAACTTTTAATTTTTAGTATGTTTTTACTTTCCAAAGTAAAAAATATTAAAAACTACAAAAAATAAAGTAACTCATAAAAAATATACTAAAACAGATTCTCGATTTATCGAGGTTTGATTTGTATCAGTTTTTGGTAAATAAAAGTAAATAAAAAATAAGAAATTTAAATTGCACCTTAAAAATCACTACTAAGTATACCATAAGCTAGTTTTAATCATATGTTTTACAGAAAGATTGTTTAATAATAACAGAACAAGCATGAACTTAAATAAATTGTGCATATTCATGGACTACATCAATCTAAAATGAACTACAATAGTCTAAAGATGAACAAAAGAGACATTAAAAATCACTTTCGATTTTTTTCCATAACAACATGACTCATGTCATCTTTCAAAGTTTGAGGACATAAATACACTATTTATGAATTCAGCGACTAACTTGGGAAAGTTGGCCAACTTGGAGGGCTCCTGATGCACTTACGCCATAGACTGCTTCAGTCACGTCAAACAAAACGGGTAACTTACATGACAAAAGGTTGTACGCAGGCTGAAGGTTGAATAAAGCACATACTACAGAACTAACAGTTCGTAGGGCTTAAAACCCCATTAACAAGAAAATCCTTCCATACCCGTCTCAACCCAACATTGGAAACAAAATAAGACAACACAATTCGATCCAAAATAACCGCAAAGAGCTTAGCGCTTCTTAGAGACACCAACAGTCTTTCCTCTGCGGCCAGTAGTCTTCGTGTGCTGACCCCGGACACGAAGGCCCCAGTAGTGCCTCAAACCACGGTGGTTCCTACAACAAACGTTTAGCATTAGCCAACATGACAACCTGAAATCTACTAGGTAGAGACTGGAACTGATGTGACCATTACCGAGAAATTCTCAACCCTGATGAAGAATTGACGATTTTAGAAAAAGTACATCAAACAATTCGCACAAGCTTCATCTAAATGGGTTTTAAGGTTTCAGATTATTTTGCACGTCAATAAATTAAGTGAAACCAATACCTGATCTTCTTCAGGCGCTCAAGGTCATCTCTCAGTTTCATGTCAAGTGCATTTGACACAACCTGGGAGAACTTCCCATCCTTGTAATCCTTCTGTCTGTTCAAAAACCAGTCTGGAATCTTGAACTGCCTAGGATTCGCAACAATCACCATGAGGTTGTCCAACTCAGCTGCAGTCAATTCCCCAGCCCTGCAGACAACAGAAGCAAAATACAATTTACTTAAACAACATGCCAACCATAAAACTATTGTTGGATCTATGCTCTCTACATGCTCAGCATTTGTACCACAATGTGTTTGGTACAAATTTGTTCCATGACCTAACCATATCTCCAGGCACCAGCAAGCTGAGCACGGTTTTGATTATAAGAACCTATTCCCAAACATTTCTGTAAAACTACTATTCCACCATATCATTGATATGTAGGTCCTTGCAATATTCACATCATAGATAACATGAAGCTAGAAACCAAAATGACCCGACAAATCTACAAAAGGAATTCACTATCGCTAAACTGAATCCAGGCAAGGAGATGAAAATTGCTCAACCAACCCTACACAAGGAATCATGACTTTTAATAAACCTATCCCTCAGGGGCCAATTCGGATAACTAAAATGTAAACCATAAGAGCGAAACGAACCAAAACGGCAGTATTCTCCCTACTAGAGCGTTGAATAAAAGCAGACAAACCTCTTGTTCATGTCGACATCGGCCTTCTTGCAAACGATATTAGCAAAACGCCTGCCAATACCCTTGATCGAAGTCAGAGCAAACATAATCTTCTGCTTTCCATCGACGTTGGTGTTCAGAACACGTAAGATATGCTGGAAATCTTCGCTCGCTACCAGCGACTTAAAAAACAAGCACAGACATAATTTCAGTGAATCAGAAACCAAAAAAAAAAAAACTCGAAGGAAAACGACCAAGCTAGAGCTACCATAAATTTGATCAGACTGAAACTAAACATGATTTCCAAATCAACGAAAAGAAAATCTATGTTGCCAATACAAGGAATCGAAAACTAACATTTCATATGATAAAAGTTGATAGGATTGGAGTGGGAGCTAGGAAGCAGATTAGGTTTTACCATTTTGGAAGCAGAGATCTGACGTTGGGCTTGAAGGCAGGCAGCGAGAGGCAACCGGGAAGCGGGAGCGATGAGAGAGGCCAGAGAAGGTGGAGGTTTTATATGTGCAATTTCGGCTTGCTCTACTTTAGGGTTTTGTTTGGATGGCCATGTGCTTGGGGTTGGGGAGATGAATCTGTACGCCCAGAGACACGGATTAAGCCCGTATCAGGTGGGCTTTCAGACCAGTCCGAGCCCGTTTCCTCTGACATCAAGCATACAGCTTTAGGAGTGTTCATCTAACCCATTGTGAAACCGCACAAATCAAACTGAATCAATCCATTGGTTATGTAGGTTATGGTGCAGTTTAGGTTAAAAAAATTAAAAATTGATGTATATGTGGTGTGATTTAGGTTTTAATTTTGAAACCCTGTAAACCCAAATTGAACTGCAACTTTAATAACCTTATTTTATAACTTTATAGAATTTTTTGAGGTAACTCAAATATCACTTGTTGTTGATTGATGACCACTCCTATACCACATATTTTTTCCATGTAAGCATGTTCACACTTCTCATATTTAGGAATTTATTGTTTGTAATTTTAATTTGTTTTGAATGCCTTGAAAGTCACACTTAGTGGTTCCATGCAGGTAAAGTCGAGATCATTATGTATAAGAAGCTGAAGAATTTTGAATTATTTGCACTCTAATCAAGCGTAAACTTTGGCAACCTTGTGTGGCAGAAGCTTTGGACTTCATATACTATCTTTGTATTTTGTAACAATAAATTTATTTTGTGTTTGTGATGTTCTAAAGTATGGAATCGTTGATGTTTCATAAAACTCTTTAGTTTTTAGAATAACATATTAACATTGAGAAAAATGTTGTGAAGTAGTTTAAATTGTTTACAAGATAGAAAAGATAAACCGGTCAAATCGAACCGCACCGAATCATATTCTATGCAGTTTGGGTTTCAATCGAAGTTTGTGGTAAATAATGTGGTTTGGTTTTATATTATGTAACCCAGTCACATATGTAGTGCAATTTGTGTTTAGGGTGAACTTGGTCAAACTTGCACCGTGGCACCCCTATGTAGCTTCACTCCTAAGGATGTCAAGGGAAGAAAAAGTATATATATCTTTCTGCGAAAGAAGTAAATTTGACACTAAATTATAGGCATAGAATAATTTTATCATTAAATTTTTTTTACATGCAAGCTTGACCTAAATCTTTTTCAAATGTATAAATTTGTCATCAATGTTTTGTGTTGGTAGCAAAGCCACCGGCTGTTAAAATTACTTATCATGACAAATGTGAAAAAAATAAAAAAAATACAAGTTTCAATTTCAAGTTTCCTTTACTTAACATCTTGGCCTCTATGTTTTTGAATCTATCATTTTCATCATCATCTTCACTCCAGCAAACCGCAATACCCTTCACCACCCTCCAGGGCCTCCACCCTCGTCGCCACTAACATTGCATCCACTCTTCCACACATCTCGACAACATTTCCAGAAACATTCTTAGAAAAAACACTAATCAACTAGGGCTTGATTGATACAAATGAGATTAAATATGAAGAGTTGCAATTTTAGAATAAAGGATCGATGGCAATAGCAATGGATGGTTGCTCGGTGACAATAAGAAAGATGAAAATAAGAACGCTCGGTTAGGTATTGTGAAATGTTTGGGTAGCTAGGGTGTGCCGTGTGTGGTCAAACATAGAGCTTTGACTCATTTAGGTATTGTGAAATGTTTGGGTAGCTAGAGGTTAAGAAGAAATAATTTTGGGTCTAGTTTACAAGTTATGTTATAGAACATTCTCTAAATCTAAACAAGTGTAATAGTTCTACTATTTAAAGGTCAATGACAAAATTACTCATAGTGAAATGTTAATGACAAATTTGTCTACAAAAAAAAATTAGTAACAAAATTATTTTATCCTGTATAGTTTAGTGATAAATTTTCCTCTTTTGTCTATATCTTTCATTTTAAAATATAAGCAAAAAAAAAACACACTTGCCTATTCATTCTGAATCCTAATTTTTACTCAAATGGAAAAGGGAAAGTTACAAAAACCCCCCTGTGATTTGGTCAAACGTACAGTTTGCCCCTTCTATTTTGTGAAACCTACACTTTGCCCCTATATTTTTTATGCTGCCCAATAACAACTTCTGAAATTATATTTAAACTGTATGGTAATAATGATCTAGTAATTTTAAGATTTTTTATATTTTTTTCATAGCAAACCAACCTTTAAAAAATACTGATATCTAATTACAGGTGGAAAAGTATATTTACAGAAAGAAAAAACTGATAGTTTAAAATATCTATTAGCTATAAAAAAATACCGGATAGATTGAAATTACTGGAAGATGATTATCGTAGAGTTTAAATACAGTTTTAGAAGTTATTATCAGGTAATATAAAAAACATGGGGAGCAAAGTATAGGTTTCTCAAAATAAAGGAGGCAAACTGTAGGTTTGACCAAACCACAGGGGGGTTTTTGTAACTTTCCCAATGGAAAATGGTACAAGTCTATCAGTGCCTTATCAAAAACTAGAAACCCGCCCATAATCTTTGTACTTGCCAATGTAAGTTATCATGGCACAAAAAAAAAAAACAAAGAATCCTTATTCTATTTTGCTTGCTAAAGTATCTACTGGGAAACAAAATGCTAATATCTCACAACTAAATTAATTTTTGAACCGATTGGTGGGTCGTTCCCATTCTTTTCTGGTACAGGGTGACGGTCTTTCCTGTTCTAAACCCGTTTACCCGATAAGAGGGTGTGAGTGACAATTGACAACATAAATAAAATCTTCAGTTTGTTGAGAAAGGTGAATAAAGGGAATGAGTTAACTGTGTTTGCTTTTTTTTTTTTTTTTGTTTACCAGGAGTTAACTTGATGCAACTACAGCACTTAAAAGCATCCTACTAAAGATTAATAAACAATCAATATACAGACTGTTTCATTATTCAAGAGCACAAATTGGTCCTCAGTTGGGCCGTCTTTGCTATCTGCACATACACAAGTACCACACACCTGAACTTTAAGAAGAGGCAACCGCCGTATAGGAGTAACCGAGGTCAATGGTCATGACCCCTTCTTCATTACAAAGTGCCATAGGAATTACAAGTGATTTATTGATCGTCTTCAGATCAACAATGGTTGATGACTGTGTTCAAAATCAAATGGTACTCTTGGCACCACCTTCCTGCGAGACCAACTCGCTCAGGCGCTTCATTAGCACATCGAAATCGTCCTGGCTTTTGATCAGGCTGAGCCGAACATATCGAGCCTCAGCACCGAAAATTCCTCCTTCCCGGCCGATAATATTCCCTTCCTCCTTGAGGACCCCCCTGCAGTCTTCATCTTCCTCTCTTTCACACTTTATCCATGCGTAAGCTGTCATGAATACAAGAAGCTCGGTTCAGTTTTCCAGCTTTCGACTGCAACTCTTTAGAAAGCCGCAATCGATATGGTTGAGACTTGAGTTGATCAGGCAAGCACAAGTGTCAAGCAATTTGGTATTACGAGTTTTTAGACCGTGAACAAGAGCTGTGACAGAATCACCTGGAGAAAATTCTCGGACTTGTTGGGCAAAGGTGCAGTAGGCGGAGGGGATTTTTTGAAGCGAGAAGCGTTTTGAAGATGACATTGTGCTGGTCAACTTCTCCCATCTGCTCTTCATGGTCTTGTATCCAAATCCAAAGATCTCCCTTCCTTGCCTTTCCAAGACTACCTTCAGAAGCTTCAGAGCTCTTAATTGTGTATCTCGAGAAACGCCCATGTTACTTAGCTCCACATGCTGCAACATCCTCTCATACACAGCCTTATCCTTTATTAGTGCCCAACTGTATGATTTAGGAATTGCCATGCCCTTTTAATAATATTCCTTTTAAAAAAACAAACAGACGACTGAGCTACAACTACAAGGGTGATAACAAGTTACCCGAATCTTGAGCCAGCATGACCGGTAAGCTTAGAAAGGGTAAATGTCATTACATCTTCATCTGCAGGAGCTGGAATTGGGGTAAAATGTGGCCAGTAATACGCACGATCATAAATTGATTTGACATATGGACCACTGAGAACTGCCTCCTTCAGGTATCCATCAGGATTGTTAGGTGAAGTAACAAACTCGATCATATTTGTCCTGTTATCTCGATCCTTGATCCATGAGGACGTATCTCCTGCAAACTTGTAATGTACTGATTCAAAAAAATCAGTTTGCATCCTGTACACCTGCAAGTTTTGAACTTTTCAAACTCACATCCATGCTGGTAAGTGGTAGTATAAACTCAAAACGGTGAATGCAGGTAGTAATAATTAATTAGTCCACAGACCGGGTAATAAGGGATTGTAGCAACGACCCTAGCAGGCACAGAGGAGTTGTTGGGGGACAATGCAAGAACAGCGGCATTGAGGACTTGGGTTGAGCCAGCACCGAAAACAATGTACCTGCCCTCAGTTACTGCATTCCCTACAACAGCATGCAGTCTGCATATGGTTCTCTCTAGTTCTTCAGAGATGGAACTTCCATCCTCAAACGAGTAGCTCATTCGGTGCCATCCTGCCACTACAAGTGCACTACTTTCCGCATGCTTCATCCAAAACGGCTCCAAGAACAATGGATCCCCGCTACAAAATCAGGACCAGACAAAACTTGAAAAAACTACTAACATGGACAACTTCAGATGTACAAGACATCAAGCAAAGACTGTACAAGACATCAAACTGAAAATAATGATCTAAATTAAGGAGGATTAGCGTTATGGTTATGCAGTTATACTTGCAACTCACTGCAACAGTGTCAACTAAACATGTCCTTAATTGGAAACAACAGTCATCCAAAACAAACGGCTAACTCATTTTGCTAAACTATTATGCGAGACTGAATGTGCTAGTTTCCACCTGGCGCTACGTACTTTAATATATTCCGATCATTCAGGAAAGAAAAAGAAAAAAGAAATGAGTGGGAGACAGTAGGCCACCTGTCAGCATCAGCTGTACAACCAGGAAGAAAGTGAGAGCAATCGGGCCCTGAGAAACAGGAGTTGCACTCGCAACGTGGGAGTTTGGCATCAACAAGAAGCCCATCCAAGTAAGCCCGGCCGTGGCCAGAGCAGGGGAGAGCAGCAACGGCCTCTGCTTCTGATGCAGCTCTTGAGGTCCAGCTCCAACCGAAATTCCACTTGTTACCCGCATAAAGGTTGGCGATGAAGAGTAGATTCAGAGTCAAAGAGGACAGTAGACATGCCAAAGTATGGTTGGAGCTCTGTCTCTTCCCCATCGCCACAAGCTCCAAGCCGCCTGTTACGACTTAAAGGCGACTATGCAAGTCGCACACATGCTTGATGCTTCCAAAGTCCCCGCAAATATGGTGGACCCTTTTTTCAATCGCTGTCTTTACTTTTCTAGTTGTCCTAGTGCGCCAGTAGTTCCCAGACTTTAGCAACTCTCACAGGTTAGTTCCTTAACTCCGAAACGGTATCACTTAGTCCTCAAACATGTAAAAATGGTACGAGTTGGTCACTAGACGACAAAAAAACTAATGGCGTTAGAAGATGATGAAGGCAAAAGTCACATCTGATCCTTAATTTCTTCTCCTCTACTTTTTCTCCCCAATTTTTTTTTCTCTCTTGCTTTATTTTCTCCTCACTCTAGACTTAGCGAACTCGGGTTTGACACTACCACTATTGGAGTAGTTTGAGGCTTATGGGCGACGCCCATCTCGACAATGGCAACGTCTGCTCACTCTTGGCCTTCTTGTGTTTGATTCTACCAGACACTTCGACCATGTCAACTTCCACGCTAGCCCTGTGCCACTCTATGTACAATTTCTCCACCTCCTTATCATTCTCTGTCACCAACTTGAACCCCTCCATAATGTCTTGATTATGATGCTGGATCTAGACATTAATGGCGCCACCAGTGGGTAGCTACGCTACCTCGATGGACGCGGTTATTGTACAACGAGTTCAAGGGCATTAATTGGGAATCATGTGGGTTTAGATCTAAATTGTTTGGCCTCCACTTCCAAAGGCGTATCAAATTCATGAACAACTGCTCCTGGCTTTATTCTGTTGGGCTTCAAGACGAAGGCAAAGCTTCTTCAATTGGGGTTCGATTTTTGGATATAATCGTGAAGGGAACCCAATTTGAAGAAAATGGCACAAGGGTTTCATCCCCTATTATTTCATGAAGTGAAGATCAAGAACGAGTTTTGTCATCCACACAAACAAAGAATGATCAAAATGCGCATTTGGTTCCTCAATGTGACTAGGGATGTCAAAAAATACCATGCCCGTCTTTATACTCCCTGAATTTGGCTACCCAAACTCAAATTCGATCCTACACACAAAGGTATGGAGAGGGTATAAGTTTAACTTATCTAACCTAACCCTACCCGTACTTCTTTTAAATTAGTATATTTATATTCAAAATATTATTTTATTTAAAAACTAAAATTATAATTTAACATAAATTATCTCATATTACTTTAGTTTATGATCTTTTAAGTATTAATTAATTGTGAATATATACATTTTTTTGAAAATATATATAAATATATAAAAATGAAGTTTAAAAAAGTCAAACATATACTTTAAAATGGGTTAGTGGGTAGTACTATCCTAGTTGCAAGATAGGTACTACTTGAACTTGATTACTTGATGAAAGGGTTTGAGATTCCCGATTCAAATCTTACCTATTGACATCCCTAAACGTGGCAAACTCTAACTAGTTAGTCCTTTATTTTTTACTCAATGTGAGTTAGTCCCTCAACTTTGCAAAATTTAGTGAGTTTGTCCAAACTAGATGAAAGGGTAAATGGAGTTAGATTTGTTGCTGATGTGGTGTAGAGCTTAGATTTGTTTAGATTTGTTGTTGATGTGGTGCAGAGCTTAGATCTGTTGCTGATGTGGTGTGGAGCTATGTTGAGTTGGTAACAAATTTAGCTTTCTGGTCCACCACATTAGCCTATGTTTTCCACATCTTCCCCATCTCGTCTCTCTCATTTTTTTTGGATAATCACTGCTACCTTGTCTTCTTCCTCCATGTTAATCTCCCCTGCTTCTTGTTTTGTCATAGAAAAAAGAGCCTTTAAAGAAACAAATACGAGTAAGAAAAAGAATAAGAAGCAACTTTGAGATTTGTTGTTTGGTGTTTTATTTGATTACTTGAAGTCTTTTTACATGATACTGAATTCGAGGCAAAGAAAAAATACAATCTCTGTTGTCTAAAGGGCAAAAAATATGATGGATGAGTCGATCCTCACCGTTGAATCGATCCACACCCGTTAAGAAGGGTTTCAAGGTAAAGTCGTGAACAATCTTAGAAATGAAGTGGGTTTCCTCTGTTTGCCTTATGGGGGACATGATAGAGCTGACAATCTTGCTCATTCGCCGCCACTCACTTCAATCTCACTGATTCGCACTTCAATCATGGCAGTTAAGTCACAAATAGATTGCCCTTTCACTGATTTTGCAATAACTGTGTGATCTGGCAACTGTTCGCAATTTGATTTGACATTCTTCCAGCAACCACTAAAGCAACCAAACTAGCAACCAAACTGTTCATGATCTGATTCGACATCACCTCTATCTCAGATCTCTCGCATTGACTCGATCTCGAGATAACGAAACTAGAAAATGCTATTGATTACTCCTATGGCAGTCGAATCGCTAAGCCATCGTCAAACATCAATGGCAAAGAAGAGAAATTTTAAATCCACATACGCATCACACTAATGGCGTTGAGTTCCCGTCTTCCCACGTGCACGCTTTTTGTCTCCCGATGGACTACGTCGTTCACTTTATGAATGTTGAGGGACTAATCCACTTGATTTCGTAAAGTTGAGGAATAGTCTCACACTAAGTCCAAGTTAGATGACTAACTCATGCAAGTTTGCAAAGTTTAGGGACCATATGTGCATTTAAGCCTCTTTAGTTTCTTTAGCTTTTGGTTGAAGGTTGCAGTGCTTCTTTATTCAATAAATTTACTCTTTGAGATTAAAAAAACATAAAAATGAATTTTTTTATGGAATAAAAAATATATTCCCTGAAAACACATTGTAGTCTGAATATTTCTTTTTCAATGCAATTGGATGGAAAGGTGCGATGAAAGATAAGCACAAAAAAATATGCTAAATTAAAATACAGTTTTCTCATTTTTTTTATTGAAATTTCTAATTTTATAAATTACCATCAACAATATAATGATTATATAAACAATAAACATGTAATTAAATAAAAAATTGCCTATATTTGGGCTGGAACAATCTAAAATAAATTGAAATTTCTTGTACAGAATTAAGAGACATCTATAAAAAAAAATTAAAGAGACATTGAGGACCATATGTGAATTTAGCCTCCATTGGTCATTCCGTCTGCATCGGGACTAACTCACCCCATTTTTACAAATTTGAGGACTAAGTCATTCTGATTTAGAATATAGGGACTAATTTATTTAAGTTAGTAAAGTGTGAGGACTGCTAAGGCACGTAAGCCTTTCTAGTTTCATAACTAAATACTTATGGCTGAACTTTCACCTGATTCACAAGGTATTGTCAAAATATTGCACTTGCCCTCTCAAAGTTTCAAATTTTGCTGCATTTGATCTTCTCCAGAAGTTGGCATTCAGTAGGCAAGACGCCCAAATTGACTTTGTTGAGCACCATAATCCCCAAGCAGATAGCCTATAAAATTACGGACCATCGTAAAGTTATAAGCCGCTTATTTACAAAAAAATTCCTTTTATATTACTTCCCCCGTCCCATAAATTTTGTTCCACTTTTATTTTTTTGAACTGTCCTAAATTACTTACACCGTTTTCCTATTTAGTAAGTTTTGGCAATCTAAATAACAAGTATGCCCTCATTGACCTGGCCCTCTTCTAGATTTTGCACTCTATTTCTTCACTCATTCCTCATCGTCTTTTCCAATTTGGATTCTCCTGCCAATCTCAGACCAATCGATGCCTCTCGTCCTACCCTCTTCTTCTTCTGGTGCAATTTCACTTCACAAAGTGAGGCCTTGATGGTGACGCCGATGCCAAGAGCCCAGCGGACGTAGTAGACCATGGGCAATAGGAGGAGGGAGCCGGCAGCAACATGCAGGCACACAAGGAGAAAGGCGATGAGAACATAGACCAGTAGCGTTTGCGAATTCTGGCTTCTGATTCTTTTTCTTTTTCCTAATTCAATTTTGGCCTACTTGATGTTTGTGATTCAGTCCAGAGTGATCTTGATGTTTGAGAATTGAGGATTTCCCTATTGATTCCGGAACCCCTTTCTTTATTCAAAACTATTGCAAGAGAAGTTTCTATGGCTCTAATCTAGTTTATGTTATTGAAGGGCATGCATGTAACGTAAGTGGATGTGGATCCCGATAGATACAAGACGGCATATTTTGTTGGGAAGTCACAGACCGAGTTTCCACGTAATGAAAACATAACCACTGCCGATACTTTTAAGGCAAGTGATATATATCAGAATGACTTTGAAAACTTCGTCACTTGGCAATATTTTCCAAGACGCTTGAAACGGCAATGGTGTGATTGAAAACTTGATGAAAGTTGGGTGACTAATAGCATGTAAGCCTAAATCAGACCCCCCTTTCCATAGCAACAGACAAGGTTTAGCCTAGACTGGGGAATACCTGTCAAGCCAAAGCATCTGTAATCTCAAAACCCATCACGCTTCGCGGCAGCTGTAGGACGTGGGCGCAACGCCGTTCGCCGGGCGTCATGAAACAAAGTCGACCTCGTCTCCTGGAACCATGTCGGAGATTTCCCTGGCGCCTAATTAATCACACCACCAACGGAACTAAAGTCGGAGGAGGAAAACAATAGGGTGAAAATAGAAGGAAGAAAACAAACTGTTGTAGAATTTCTCGACCCGCACTGTCTCATCGAAATTGAGATTGCAAAGTGGACTGGACAGGACAGGAATATGATTTTGTCAAAAATCTAAAAAATGTCTCTGAGGTCTATTGCGATTGCTCGGTCAGTATTAGAGTTTCTAAATGGTTCAATTTTACCATTATATATATATATATATATATAAGTATGATTTTCTCAAAATGTTGTGTGACATCTTTGTCCTTAAATTTTAAGTTATTTTATTTTATTTTTATTGATGCCTAAATTTTTCATTATTTATTTACTTAGATTTATATTACTGCTAAGACTCTAAAAAGAAAAAAATACAAAGAAAAAACATGTAATCTATATGCCTTATATCTTACCTTCGATGGCAAGAATCCCTAAGTTTCCAATAAAATTTAATTTTTGCAACAAACTTCTCATTGATTTTGTTATTATTAGACAATATATTAAACACAAGATTTTATCAATTTTATTAGCCTTTAACTTCAATAAAATATATTTATTAAAACCTAAAAGTGCAATTTAATATTTTGGAAATATTCATAGATAAATATTTTATTTTTCTAGTTACTTAGTGTCTGATATTAGTATTGTGATTTAAAACGAAAAAAAAAACAATTAGCCTTATGTGTGATTTATCATTTACAGAGATGATGTTTTTAATCTATGAGTTGTCATTAAAGCAGGACTTTTGTAATAATTACGCCCTTAAATTTATAATTTACATAAAAAATATTCAATTAAAAATATTCATTTAAATGATATAAGGCATGACATTCAAATGTTTTACATACGTGTTCTCAATGGCTTACGTTTAATCAGAGTGTGGCTTCGAAGAGCTCATAACCTTTTAAAAATATTTTAAACTTTACTTATCAAAATTATATTGTATATTGTTACATTTAATTTACTCTAATACGGCAAAATTTTTTAATAAATATTGACATAATATTCTGGCTCGCATTCTCATTTATTATATTACTATGAAAAACATACCTTATTGCCACTATAATTAAAATTTTATTGCAAACACACCCTTAAATCTATAATACCACGAAACATGCACCTCAAAATACGAAAAAAAATTAAAAAAAAAAGATATAAAATAAATATTAAGCTAAGATTCTTATTTTCCAGGATCAAGTTTTTTGGGTGAAGAGCTATTGTAGCTCCCCATTTCTTATCTATTTGATGAAATATTTTACATAACTTCTATTTGCAAGAAAAGATCTATTAACCAACATTTAATTAATCAATCATTTTTTTGAAACATCATTGTAAAGTGTCAAATATTGTTTGACTTTTTTAATCTTAATTAATTATATAATCTCTTTTTATGGGAACTAATTTTTTTCAATTTTTGCATTCCCGAGAGTTTTCCTCGGCAATGATTAAGAAATAAGAAAAATATTAATACGCCACCACACACGCTCCTAATTAATTTTCCAGAGAAAAAAACAACTTGATATTTTCAAAACATCCTATTAACTTTCAACATTTGACTTCATCATCAGATATGCCCCTAACATGAAAGTTACTTTATAAAAAAATTATTAACTATTCAGATTGACCTTAAACATAATAATGATATCTTATCTTGACACTTTCGCAACAAACAAACTACTCAATTAATGCTACTTATCAAACCCTTAAATATTATATTTTATAAATTGAATAATATTTTAACTTGAATGAAGAATTTTAAATTTGAATCAAAATTAAACCTTTAAACATTTATTTTCAAATATGGTGATTATTTGTTATGAGGAATATATCCTCCATTTTATTTTCCTAAGTGACTTAACTATTTTACCCACACATATAAGTTATTTTTCATAATTTTTAAATGAGACCCAAGTTTGAAATTTTCAATTTAATTAGCATTATATTAGTATTAGGAATACCATAATATTTTATTTTTCAAATTGACTTGACCAATATTTAAAGAGACTAAAATTTGATATATATTATCAATTTAATTGGAGTAATATTAGTATTTGAGTAACTATAATAGAAATGAAAAAGAAAACCATATATGTGATTTGAAAACTTCATTGTTTTTATGAGAATAACTAATTCAAATACTAAATCAATTTATTGCAAGTAAATTTTGTAGGGTACTTAACCCTAGATCTGTGAGGATGAAACAAAAAAGAAAATTAGATATTACGTGTGCCCATTAAAATACCACAAATATAATCTTCAATTTGTTTGTCTTTTAACTTTGATAAAATATACAATTAACACCAAAAAAGTTAATCTCCTTTAATATCTATGATTTATGTAAGCTAAATTTTATTCTAAACTTTTAATTGTTCTCTTTCCATCATAAACCAGTTAAAAAAATTTTAATTTGGTCCCCGCTAGGTACAATTTATTGGCTCAACCAAAAGTCATTACATAATATAAGTACAAGTATTTTGTGCACAATAACGATTTCATATATAGGAAAAATTGATAATGCAAAATTTTCTTTAATTGTAAAAAGATTATTTCCCGGTTCAAAATTCTTAAGGAGAAATTATTAGACAAATTAAAATAATTTAAAAGAATTGATGTTAATAGACATAGCTTCTCTAAGTTGGTAAATTTCATCCAATCGAGGACTAATATAAAATATTTTAAAAAATTTAAAACCAAAAGAGATATACTTAATAGGTTACGAATGACAAGGTTATGAATTATCTACACAATTTGCCATATTATTTATGTTACCAATTCTTCTTTCTTTTTTTTTTTTTAACTTGGATAAAACACAGAACTATATATTTTATTTCAAATAAAAACTAAGGGTATATCTAACATTAAGTTGTGCTTTTCTATATCTATGGTGTGCATTTTTTTTTCCTTTTTTTCTGTTTGTACATATTGTACATTTCTTTATAAATTAATTAAAATTTTTAATTTTTTATTTAAATTCATTAAAAAAATATTTTAGTTAAATAATAAAAAAAAATTAATGCATTTTCAAGATTTAAAATACGAAATAAATTTGTACTAATTACATGCTGTACGTACTCATCTGTGTGCTTGCTGGGTATTTAGCTGCTTAATGATACAAAACTGTAAAGCCTGTTATTTTAGCCAAAAATAACAAAAAAGAACAGAAAGAAAGGGGGGAAAAATAAGAAGAAAAAGAAAGCTGGATTGCACACACACATGCACACCGTATTGATCGGTCTGGGTAGAAGGCACGCACATTTGACATGTAAGTCGAGTCTTCAGGGACAAACTACAGTAACTTGTACCAGGAACGATGACATTTGCGTTAGTTTTGTTGTCTCAAGCCCGAAGTTATGATAACCCAACTGCACGCTGTTGCTAGGAATCTACGGTGTGCGATGAGCAGACTAAACAGGAATCCAGCTCCATATCCTGTCACAACACCTTCCCAAGCTATAACTTCAGCAGCTGCTTGTTTATCAGTTGCAGAATGAGAGCGAGGGGTTCCACTATCCTGGCAGTGTTTGGTCAGCGAACCTCCGCACAAGCCCAAGTTACCCTCGAACGAGCTGTTTGGAAATGTGTCGAATTGTCTGCCTTGGGGTATAGGTCCTGACAGTTGATTGTAAGACACGTTGAAGACTTCCAGGAAGTTGAGTTGCACCAACTGCGAGGGGATTTGTCCCACTAGCTGGTTGTGAGAGAGGTCTAGTGTCTCGATTTCCTTAAAATTTGCCATTGAGGAAGGAATCTGACCATCGAGCAAGTTGTTGGAGAGGTTGAGCAATTGAAGACCATTTAGACGCCCGACTGATTCTGGAATCCCTCCCTTAAATCTGTTGCAAGAAAAATCAATGGCTGCTAAGACCTGAGGGATCTCCTGGTAATCTAGTTTTACACCTTTGTTTATCAAGGAGATGGAGTAAGGATAAAGATCGGTGAGCGGTGAGGCACTCCAAGGGAACCAGTTCCTGTCCTCCAGCATGTACGTCCAACGCTCGACATGTTTGTCTTTCATAGAGTTCCAGGTCCGAAAGTAGATGGTTGGTAGAGTACCAGTGAATTCATTGTTAGAAAGGTCTACGACTTGCAGCTTTGGGAAGTTGGAAATATTAATGGAACCTGGATTGCTTATTGCACCATGGAATCTGTTGTGGCTTAGAATCAGAACCTTGAGCTCAGGAAGAGCCCCCAACCAGGAAGGGAACCTATCTCTCAGTTGATTGCTTCCGAGGTGCATGAGTTCCAACTTGGTACATTTGATTAAGGATCTTGGCACCTCCCCTTGCAGTTTGTTCTGTCCCAAATGAATCATCCTTACTGAGTTCCCGCTTTTCCACGATTCAGGTATGGAGCCATCGAAGTTGTTCCCCTGTAAATTTAGTACCTCCAAAGCTGTAAAAGAGTTAGCTAAACACCGGGGGATCGGTCCACTGAGGTTATTGTGAGACAGATCAAGAATTTGGAGGGAGTTCAAGATACAAAAAAATGGTGAAATCTCTCCGCTGAAAGAGTTGTTTGAAACAGAGTAATCAATGATCGAAAGTGGTGGGATTGGGATCGACCCCTGAAGCATGTTGTCTGCAATGCGTAGACAAAGAAGATTTGGATGGGCAAGGACAGTGGGAAGTTCATGGAAGCTTGACGTCAAATAGTTCTGACTAAGATTTATGAACTCAAGAGTTCGAATGCTAATTTCCCATACCCACTCAGGTATTTGTCCGTGAATGTTGTTGGAGGAAAGGTCTAAAAACTTCAATCTGTCTTGGCCCTTTAAAAATTCTGGAAATCTTGCGAGATTGCAAGAACCCAAACCCAATTGTACGAAGCTCGGGGCGTTGCTCTGGATTGTATCATTTTCTATGAGCAGGGATAATCTGTTACCACTCAACATCAAATAAGTCAAATGCTCGATCTCAAGATATGTGTCAAGCTTTAAAATGCCGCTCAGTTGATTGTACATGACAGAGAAACCAACAAGATTCTTTAGCCTCTGAATTGAGCTCGGGACCTGTCCTTGTAACGTGTTACCATCAAGCACTAGAGTCATCAACTGTGTCAAGTTTGTCAACCAATGCGGGAAATGACCCAAAAATGAGCTGTAGTCCAGGTTTAAATGCTGGAGATGGCTCAAGCTTGCAAAGGATGAAGGGATTTTGCCAGAGCTAAATCCATTGTTGCCAATATCTAGGCCCTTCAGCTGGGTGTTATTTGACAAGAAAGCCGGTGCCTTACCGACAAAAGAATTATTGCCAACAGAAAAGAATGATAGCTTGGTTAAGTTTCCGAGTGAATCCGGAATTGTCCCCGAGAAATTGCAACTATCAACAATGAACACTTCCAAGGAATTAAGATTCCCAATGGAGGCAGGTATTGCACCAGAGAAAAGAGTGCCGGCAACAACAAGCTCTTTAAGTGGCATACTAGAGTGGAACTCAGGCAAATAACCTGTCAGATGCGGATTCCCATACAAAGAAAGAAATTGAAGATTTTGCAACTGCAAAATAGATTTCGGGAATTGACCATGCAACTCACAGAACTCGAGTTCCAAGTACCAAAGTCCAGAAAAATTTGCCAGGATGCTTGGAACCATAGAATTTAAATTCACATAAGAAAGTCGCATGCGTTGTAAGCGGGTGAAGTTGTGAATCAAGGTCCCAAGGCCAGCTGGCATTTCCAGTCCATAATTGTAGGAAAGATCAAGGGTAGATAGCTTAGAAAGTCCAGAAATCTCTGATGGGATTTGGCCAGAAAGGGAAGAGTGAGAAAGATCGAGATACACTAACCTGGAAAGGTTGCCCAGTTGGCCGGGAATAGAGGAATAGTTGAAATTGTTGTTGCCGAGATTGAGTTTTTGGAGGTGAACCAGGTGGAAGAGGCTGCTGTTGGAGTGAATGGAGCCATAAAGGGCACTACTGCTAAGGTCGACGGCTATGACATGACCAGTTACACCGTCACATTGGACACCATCCCATGAACAGCAGTTGGAACCCTGAAAGTCCCACTTATTGGTCTTGGGATAACCAGATGGATAGGTAAAATTTTTGTGGATGGTGAAGCTGTTTTTGAATTGAAGCAAGGCAAGGCGCTCACTATTTCGGCAAAGTGGATGGAGGAAATGGGAAGAGCTAACAATGAGTTGAAGCAATGAGAGAAAGAAACATATGTTCATCAAAGAGTGCGCTGAAAGTTGGGGCATTTTATCATGTATCATTTGTGTTTGTTTTTTTCTCGCTTGAGTTGGCGTTGTGTTGTGTGCTATGGGCATGAGCCTATTTATATTTGCGAGGTTGAAGTTGAGGAAAAACTAATAAGTTGGTGGTACTCAATTTTCTCATACCATGCTGTTCTCCATAATTCGGCGGGCTTCAAGCCATAAATAACGGGTTCGATCGGAATTAATACGGTTTGATCAGTGCAGCTGTTATTTAAGCCCACAGAGATTCGTTGCATAATTAGTACGTTGCAGCAGTTTTCCTCCCCAGGGGCCACAACATCTCCCAGAAAGCAAGTTTGCGAAAGAGCAAGCTGGAATAATTCGTATGTCCAGCCAAAAGACTTGGAGTCCTGATTTCACAACAAGGACATCTAGACTTTCTATATAACCATCTGAATGAGCTAAACCTTAGCTTTTAATCACTCACAATACAAAGAATTAATGGAGCACGCTGACGGAAGAAGAAGAACAACTTGAGCGAGAGCCATAGACGACTTTAATTATCAATTTAGCGTTACGGAGTAATTCTTTTGCAAGATAAATAAGAGGAGAGCAAACTCGTGCATGTAGGCGACGACTTTTACCGTCGCCTGCAGAAGTTGCTGGGAAAATGGTTGATGGACAAAGGAAAATGGTGAGAAATTGTCTGCAGGGTTCTCTGCATTTGCTCGGGAGATGGAGGCGGAAGTATAAAATCTTGAATTTCATCAAACCCGATTGGTAAAAGCCTATTGTGAATTATCTATAGAGCAAGGAAAGAAAAGATTTATGAAAAACAAAACGATTAGAACTAGCCATTACTCCCGGAACATGGTTACTTTGTCAACCGACGTTTCTGAGAAACTGTCAAGAGCTAGATTTTCAATTTGCTCTTCTCCTGAAACAAGGACTACAGGGCTACTTCCCAGAATTTGTTCTGCAGCTTCTGGGTTGCCATCCAATTGCTTAATGTGGAAATCCTTAAGGCTGAAGCGACTAGTCTTCTTGAACAAGATTTACTTCTTGAGCCAGTCTAAGAAAATCAAGCAGCAGACTTCGGATCATGAAGGGAGCGAGAAAACTACACAAAGTGTTCAAAACCCTCCGTACGATACAATGGCTTAAGGGATGCAAAATTCTTGGAAAACGATGGTGCGAGTGAAAATAAATTCAGAGAAAAAAAGGCTTGGTTGGTTTTAAATTTCCTAATTCTGTAACTTGTTTGGATGTAAATGCAGGTGGGAGACCTTAGAATCTGCAGAACTGAAATGGAATTCGATATTGTTCTTTGACCACAAGGGAAATGAGACCGCGCGCCGACGTTGGAAAAGAGCAAAAAAAAGAGCCGCCAAGCTAGGAAAAGGTTCATCTAAAAGTGATAAAGCTCAACTGCTTGCTCTCCCGAAACACTGGCTTGAAGCAGTAAATTCCACTGACAAACCTGCCTCCACTTTACTCCTTTGATTTTCTACGGTGTGGCTGTCTCAAAAATTCAACTTCTTTTTCTTTTAGATTGATCCGGGCCATCGGTATGGGCACAATCTGCAATTCTACTTTGATGAGTGGGTCAAATCTCCGAGTGCAGAACCCTTTTTCTACTGGTATTTTATTTCAAAGTCTATTCAGACATGTATATATCTGATTTTGTATCAAGGGAAAGAATTATTTTGAATTAGTCATCTTTTGCTGCATATTTCTGTTCTGGTATTCAGTTAAATGAGTGAGCATGCCTTTTACTCCAGGCTAGATATTGGGGAAGGGAAAAAGGTAGACCTTTCAGAGAAATGTAGCAGAAAAGAACTTCAACTGCAATGCGTCAAGTATCTTAGCCCGGTGAGCCTTTGATTTTCACGAAAGCTTTTATAAAAATCAACATTTCATATTTCCAACCGGAATTTATGGGAATTGTACATGAAGATGGAAAGAAAGACCCATGAAGTCATTGTGGAAGGTGGGAAGTTGCGCCACAAGCAAAATAGGAAACCCCTAGACACAGGTGGAGAAGAGTGGATTTTTGTGCTCAGCACATCAAAGGTCTTGTATGCAAACAAGAAAGAGAGAGGCACATTTCATCACTCAAGTTTCCTTGCTGGAGCAGCCACAACAGCCGCGGGAAAACTTGTAGTCACAAATGGCACCTTAAAGGTGATTCATGTAACCGATTAGGATAACAGAACAGGAGCAGAACCAAACAGCTGGTCACTACAGTATGCGTTATGTTTCCTCGTTGTGGCTGTTCTGTTCTCGTAATCAGCATTTCTTTCTCCACAGAAAATTATGCCTCACAGTGGTCACTATCGCCCAACGGAAGAAAATTACAAGAATTTCGTTTCATTCCTCGAGGAGAATGCTGTGACCTGTAGAGATGTGATGGTAAGCTTAAGATCCATAAATAGGTGCTGTGTAGTTTATATAATCGGTATTTTAGGAAGACAGGCATTGAGAAAGAAATGTTTGATTTCATTTCAGGCAGGTGCCACTGTTGAAGGGTGCCCGGTTCAAAACCTGAAATGCTGTAACAGCCCTAGCAGGAAGTCACTTGACGGAGACTTGAGGTGTCAAGCAAGCTGAACCGACTAAAGACAAACCGCTTGCTGGCTGCAGGAAAAAGAAAGGCGATTCAGAAAGGAGTTTATTAGGAATATTTTATTTCAATTAAAAAAATTAATTTCTAGCGGTTTTGGGCTTGTTAATTACAAGGGCTCCTTGTTTTTATTTTCTTTCCAAATGGTTTTTGCATTCATTCTGTTCTTTTGATTTTTAGAGAATGTAATCACGCAACTCAATTTAGTTTATTCTATTATTTTGGGTATTTAGGTTAAGGCCCAAAGGAAGGGAAAAAAAAAAAAAGGACCTTAAGAAAGCGCAACCAAGGCCCAGGGGAGGCAAAAGAGATTATAAAAAGAGGGGCAAATGGCAAATAAGAAAGAGTTAAGGTTTGGGTATTTGTCTCACTCCCTCATTTAGCTATCTATAATCTATAAATAGATATGAAAGCAAGTCACTTGGCAATATAGTCTTTTTACAATTAAAAAAACTCTCACAACAAATGAAATATTGACACATGGAATACGAAATGCAGCAGACAAAGACACGTGGTGATTTCCATGATTACCCCTACATTAACACACGTGTTAACCGTTCATTGGATACTCTGACTTTGAAATCCTTCGAAATATATTTAATTTGTTGCCAGATTAATTTGGAAAATGACACATGTTAAATAATCTTCCTAATTCAGAGGTCCATCTTCCTGTTTTTTTTTTAAAAACATGGAGAGAAAACTGTTTTCTGGCCCATGATTTTCTAATCTACTAACTGCCAGTTTATCTAGACGGTTAAGCCCACGTCTTGCCCTACTTCGTATAGGCTTTATCAACTATCCCCACCATCAACCAATCAAGTTATCCACTATTTATTGTCAGTTACATGTGTCAGTTACAATGGGTTGTATATATAGCATAATCGTTTTAACTTTTGGGCTTCCACGAAATCTATGCTACTTTCACCATATTCTGTCGACCCAACTCAGCTCAACTCTTCCTTTGACACCAGTCCTTCTACAGCACCTTCCTGCTACCAATATTGCTTGTATCATCTACGATCTGGCCGTCCAGCAAGGGACTCTTACCAGGAGCTATCTCCTTTGTCCGGCAGTGATTGAGTGCACCCATCACATCTCTTCCTTTCACACTAATCCTCCTACACCACCGCCCTGCACAAGGCATAGGTTTTATCATTTTATAATAACTCTTGATTTCATTCACATTAGCAATCTATCTGACTCATTCATCCAATTTGCAGATAACTTCCCATTGTGCAACCCACACACGGCAGTGAAGCGGGAATGAAAAGGGAAAACCAGAAATCACGCAAGTATAACTTTTCAGATTTTCACAATGATGACCATTTCCAGCTACTCAACTCACAATGGTGGTTCATGTGTTCATCGCAAGTGATTTTGCAGAGAACTACACACATCACAGCCAGAAAGACGTACTACCAAAACAAACAAGTTCCACTTTAATATACTTTACTCCTGTTACTGTTATTTTACCCTTATTTCTTATTGTGTGAACGTAAATTAGTATAATGGTATTCATAAAGCCATCTATATTTGTCAGTATAATCTTTTTCCTGTTACTTTCCCTTTCGTATTCTTGTTATGCGTCAAGAGAACTAAAATAAGCATAACAATTTTATGATGGGAATTAGGTAGGGGAAGTGCAATGTTGTTATATTTTCGTTTCCCCTTCACTCTACCAGCATTGAAGTTCATATGTCATATTTCTTTCCTTTTTTTGGCATCGACTCAAAATATTTGCTGTTAAAATATTTTCCTATTTTTATAACATTTATAATTCATTTTCCAATTCTAATGTATGTGATAGAGATTATTTCAATTCCATTTTTCAAAAATCTTGATCATGTTTGTGACAAGCTTAAGACAAAAAAGCCTACTTAATATCGAGAATGCTGTGGACACCGACTCTTCTGAGGCTTGATATGGTTCTAATGACCTTAGTGGCTGAGGGCCACTACTTATTTATGGTTTCATTTTAAGATGCATTATAATCTTTGATGTTTGTTTTTACATCTTTTTTAGACTATGACTTCTCAGTTTTTTTGGTTTTGTCTAAGTTGGTTGGTTGTTAATCACTTATTTCCCCTGGTTTTCAATTATTCTAGCTTCTAAAATTTTCTGTCACATTGCATTTTCCCTTTACCATAACCTGTTCTAATTAAGATTATCATTAATAGTTCATAACTTTCACTTTAACGTAAGTCTTATGCATGTTAGCGTGCAACAAAAGTTAGAGTATGGCAGATAGTGCAATCACTCAGAGATGTCATCCAGAAAATAGCTAGGTCATGTAGGTTTTTTTTATACCTTAATCATGTTATTCCCTATTTGTTGACGCCTATGTCCTTCAATCTTTCCTCTTCCCCATCTGCCCTCCTGTTCCTTATCACAGAAACAACAAAAAACTATGTTACTAATGATGTACATGTTATTTAGATATTCACAAAAACACAAAAACTTCTCTATATTTACCATTTCCCTCCGCGTGCCTCCTCTAGCTGTCCTCTGGCTCCCACTTTCCCGTCCGTTGGGGGTTTACAGTACGTCTTTATATTAAGCAACCCATCAAAGGAAAATGTCAGTACCTAGCTCGATTATATGTATTAAAAGGAAGGAAATGAACAGATCGAAAGATTGAATATACATTTTCCTTTTTGTGGACAGGAGCCGCAGCCTATGACGGCGCGTACCGGACATGCACTTCTCAGGCAATGGAGCAAGGCCTACCAGCATTCTTACCTCTCCATCCAGCCAGATAAAGTGGCTTATGAATGTCCTAAGAATTATGATTTTGAAACAAAAGATCTTGACGACATGTGTGCGCCGTCCGATCTCAACAGACAAACCATAAACTAGGAGATCAGACATCAGACGACGTGGATCAGGCTTACCGAGACCATTAATGTTTTTGCAAATAGTGAATCTCAATCGAGTGTATTGTACTTTAGATCCAATGTATAACTTTAAATCAGGGAAATATGATTGGATTTTCAAAAAAATTTATGTAGACTGACAAAGTTTTTCCTTTACCCATATTTAAAAAATAGGAACCCTACTTTGCCACCATAATGAATTGAAAATATGTTAGCGAAAATTCTTAGATGCACCGGGTGGACATACACCCGGTTAAGGAACGTTAAACAACGTTAAGCAGGCGGTTATTTTAAAAAAAAATTGAAAATTAGTTTTGGTTAGGATAATTGTCATGATTAGGTGATAAGTGTGATCTATTTACCCTTCATAAAATATTTAATATAGTTATTATCCATACCAATTTTAAATTCAGTGATTCCCACCTTCTTCACCCAACTTATAATTTATTCGACAATTATATCAATTTTTATTTATTTATTTATTTTTTGAAATAGTTTTGCATTCCGATAGTTGGTATATCATAGTTTTTTACTTGAAAGAAAACCCACCAGTTGAAAATAATTCTGGAAATTAAATGTATTAATCTGGAAATTTAATGTACCATTATATATATTCCTTGTATTAAACTAGAAATTACATGTATTATTCTGGAAATCCAATGCATCATTCTAGAAATCCAAAATATCATTCTATACATTCCTTATATTAAACTGGAAATTTAATGTATTAATCTGGAAATCCAATGAATTATTCTATACATTCGTTGTATTAATCTAGAAATCCAATGTACCATTATATAGATTCCTTGTATTAAAATAGAAATCCAATGTATTACCCTGGAAATCCAATGTATCATTCTGAAAATCCAAAGTATCCTTTTATACATTCTTTGTATTAAGCTTAAAATCTAATGTATTAATCTGGAAATCCATTATATTATTCTATACATTCGTTATATTAAACAATTTAACCACGTGATACATACCATAATCAGACTCAAAACCCCAATAATACATTCCAAATATATCAAACTGCACCACAAATGTATCATTCTGAAAAAAATATTGGGTTGCTACTTTGTTCCCATTCAGATCAATACATCCAACACTCAGATCAATACATTTCATGCTCATATCCATACATGCTTCACATATTACAGAATCGGACCCGAACAACACAACACACACATAGAACAATACAAACTGAACTTAGTTGTATTGCAAATCAATATAAAAAACAAAGGCATAATCAAATTGAAAAACACAATCTGAACATGCTCACAATACACCAATTTTGGTTTCATACGCAAGTTGATGAACCGATTGATTTTTACCAACGAAAAGCGCAAATTGTGAATCACGAATCGTGAATCCCCCATACGGCAAACTACCCACCGGAGCACATGCGTCCTCCCTTGTTCCCCTCCGAATGCAGGCCACCGTTGTACCTTTTGCGACGCCATCTGAGATCCGCAACGGCTTCCCCAATGACCCAACAGTAGAAACCCAACAGCGGAGGACGAGAAAAGTGGCTCCAGCGAACAACGTGTTTTCTACTCTGGTTTCTCTTTTCCGGGAGATAGGGCAATAATGGATTTTTGGGAGGCATAGATCGTGGGTTTTATGGTTTATTGGAAAGTTATTGCATAAAAGTAGGACTCTAAAAAGGATAACTGCTTGATTATCTCCAAATTTTTTGAATGTTCCATCTTTTTCAAAACTTCCTAATGGAAGTTAACTCTCTGGGACTTAACGGCGTTAATTAGTGTATATACACCGGATGGATATTCTAATATCTCATATGTTAGCTTTTTGAAAGGAGCGTGAAGAAAAAAAGGAGGGAGTAGATGAAAATCAGTGGACGAATGGGAAGGAACACGATTTCTGGTATAAAAAATGCCGTACATGGCGGCCACTACGCAGTAAAACACAAAATCACGGCAACGCCTATGGTGAAAAGTTATAAAATACGGTAGACCTTAGCCAAAATATCATCCGGATGAACTGTTTATATTCCAAATTAAAAAAATTCTAAAGACAAATGAGAAAGTAAGAGAGAAGAAAGAGAAAGTACGAGTGACTGAAATGGCCAAAGGCCGATTTTTAAGGTTTTTATCTCTACTATAGCTGAAAAAATTACCTTTTTATTAATTGGTGTTTTCTCTATGTTTTCACGTACAACCCTCATGTTTGAGGCGTTCTACAATATGACCCATATTACTCACAAAACTTTAAGTTTTACCCCTTTACTTCCTTGAGCCAAAAAACAAAAATCACTTCCATTTCAGGGATCTTTTTTAGCCATATTTTGTCTACATTTTTTGGCCATTCTAATTATGGGGCACAACATTCCATTCTAGACCTTTCATTTCACTGTTCTTACACCCCACCCTTTCTGGGCCGAGTTTCATTATTTAAATTTGGGCCACAATTGTTTTCTTTCCAACCAAAAACTGACATAGTTATTCCCTTTTATTACATATTAACTAATTATCAACGTGCACGCTTATTTCAATAATACTACACCATTTTTGTTCATGTCAATGTTATTTCATATACTATAAGAATTATACAAATGACTTTCTTTATGAACATATTTATGTTAACCGTTTACACAGTTAACAACAACACATTCTTTTTTTTAAACAATAAAGTATAATATTCGTTATATTTTATATTCGCATGATTTTAAAAATAATGTTCACTTCAGTCTTCCTCTTCACGAATTACGCTTACATTTATATATTATTTTTTACATTAGTCCATGAGTTAAAAAAACCCTCAATTACTCAATTTAATATATTATTGTACTAAATTGCTTTCTTTAAAAACTGTTACTTGGTCACCAAATTCATTCTTCTTACTTTCCCTTCCTTTACATAAAAATTTATGCGTTCTTCTAATATATGATTTCTCTTTCTTTGCAATTTATGTATAATTACACTAATGTCATATGATAAAATACTAATTATCTCTTTCATATGCACATGAGAACACGTGTTTGTATAGAATTATTTTCCCGTCCGTTAAATGGATTATGAAACTAATTGTTTTGTATTAAAGAAGTGGAAGAAGAAACCATCAATTGAGGATCAAGTGAAAGCAATCTGTAAATTTTTTCTATAAAAAAAGAATTTTTAATAAAATTTTTTTAATTTTTTCAGTGCATAAATTAATTATTTTTAGAATTTAAAAAGGAATTTGGATTGATGATTTAATTGAATATAATTTACTTGCGATGATGAAAGAGAATAATTAATTATTAAGATTATTTCAGAAAAATTAGAAATAAGTTTTGGGAGGTTTGGCTGGGCACGGTGGAAATAAGAGAGAAGCAGAAGGTTCCGAAGACGAAGAATTGAGTTTTCAGGTACAAATTGGTATAATAAGAGGTTAGGTCCTTAAGGTTCACAGGTGGGTTCGCCGACATCCTATACTTTAAATTCTTACATCTTGGTCACTACAAAGATTGTTGCCAGGAAAGTTGATCAGGCTAATAGCAATATTAGTCCCTGTGGCTTTTAACACTATTTCAGACGGCGAGTTCTTAGGTTCTAAACGTATTCATTCAGGTTACTATCAGCAAGTGATTTTGTATTATTCTTTAAATTGATTATATTTTAATTTAAACTTTTGTGTAATTATTTTAGGTGTTAGAAAGTTATATTTTGAGGTAAGTGGCTATTACTATTTCTAAAAATTAAATTATTTCTTCAAAGTGTAAAGTTTTCTAACGTAGTAATTTTTCAATATTTTGATTTAAAGTTATTTTTCATTAAATTGATTTTCAATCAGAATAAGAGTTTTCAAATACATGCTTTATTTTGAAATTGTTTTCCAAGTGTTTCATTAATTTACCTATTTATCTACTTATTCAAATTTTATCTTATTTATGAAATATATTTTGTTTGATTAAATAAGTTGGGATTATGTATGTTTTGATTATTTATGCAATATATTTTGTTAATTACAACGGCTACTTGGTTTTATTTTCTTTCCAAACGGTTCTGCATCCATTTTGTTCCTACGGTCTTCTTCTTAAGAGAGATATATATATATATATGGGTTAATTTTACCACTAACGTTAAGTCAAATGGGCAATTTTTCCATCAATGCATTTTTCGATGCAAGATCACTACTAACATTATGGGTTGAGAGCAATTTTACCATGAAAGTTGTGAAAAAAGCTGTATAGCTATAGTGAGTCTAATGGTTATTTAACATTAAGAATATTACATACAAAATGAAAATATTCCATACAACGTCTGCACCGTGCAGCTAGCAAATTGAGAAACTTTTTAGACTAACCACCAAAAATTTAGTCCTCAGTACCTAGATACCCAGCTTTGCAAATATGCTACTTTGAGCATCTTCTCGAATGGGGAATGAAAAAACAAAAAAAAATTCTTTCTTCTCACCCTCATTATCTTCCCTTTCTGCCATCCACTTTTTCATACCTTTATGCTTATTCTTGATCACAATTTTGATTAATTTTCATAATTGAGTAACCATTTTGAATAAAAATCTTGCATCTAATTATATGATATTTAGAGTCAGCCAACCACTCTCATTGTGATGAATAATGACTCTCAAAGATTGTTGCTAAACCATTACCCATTTGTTTATATGGATTTGAGTTGTTCCAAGGAATGAAATGGTGAAGATGATGGTGAAAACGATAGATTAAAAAATTTATGAGCTAGAGTATTAGGTAGAGAAAATTTAGAATTGAAAATTGCATTTTTTTTACCAATTTGCCATATAAGCAAATTTGACGGTTAGTGGAAAAATTGCACCCAACTCGTAACATCAGTGACAATCTTGCATAAAAAAAATTGACGACAAAATTGCCCTTTTGACCTAACATTAGTGCCAAAATTATATATATAATAAAAAGCATGAAAGTGTGCAAATATTGAATGACTTTTTTACCCTTTTGTTATAAGATATGTTGTTCTCTTAATGAAACCCAATTTTGTCACTATCTATTTAAGTAGAGTTGTATTAGTACTAGAACACTAAAAGATACTCTTAAGTTGCCATTAAATTTTATTTTTTACTACAAACTTATCCACTCTTAATTCAATATTACAGAATTAGGTATTATATACAATTATTTTTTATGTTAGCCTTACCTAAAACTCTTAAATTGCCATTAAAATTTTTTTGTTTCAAACATATCACCTTTGGTTCTATATTACTATCAAATAATACCTCAAGTAAATATTTTATAAAACTTAAAATTTCAACTTATCATTCCAAAAACTTTCATAGCAAAATATTTTATTTGAATAAAAGATTTAAAATGTAAAATTCATGCTAAAGTTTGTACAACTAAATATTTTATAAAACTTAAAATTTCAACTTAGCATTTTAAAAACCTTCATAACTAAATTTTTTATTTGAATAAAAAATTAAATATATGGTAAAACTCAAGCTAAAGTTTATATTACTGTAAAATGTACCTTTGAACATATTTTTTTGTCAATTAAGTTTTTTTGGTTTTGCAACTTGAATGAGTATATTCTATGAAAGATTATTATCTGGTAAAACTTATGCTAAAGTTTTACATGAAAATCTATAAGTGTTGCATATTAAAAAATAATTTTAGGTATAAAATGTATATATTAAAAAAATTATATAAGTGAACAATTTATAATATTTCACACATAGTTTTTCCTTTATCCTAGAATTATAAGTTCTATTACTCTTTTAATGATAAAAAATGTTATATTGTCTATTTGATTAGAGTCGTGTTAGTATTAAGGCTCTAAAAAGAAGGGAAAGAAAAGAATCCACTTACAGAGATTTAAATATATAGTTGCCTATTTAATTAGATATTTAGTAGTATTAAAATACTAAAAACATAATAAGAGAGGGAAAAAATGCAAAGTGGGATGCATTTAGCCTTTGGTTTTTGGGAAATTTACTATTTTGACTACTAAACTTACTTTGACCACTAAACTTAGTTAATTTTAACAAATATGGCTTAAGTTTATTCTACTATAAAAAATATCTTTGAATATAAAATTTTTGTCAATTGAGTTTTCTTTTCTCTACTTGGATGAATATATACTTTGAAAGCTTAGGTATTTGGTCCATATTAGAGCAATCATATAATTCACATATGACTCAAGCACATACTATGAAAAAAAATAAAAAAATTATTATTGTAGCAAAGGTCATTGTGAAAAATTTTAGAAAAAAAATTCTTAACTCCTAGAATTAGTTGCTTATATGATAATAAAGAGGAATTTTAGTAGCAACTCTTTTTTTTTTTTTACATTTTTCCAATATTTTAAAATATTAGAAAAATTATAATAATTATTTTTTCCCACATGGTCATCATTTTGAATGTTGGAACATAAGTTTTTATTCTTAGCAACTAACTCTTTCTCTATACTAAATAATATTAATGTATTTTTATTTTTATTATTTTTTAGAGCCAATCAAATCTTATAAGTTTTTTCAAGGTAGCATTATGCATGTATTGTTTTTAGGCTTTAATTTTTTGAAAAATCATTACTTAACCACAAATTTAGTTAAATTTGACAAATATGCCATAAATTTTTTATAAATGCCTTTGAACGTTAGTTTTGGGTCAATTTATTTTCTTTTTTCCTTTGCTTGCAATTCAAACTTCAAACTACTATCTTCATCTCAAGTTCTTTATACCATTTCAATTTTTTTTACTTAATTTTGACTTAAAATTTTTTATATTAATATTTTCTAAAATTTTTTTAAAAAAATTATTTAAAAATTAAAATTTTTATAGTTTCTAAATGTAATTTTGTAAATTTTTTATAGAAAATATTAAAATAATAAATTTAAGTCAAAAACCTAAAATGTTACAAAGAAATTGTGATGAAGAGAGTATAATAATGATAATACTTAAAACTTACAACCTTTCATTGATAATTATTTTATACATTAAACAAATAATAACAATATATTAAATTTTAAATTCTATTTACAAAGAGAAAAATAAAATTTTTAGTAAGAGTCTTTTTACACTAGGAGGCCTTATAGAAATTTAAACCCTTAGCTTCATCTATACCAATTGGGACCCTACACTGTTAAATGAAATTAGAGCTATGTGATTGACTTAGCGTACTTATTAGAGAGTTATAGAAATTCATGAATGATTTAATGTGAAGATTTGGGGTTTAAATCATACATTTGGAAAAAAAATAGACAATTGTTTGAAGTTGATTATCCAAAAATAATTTATTTTTATTTTTACAGGATTTTTCATCTAAAACTAATATCATTTGAAAACTAATTATATATATCTATAATAATTTATTAAATAAAATTTTTATAGTAATTGTTATGAATTTTTTAATTATTCAACCTAAAAAATAATTAAAAAATAATATCAATTTTAGACAAAAAAAAATCCACAAAAACATATTTGGATTAATTTGACTTAATGCTAAATAAATTAGATCTTTATCTCAATGGTTAGGTTCAAGCTTTTTTGGGTTGATGTTCTATACTTTGGTTCTCTTCTTACAAGTTAGTTTTATATACCAAGAATCATTTGACATACACTGAGAGTATAGTTAAGGCTTTTCTTGCTTAATTATAAATATTTTTCACCCTAACACTACTATCTACCTAGAAAAGAATAAATAAATTCTTATGACATATATTGAGAGAGTATAAAGTTTTTATTGTGTCAAACTACTAATTTTCCCATAAAGAGAGTAAAGAATTAAGGTTTTTATTTTACATGCACGTTAATTGTTCAGTAGTTATAATGATTTTAATTTTATTATAAAGATTATACTTTCATGCAATGTAGTGTTCTATTATCAATATTAGAAAAATTATGAAAGTGACAAAATTTTTATCTACTTTTATACTCTTAACCTATGGGTGTTTTATTTTTTTAATGAGACCCAAATTAATTTGGTGTTGTATATTTATTAGAGGTATAATTAGCACTAAGAATCTAAAAGGGAAAGAGAGAAAAAATAGAAGTCTCATGTGTGCAGTTTTTAAAAAACAAAAAAGAGGAATCCATATGTCTTTTCTTAGCTTTAATACAATTACTTAAAGTTATATATTAAGTATAAATTTTGATGGCAAAAAAAATCTTAAATAGCCATAATAAGTTAAACTTTTGTAACAAATATGTCCTTAATTAAATTATATATATTTTTGGGGCATGACCTTAAACATAAAATTTTATCAATTTTTTGTACTCTTAAACTTGAATGAAGTATTTTAATTGGAACTTAAAAGTTTCAAAAACCTTTTAATTATGTCTATTTGAATATTTAAATCTGATAAAACTCATAAAAAGTATGAATATGTCAAATGTTGGACCTTTTTATCCCTAAGTTTTATTTTATTTCCCTCTTTTAATGATAGATTTTTTTAATTTCATTATAAACATTATACTTTCATACAACATAGTGTTCTATTATCAGTATTAGAAACAGTATGAAGTGATAAAATTTTTATCAATTTTTTTACCCTTAACCTATGTGGTGTTTTATTTTTTAATGGGACCCAAATTAATTTGGTGCTGTATATTTATTCGAGGTATAGTTAGCAATAAAAATTTAAAATAAAAAGAAAAAAAATAGAATTCCCATGTTTACTTTCTAAAAAACAAAAAAAAAACAAAGGAATCTGCATGTCCTTTTTTAGCTTTAGTACATTTGCTTAAATTTATATATTAAGTATAACTTTTAATGGTGATAAAAATCTTAAATAGCCATAATAAGCTAAACTTTTGTAACATATAGGTCCTTAATTAAATTATATTTTTTTGGGACATGTCCTTAAACATAAATTATCAATTTTTTGTACCCTTAAACTTGAATGAAATATTTTAATTGGAATATAAAATTTTCAAAAACCTCATAATTATATCTATTTGAATCAATGATCAAAGGAATTTTTAAATTTTACACTGATAAAAGGAATTTTGACATCTTTGATTAGATTTTAAAAATACTAGGAAGTAATTTTATAAGTACCCTAACCTCACAAATAAAAAAACTTCTATCAATTTTTTTTTATAACAAATGTTACCTATAGCGTATTATACATTATATTATTGTTGTTTTTTTTTATTGTTGTTTATATGAAACAAAAATCTAATACAATGAGCTATTTATTATAATGAATGACACAAATGAGGATGATTATGATGATATATTATAATTAAAAAACTACTAAATAAGAGATAGAAAAATTAATAAGAAATATATCTAAACTAAAAAAATTAAAATCTTTATTTTGGATAAAACAATAAGAATTATAGTTATTAGAGTGAAAAATAAATTAGTATTTAATTTACATGTAACGCACGTATGTAGTTACTAGTGTGTGTGTGTGTGTGTGTGTGTGTGTGTGTTGTGTGTGTATGAGAGAGAGAGAGAGAGAGACCATTCATCTCTCTCATGTACTTTTCTTTGTATGTTGAAAAAACATTTTATGTTAAATATTGGGTCTAGAAAATGTGAGAATAAGAATTTGCTTGACAATAAGAAGAGTTTGTGTGTGTGTGTGTGTGTGTGTAGAATTACAATAAAATGGTTGGGCTAATTTTATCTTAAGGGTGGCAAAACTGAAACTGGTGTACTAGTATGACATGAAATGTCAAAAAGAGAATGGGTAGGCCGCAACAAAACCTAACTTATTCTTGATGTATAAGTGATTTTTAATTTCTGATTCTCTAACCAATTTTATTTCACAATTTTTACTAATTTTTATTATAAAACCGTCATTTTTTGTACTCACCGGTGAAATTAATATTTGGTCCAAGTTTTATATTTTATTATTTGTGAAATTTGTAATATTTTTATGGTATAGAAACAACAAAATTTGTGAAAAAGAGTAGCTTCAAAGGGGAGGCTCCATAAAGGGGATGAAGGTGTATCTACTGGAGAAGCAATTGTCTGGCAAATGGGACAATGATCAGGAGCTTCAATTGGCTGCATAAGGTGCTGGTCATCTTAACTCTTGTTCCAACTTTCCGAATCAGATTGGTTCCTTGAAGTGGGAAGATGCAAGAAACCATGGAAGATCAACTCTTCTTGACCCCTCAATCAAGGCGAAATTCCGCAAAAAGAGTACAGCAACTCGGGCACAAGATCAAGGAAAACAGTCTAGCCGTTTAATTAACTGGCAAACATTCGTTTTAGCACTATAAAGAAGGTATACTACAGAAATAGACTGGCAAAAAGCATACATCACGTTAGATATTTTTGAGGTTTATTTCCCGGTTTCTAACCGACTACCATGATAGAGTACTCCATAACCCAACAAATGGTCTGGTGGCAGACTTGTAATTAATGCATGCTTTTTCTTATGAATTTGACACATATGGCACCTCATTAATTGGCTTCCATGGTTGGTAGCCACGCACTAGCTAAGCCACTAACAGTACCCTTTTCTCATAAATTTTCTTGCTACTATGGATAAGTTGGGTCAACAATTGTACTAGTTATTGCTGGCATGTATCCACCCATGCATGTGTCCGCAAACTTAGCATACTCTTTTTGGCTAATGACATCGGAGCTCCGCAACATAATATCAATTTGAAATTGAAACTGAAAGGGTGTGACTGGAAACATCTTTATAAGCATTAAGGGTGTATTGACGATAATCTGTAAAGCAAATTTTTATCATTTACATGTTTCTTATAAAACTTGAAAGGTGTCGACTCACATTGAACACTTATTTTTTCCGTGACATTTGGTAAACCTGAGGTTGGAAATTGATGATTGCTCATATTTTAGTGGCTTGGCTTGAGGTTGAGCTCCCAGCAATCTTTTTACCAGAAAATCATTTGAAAACAAGGTTTTTGATCCTGGTACGTGGCATTGTTATACAGCCAGACCCTCCACAGAGATTTCCGAGGAATTGCTCTATGGTACGTTTTACCGTGGCACGAGACAGTTTCCAGCCCAATATACCAAGGATAAGTAGAACTGCGAAAAAAGCAGGACACTGGAAATCAACAGGAAAGACTAGCTGTGATATAGTCCAAGAACACACAATGAACTCATAAGCTCTAGCCAACTTTTCCATAAGCATCAGGCCCCGAGCACCAGAGTTCCAGGAGGCATTCTCCAGGACTTTTCCACACAAACAAATCTTTTCTGAAGATCAGTTGAAAACCTTTGTAAAACATTTGAGAAAAACATTACTGGACTATCCGGATGTATCACCGGGGATCGAGGCCGGTAGATTACAACAATTATGATTGAAGGCAGAGGACGACTTGAAGAGAGGATCCACAGAGTGGCAACTCCTAAGTCATCATTTGCCTTCAAGCTTAATTATTATAAGCTTGAAGATGATCTGAACCTGAGAGGATCCACCGAAGTGGCAACTCAGATTATCGGAGAGTTGAGAGACTAAGAACTTCTGCGTCACCCCTTAGCCAGAGTTTTTTAGTGAGAGAGGAACATAGAGAGAGTTCAAGAAAGGAGTTCTGTATTAGCTCCGGGATATCTTACAAGAGTAATGAGGCCTCCTTATATAGGCGGAGGAAGGAGAAACCAAACAAACAAGGTGACGTAAGGACTTACGTCAAAACTTAATAATGCTAGACCGGAAGTGACAGGCCACTTAACCGGAATCTTACTGTTACAATAATTAAAAGGCCAGCTGTAAGTATAGAGCTGGCAAACACTAGCCGCCCCATGTTCTTTTGTCTCTGAAAACAGGTTCTGGAAAAGCAGTGAGGTCCAGAGGCCAGTTGTGGTTTGAATCTTCAGAGTCACTTTCACTTGGGGTTTGAGTCTGTCGTTCGCGCCAAAAATACGGGTCGTCTATTCGTGGATCATCCATGGACGGGTCATCCGGGCCAGGACCGTTGAGACGCTTCCAGTGGATGCAAATGTATCCACAATTGCAGTCAGGCATGATCAGGTGTTCAGACGGCTGAGTCAGTGGAAGATCTTCTTTAAACTTCAGAGGAGAAGAAGGAGTTGGAGCCGGGCAGGTGATCTGGTGAATAGCTTTTTGGGATGCAATAGCTTGTTCACGTCGTTCTTGATTTCGGCGGAGCCGTTGAAGATCATCATAAGACTGAAGGGCTTCATGGATCATTTCTTGGTAGTCCATCGGGTAGGACGGCCATTCTGGAGAATCATGAGGCCATAGTTCTATAGAGAACACCGTATGGTTATATCGATAAGCAGTTCTCATGAAGGCACGGTATTCATCATGTCGTTGCCAAGGGACTCGGGCCAGATTAAAATCTAAATTCTTATAATGGTAATAAACAGGAGAGGGAGAGAATTTAAGGCCAGAGGGAGATTTAGAGAAGGTAATAGGCCTATGGAAGAAATATATAACATGACTAACTCCATAATTCATACAGGAATTAGTTGGGGAAATATTATTTAACTGGTAGCCTATTCGGCGGTTTGGGATAGCAGGGTTAAGAGCTTTATAGGCGGAATGGAGATGGTCAATCCATGTGCAGATGGGATCGAACCAGGAAAGAAAGGTGGAGAGCTCAGAAGAGAAGTCTGAGTGGAAGTTGGAAGAGAAGGTGAGGAGTTGGTGAAGTTCTGAGATATTAAAAATAATACCTATGGTATGGACAGAGCATAGGTACCAGAAAAAGCAGAGAGCTAAAGGCGGGAAGGTGAAGACATCAGGGATGGAGAAGAGGTGAGCAAAAGGGAACTGGGGATGAATCCCAACAGGTTTAACAGGGGAGTCATCGAAACCATACCTTTCAATGAGGGAGACATGGTAGTGGAAGACTCGGTGTCTCTGGGTGAAGGTGAAGGACTGATGCTCATATCTTTCAACATCAACCGGGAGATTATCATTCTTGTTAAAGACCGGGGGATTGGAAGAGGAGGAGGAAGAGGCCATTTCAGGCTTTGGGTTTTGGAGGCTTTGGAGGTTTGAGGAATGATTTCGAAGGTCTGCTCAGGATATCAGCTAAGGTGTTGGAGGTGCCCTTTATATGCTTAACATCGAAGCTTAAGCGGATGAACCATTGTTGCCAGCGAAGCAGCAGAGCATTGGGAAGTTGTTTCTGCCTGTAACTCAGCATACGGGGAAATGCTGACATGTCCATCTCTACAAGGAAGTGGTGACCAATGAGGTGGAACTGGAATTTTTCAATCCCACGTTTGACGGCCAAGATTTCTTTGTAGGTGGAATGGTAGTACTTCTCTGACTCTTTGAATTCTCCACTATTGTAGCAGCACACGTGTCGGGTACCATTGATTTCTTCAAGGAGGACCGCTCCCTAATATTCATCTGAGGCGTCCGTCTGGAGTATCCTTTTTCCTTTGTCGGGAATCTTGAGTGGTGGCAGATTCTGAACCACTTCTTTAAGCTTGAGGATAGCTCGCTTGTGTAGGTCGGACCATGGCGGAGAATCCTTTCTGAGATACACGTGTAAAGGATGGAGAATGCTTGACAACTTCGGGATGAACTCGCGGATGTAATTGACAAGGCCGAGAATTTGCTGGACTTGTCTT
>SMDT01000091.1:0-214076 GCA_005392925.1 Aquilaria sinensis
AAACTTGGCTAACTTTTATTATTGTTGTTAATTAATTAACTTAATTAACTTGACTAACTTTTTATTATTTTTGTTAATCAATTAATTTAATTAAAATTGGCTAATTTTTATTATTGTTGTTAATAATTAATTTAATCAAATTGGCTAACTTTTTATTATTTTTGTTAATTAATTTAATTAACTTGTCTAATTTTTTATTATTTTTGTTAATTAATTAATTAACTTGGCTAACAATTGATTTAACTAACTTTGTTAACCTTTATTATTATTTATTTTTAAAGTGGATGGCCAAAAAGCCCCACTTTATTATTAATCTTCCTTTATATAATTTATTTCATTTAATTCACCTTTACCCATAAATAAATAATAACTAACTAAAAGAAGATTCTTTTATATGAATAATTAAATTTTATTCTTTTAAGGCTAATAAAAAAATAATTTTTAAAAGCCAATCATCTTTTATTATCTCTAAAACGTATGTTTTTATTTCTTAAAAAAAAACAACAAAAAGTTAATTTTTTTTTTTCCTTTTTTTTGAAAATCCCCCTTTTTTTGTTAAAATTATTAAGCAAACATAATCAAATAATCACAAAAATAAAAATCATTTTTTTTAAATATATCTTTAACACAGGTAGTAATAATTAAAATTAAAAAAAAAAAACAATAATAAAATCCAATAGAAAATTATGACTAAAATTCATTAAAACTAAAATAAAAAAAATTAAACTCCATGACCAAATGATCCGCCAGGATCCATGGCTTGGAAAGTATTTTTTTAAATAAAGTATATAAATAAATTTTTATTAAAAATAAAAACTTTGGACCAATATATTAATTAATTATTAAAATAATAAATATATAACTTTAAAATTTCTTTATCATTTAAAAAGAATAAAAGAAAAAAGTAAAATTTTTGGGTAGTATTTTACTTATTTCTTTATCCAGTAATATTTTACTTATTCCTTTTAATAAAGATATAACTTTTTGGTTCCCTTATTAAACAAAAATCAAAATCTTAACCAAATAAGTTCAAATAAAGATAATAAATATAAAATTAATTTTTAAAAAATCTTAGACTTATTAATTAGATATATTTTCAGATACATAAATTAAAATTATTAAAAAAAAAAATCTTTCATCAAACAAAAAAAAAACATAAAAATGAAATATAAATATCAAGACTTTTATATACATATAAGTTTTTAGTTTCTTTATTAATCACTTTTGGTTAATGTTTTTATCAAATACAAAACAAATAAATATCAAAACTTTTCTTTTATGTTTAAAATATACATAAAATTTTTAGTTTCTTTTCTTGAATAATCATTTTTACTTAATTCATTCAAAACAAAATTAAGACTTTTGTTCTATTTTTGAAATATACATATGAATTTTTTTTTTTTTTTGCTTTCATCATAGGTTAAACTCATTTCATTTAAAGAAATTAGCCATAAAAATCTTGATAAATTTATTTCTTTTTAAAAAAAAAAACATAAAATAAATCTGAGCCATGTTGTTAAGTCTAAAATTTTTTTTTAGTTCATGGTATATTGGCTGGAAACTGTCTTGTGCCCGCTTTTGAGCTGCTTCACCTGGTGAAGAGGGTCTGGCTGAGTAACAATGCCCCGTACCATGATCAAAGTTTTTTTTATTTTTGAATTAACGTCTTATTAAAAAAAATTAATTACTTTTTATATTCTTTTATAAATTAAGTAATTCTTTAAATAATAAATATCCTTCATTAAACAAAAAAAAGAGAAAAAAAGAAAAGAAAGATAAGAAAAAGAAAAGAAAGAAAAGAAAGGAAAGATAAAATCAAGAAAAAAAAAGAAAAGAAAGATAAGAAAAAAGAAAAGAAAGGAAAGAAAAAAAAAAGAAAATAAATAAAATTTTTAGATTATTAATAAATCTAAAAATTTCATAAACAAAAAGAATTACGAATTAGTAATTAAACTAACAATTAATTCTATTCTAGAGTTAAGACTAGGTTTGATCTAAGCTACATTTTGCTTCATTTATTTTAAAAAACCTACACTTTACTCTCTACTTTATTTATAGTGCCCGACAACAACTTTCAAAATCATAAATTAAACTATCTGATAATTATGTTCAAGTAATTTTAAGATTTTTTATATTTATTTTATAACTAACCAACCTTTAAAAAATACTGATATACATTTATCGGAAGAAAAATGCATTGACAGAAATGAAAAATTGATAATTTAAATGTCTATTAAGTAGAAAAAAATATTGGAAAGGCTAGCATTACTGAAAAATGGCTATCATACAATTTAAATTACAGTTTCAAAGGTTGTTATCGAACAGTATAAAAGAACTAGGGGCAAATTGTCGGTTTTCAGAAATAAATGGAACAAGCTGTGGGTTGGGGTAAACCTCAAGGGTATAATTGTAACCTTCCATTTTCAAATTTAATAATTTAGTCATTATAAATAATAGTGAACTAAATTTACATTTTATAGTAAAAGTAGGAAATTGTAGCAAATTTTTCATAACATAATTAAGAAAAATTTTATAATTTCATAATTAAACATACTGAAAGAAGGAAAATTAACCAAAATTAAATCACATAAAATTTTAATTTTTTAATTTAAATTAAACAAATATCATAGAAAATATAATCAATTCCATCATTTCAACGTTTGGCCTAACCTAATCTTTCTTGCCCTCCTTTTTTGTAGAAAAACTACACTTTACCACTCGAATAGTCACATTTGTCAGTTTTGTCTACATTGCTGGAGTGTGGAATTTGTGGCAGAAATCATGTGGAAGCGTTGGGAGAGGCTAAATGACAATAGTGGCTGTGGTTGTGTACTGGGCAGTGGAGGGCCGTAGGAAGAAAGAGCTGGGGTCTTCAGAGTAAGAATTATGCAACTTAAGGGACTAAGAACATACATTTTCCTTTCTTGGTTGAAATTTCAATCAAGTCCAACAATTCTTAGTGACTAAAAATGTGATTTATCAATTTTAAATGAAGTTTTCAAACAAGTCTTTAAATATTACAGGGTTTGTACCAAACATTTTCTAATTATGTCAACTTTGACTCTAAACTTACAAAGATTTCAAATTTGCCCAAAAAAATCCAATAACCTTTTAAGTACACTGAAGGTGATTCGATCACCATTTAAATTGATCCTTAAGAACATTTTTTAAAAGGAATGCCACAAAAATATATAAAAGTTATACAAATAAAAAATTCTTGCCAATTCAACTTAAAAAGAACATGAAAAATAAAATTCTCCAAATAAGTAAGTTTTATTTATTGATTTTTTTTATTTTATTAAGTTGGGTATGGAAGAGACTTTATAAAATCGGATACATAAAACTAGATACATAAAATCATCATCGGTCACACCACATCACTTTGTAAGTAACCTAAAAATTTGACTGAGTCACCTTTTAAATAACTTAAAAATATGAACGATTCGTCTTGAAAATACCTTAAAAAATAGTCTTTTAATTTTTTATAATTTTTTTTATCATAATTAAAAAGAAGTAAAATTATTGTAGTGTGATCAGGTCATTTTAAAAGTACTTAAAGTGTAACTGGGTCATATCTAAAGTAACCTAAAAAAGTGAACGGGTCACCTTAAAGGTACCTAAAGTATGAATTCGGACTACTCAAGTTCAAGTTTAATTGGTTTAACATGAATTCGGATCCAAGTCAAGTTATTTACAAAGTAAGGAATTTACAAAGTACTAGTGACATAGTAAGGTACCTCAATTGACAAAATTCAGTCACTCCAGCTACTTCCCTTCTACTTCCATTTTTCTTTACCCAGTTGTCTCTCATCTCTTTCAACCCTCTCACTCTCATCTCACTCTCATTTTTCACTTTCATCTCCGTCTGCCAGTCCACCACGCATGTCCGTGTCACCGTCCGTTCACCCCAATCTCAAAACATATATATTAACCCTAAACTCTAAATCGTATTTTTAAACCATAACCTCAACCCTAAATCATATATTTTTTTAAAAAAAACTATAAAAAAGTGACCGGGTTACGTTGAAGATACCTTTGTTGTGACCGGATCACGTTGAAGGTAACCTAAAAATGTGACCGGGTCACCTTGAAGGTACCTTCATTGTGACCGGGTCACGTTGAAGATAACCTAAAAATCTGACCGGGTCACTTTGAAAGTAATCAAAAAATGTGACCGGGTCACCTTGAAGGTACCTTCGTTGTGACCGGGTCACGTTGAAGGTAATCTAAAAATGTGATCAAGTCACCTTGAAGGTACCTTCGTTGCGATCGGGTCACGTTGAAGGTAACCTTAAATGTGACCGGGTCACCTTGAAGGTACATTCGTTGTGACCGGGTCACGTTGAAGGTAACCTAAAAATATGACCGGGGGGGTCACCTTGAAAGGTACCTTCGTTGTGACCGGGTCACATTGAAGGTAACCTAAAAATGTGACCCGGTCACCTTGAAGGTACCTAAAATATCGGGTCCCAGTGAAAGTAACTTTAAAGGTACGGTTTAACGAAGGTACCTTCAAGGTAACACGGTCACATTTTTAGGTTACTTTCAATGTGACCCGGTCACAACGAAGGTACCTTCAAGGTGACCCGGTCACATTTTAAGGTTACCTTCAACGTGACCCGGTCACAGCGAAGGTACCTTCAAGGTGACCCGGTCACATTTTTAGGTTACCTTCAACGTGACCCGGTCACAGCGAAGGTACCTTCAACGTGACCCAGTCACTTTTTTAGGTTACCTTCAACGTGACCCGGTCATAACGAAGGTACCTTCAACGTGACCCGATCACTTTTTTATAGCTTTTTTTATTTAATTGTTTTTTTAAATATTTATTGCATTTTAGCATTATTTATCACTTTTTCAGTTTTGAATATGTTTTTAAAAATATTTACCAATTTTTTAATATTTATCACCTTTTAAAAAAAATTCCACTTTTTTTAGTTTTTTATCGCATTTTTAAAATATTTATTGCATTTTAGATATTTTCATAACTTTTTCAGTTTTTCATCGCTTTTTAAAAATAGTTACCATTGTTTAACATTTATCACTTTTTTTATATTTAATCAAATTTTTAAGAGAAATATAATTTTTTTAGTTTTAATCACTTTTTTTTTTCAATATTTCACTTTTTTTAGTTTTTTTATCATTTTTTTATTTAATCTTTTTTTAAAATTATTTCTTGCATTTTAGAATTATTTATCACTTTTTCGGTTTTTAATAGCTTTTTAAAAATATTTACCAATTTTTTAACATTTATCAATTTTTTAAATTTTATCACGTTTTTTTTACATTTAATCACTTTTTTTTATAAAAAAATTGTTTTAAAAATTTGTTTAAAACTTTTTAGAAATATTTATTGCATTTTAAAATTTTTTATCACTTGTTTTTCTTTTCCCTCCCTCACCTGTTACCCCAGTTAGCTTGTTTCTCTTTTCTCTCTCAAACCAAGATCAACGGTTATGATGGGGGGCATGGGTACCCCCTTTTCGGGGGTGAGTATAGTAGAAATGTCCGGCACAAAGCAATAACCACATAAGAAAATAAAAAAAATACCCAATCCTAGCTTTTTCTTATTTTCCTCTTTTTATTAACCCCTCAGGTACATCTTTCTCTCTTTCCCATTTTCTTTTTGGACTTCTTCCTTTTTATTTCCCTTGCTCTTTTAATTTTTTTTTATTTTTGCTTCCTATTTATTTTTTCTCTTGGGTCTTAACCTAAATACCCAAAATAATAAAATATACTAAATTAGGTTGGATCATTACATCCTCTCCCCTTAAAATTTTTCATAGTTTCTGAATTGAATCATTACCATATTCATCCATCGTTCTAGAGAACCCCTCTCCTAGTGAAGCAGAACAAGATGCCTCCAGTTGACTCTCGAGAGGCAATCCTGTTGTTCTTTGAGCTGTATCTTCTGAAACAACATGATCTGTCTTAGAACCATTTAGAATATTGAAACTGAATGAGCTAGAGTTCTTAATCTGCTTCATCCAGCATTTCAGAAATTTTAGTTTTTTTGAATTATTAGAGCTCCTGGCAAAGTAAACCTCTTCAAGATCGAAGCATAAATGATCAAATGCAGCTTGACAAAACGTATTCCATTTAAGATCATGCAGCGAATGCAATGTCTTTCTACTTTTCTTTCTTTGGCCACCATCAGCAGCAGTATCACAAACCTTATCGTGCCTTCCCATTACAAGTGCAGCCAAATCTGCTCCTTTCATTTCCTGTATCTTGTTCTGGGAGTAAAATTCATCTTCCAGGATATAGAGTACAGAAGGAGAAACAGTAAGTGGTTTCAGGATTCCCATGTGCAAATCACAATTATCATCTGACAAAGAGACCAAAGCGCAATACCTATTTCTGTAGAGAAAACTCAGTAGCATTGGCCAAATTGGCATAGGTTTTCTTGTCAAAGATTCACCCATTTCCATTGCCAGCATACGAAGAACCTTGTATGCGTAGAAATCACTAACAGTTTCCACTTTATCTGCACTGTGGTCCCCCAGTAACTCACGAACAAGAATCGCCTTAGATAAGTGCCAATCAAATTTCTCCTGCTGATCATACTTCCTCACTGCCTTAATGCGCATTCTAGTCGTTTCTTTACAAACTCGCTCTACCATAGACCTCTCCTTTTCATCAGATCCCCTTTCTGTATTAGTCATATCAGGCATGAAGGAGACACCATCAGGTTTGGGTCTCTTCGCAGAACAAGCCCCAAAATCAACAAATTCAAGCTCAACTGTGCATTGACAGCCTTAGCAGGGCTATTAAAACCGCAGCCACTATAACTTGAACTCAAAATCCAATATTTGGATAAATCAAACCAAAAGGAACAAGAGCAGAACCTAAAACGACTGTATCTCCGAGCAAATTCCCCAACCCAGGTTCTTAATCCCATTCTCCAGAAACCCTAATTCCTGTTCAGACTGCCCCTTTTCGATTTCTCCCATTTCACTCTTCAAATTGACCCAACAACAATGAATATCCCTATGTAAAAATGCGTCAATCACAATTCTAAATAGCCCAGATAACTTCTCGGTGAAAGCGGCCTCGTTTCTTAGACATTCGTCACCCATTTCTACGCCCAAAAATTCAGCCAACCCATTCAAATGATATAAACCACAAATTCCACAAGGAAAGGAATGATATATCTCTCCTCGATTATATCAGACTTACAAAGAAATGATAGAGGAGCGAAGACAGAAGGTGATGAATGGCACTGAAGACACGTCTGGCGCGCCGAAGAATTTGTGAATCAGTGTAGATGTTGAAACAGTTGGAAGTGCGGGATAAGCACATAAACTTGTTAGCTGTTACCATGTCAATACTCGCTACTGTTGCATAACCACTAGACTCCCAGGTGCTTGACTAATGGAAGAGTCCAACATAATTAGAAAATTTCTACTCTTGTTTCTTTGGCAAGTAGTGACTAATAGAACAAAACAAAAAATTCTATGACTCTTTTTGGGTCTTCCAATTTTGAGAAAGAACTTGAGAAAATATCTTCTTCATTCTATTTAAAATCTAGGTCAAACCCTTAAATAGAATTATTCTTATGGAAATTTTGAGAGAAGAAATTCTAGGATAAAATATGTGGAACAAATATCCTATATAGACCTCATAATTTCATGTGTCTAAAGTTGTTTCAATGAAACATGAATTAGTATTTCTACCATTGGAAGAAGAAAATACACTAAACTTCTTCAGTCTTAAGAGATAAATTTTATTATTTGTGGCAAGTTCAGCTCAGAGAAGATTGAGTTGATGATACAAATTCTTCTATTTTTTGTTTGTCAACTTGATAATTTTTTTTTCTTATGGTCTAATTCTTTTTCCCACTCAATAGTTATTTATTTATTTTTTTATGTGAATAGTCAATTAGATTGTTGTGGTAGAAACATAATATAACATGATTAGTTTGTTGCATGACATTAGGTCTTGGTGTTTGCGTTAGTGTATCGATTGTTTGGGTCTCAAATTAGATTGTTGAGTGCAAGTGGAAAGTTAGTGATTACAAAATCTTCTTTATTTGCAGTGTAAAGAATCTATTTATTTTTCTAATGAAAAAGTTCCATGCATCTTTTAAAGATTTGTTACCTCTATTGCTTAAAGCTAATTGATATTTTGGTTTCTTCAACCTTTTAAACTTTTAACTCTTTTGAACATCATATATCTATATATTGGATTATTTGCCATCGTCTATATATTATTATTTATAACTTTTGCAGATCTGAATTTGGACAACTGGCCAACCAACCAAGGTAAATCTAAATCAAAGCCCACACGACCCTGCTTATTTCTGATTGATTCAGGGCTGGAATACAGTTCTTAGTAGAGTTAATAGATTAAGCCAAACGATCTTTTCTTCTAATTAACACTCCCCAAAATGGAGTTACTGTAACCAGTTTGATCATCGTAGTACTTGGACCAGAGCATGACACCTCCATACTTGGTCGACCTCTTGATCACCGGAAGAATTTGAGAAGTCAGCACATTCGGCGGAATATATCCGCTTCCTGCAGCTGCCGGAGCAGCTGGCAATCCCAAGAATATTTTTCCAGCCTGTATAGATGAGGTCCACCGGTTCCAGGAACTTATAAGGTTGTTGATATTACCGTTGGCATACTGGCAGTGTGGATTGTTGTAGAACTGGACCCAGAAATAGTCAAAAAGACCTGTACTAAGGGCAGTGCCCAAGTAAGCATCAGGGAAGGGGCACTGAGGAGCCGCGGCTAAGTACACCTTTTCCCCCCGGCTACTATAGGCAGACAAAAACCGGGCAAGATCATCCCAATACTGACCGGATCCGGTCTCGATGTCGAAGTCAATACCATCCAAAACAGCATCTCCCAAGGGGCGCGACGATGACTTACCACCCAAGAAATTGTTCCACAAGTAGTCAGCCACACTCCTAGCGTCTGCTGTGGAAGACAAGGAGTAGCGGGGTGGGGCGCCAGGCTCGCCACCAAGTGAGAGCAGGACCTTGATTCCTCGGCTCTGGCAGCTCTTGATGCCACTGCTGACGCCGGTGCATCCGTTGGATGCCGGGTTACAGTGACCGGCAAGGTTGATTTCAGGGGTCTGGCCGTTGCCGAATTTGTAAAGGAAAGCAATGTTAACGTAGGCATATCTGCCGGTGGCACATGTTGATTCTAAGGTACCTTCATTGCCATTTTGGCCCCAGTAGATGGCGATCCCAGCGGCGGAGGTGGAACCGACCAGCGCCTGCAGGGAGAGAAGGGAGAGGAGTAAAGTCAGGCGACTCGCCATTTTTGGCAAGTGAAAGCAAGTTGAGGTTGTTGTGGGTGAAGAGAGGTACTGACCTCTGCCCAATTTATAGAGTCTGGCAAGTGGGAAAGCCTTGGAAGTTTCAAACCACCCCAATTATTCTGTGTGAGAACAAAGGAAAGAAGCAAAAGGAAAGGACCTAAGTGCCTGATCAATAAATAATGAGGGCTTGAATTGGTCAGAACAGATAATGGGAAGAGGCAGCAGTGTTGGTGCATCGAATGGTTGAGAAACAATTATTGACCTTTTCCGGTCTTCCCCTCTTGGTCTTGGGGTTGGGGTCGGGGTCGGGGTCGGGGTAGGGGGTAGGGGTGAGCATGTGTTGGGTAAACCCGAAACTGAAACCGAACCACCCTTATTGGATTGGGTTGGGTTGGGCAAAAATTGATCATGGTTCTCGGGTTGGTTCCATATATAGGAGAACCGATGGTTTTTGGGTTGGTTCTGGTTCCATATGAAACCAACCCGAGATGGAACCGAACCCGATATATATATATATATATATAATAAAAATTATAGTATTACTAATATATCTATACACACACACACACATATATTTCTTTGAAGTATTATGATGGTTTTTTTGTGTTTTTATATTAAACTATTAAACTGATGTTCAAAATTAAAACAGTATGGAAGTTGTGAGATCATTTACGAAATTTTTTCATATTTACTTAAATCACTTTGCTTCATAGACCCACTACTCATAAGTCATTTTGCTTTCGATCTTTTATTTCAGACTACTCTTTACGACACAGTTATGATATTTTTTTCATTTGAGTCATGCAAAATTAATAATTTATGACATCAACATATTTTAGGTTTTGATATTGAAGAAGATGGTCTTAAAGGCTCAGTTTTCTATATTGAATGTCATACCAATATTAGAATTACTGGAATGAAGTAAACTAGTTGAGATAAGAGATGCCCCACAAGCAACTCTTTTAAGCCAATTTTGTAAGAACAACATTTTAAACTCTTTTGAATGTATCTAATTACTTATATTTAAATATTAATTTAATTGTATATTATGTTGAATATATCATAAAACTGATTATGGATGTAGATTTATTCAATTTTGGTGTTGTTATAGTTATATGGTATAAACCGAAAAACCCGAGAACCAGAACTGAGAAACCCAGAACCATGGTTCTAGTTCTATTTGGTTCTCGGTTCTGGGTTGGGTAGAAAATTTTTGAAATCAATGACATTTTGGGTTGGTTCAGTTCCACCATAAAACCGAACCAACCCGACCCATGCTCACCTCTAGTGGGGTACCCCGCAACTTGATCATTTGTTCGTACGGGCACATAAAATAAATACAGTCAAGCCGACTGGAGTTTGTCGTTACAATCTGTTCCACCATCTTTTCTACGAGGCTCTTGACCATAGGCCCCGGTTTTCATATGCCTATGCATATAAGACAAAATTACCCCTTAAACAATTAGGAAACTTGTCATTATAGCTACCGAAATCTAGGGATATAAATTCATTAAATTAGGAGCATTAAACTTTCTACAAATTTAAATGGACGAAAAATCCGGAGAAGTAAATGTTAGATAATAAATCAAAATTATATTTACTTAAATCATTCAAAGTAGATTCCAAAAATATTATGAATATTGAAATTTGAAAAATTTTGTATCTACATTTTGTGTTTGAAAATTTTCATGTTCTATTATATACGAACAAATACAATTCTATGATTTTGATATATACACTGCTTGTACTCATTTGTACGAAGATGTCAACACTTACAATATAATAGAATTATAATTTATACATGGAGTAATATTTTTGTAATGTATATGCTCGTACTAGTATGTACATTTGTTTATTTGTGGGCGTATATATTTGAAATGAAATTATTTTATATTAAATAATCTCCGTTTGCATTTTTTTTACCAATTTGTACAGTTAAGTATGTATTTGTACAGTAATGTCCATACATATATAATTTTAAATAAATTATTTTTCAATTTTACACACACACACTTACATATACATAACTCCTTAAAATAAAGGATTCAAATTCTCCACTTGAATTCGGCAAAATGTTTGTAGCAAAAATTTCTCCACAACAAATTCCTAGCCTTTTTAAAAGCATTAACAGGTTCCAAACGTTTCTTATTAATAATAGCACATAATTATTATTAATACCAACACATACATGCTACAAAACTCTACATAAATTATAACCTATCCTCTAATTATCAGAAGGTTAATTTGGTCCAAAATAAAAGGGTCTTTGAAGACCCTGGTCTACGCAAGAGTCTTGGCTTTTCTACTGTGCCTTTAACCTTTTAATGGCTGATGTTTTACCCAGTGATGGTCTACCCAATAATCTGTCGAACGTTTTAACCTTTTAATCTGTCGACCACTATCGATGTGCCTTTTTCTGCTCCAAGCTAATTAATGCTCCACCTAGGAAGAAATCTCTTGGATATAAGCATTAGGGTTGGACCAAACAAATTCTACAAGTTGGACGGGAGAGCAATGTAGGATTTGCTATGTCTAAGTAGGATCTGTGATATTACGATAATAAAATCTGACAATCTGACACATGGTTATACTTTAATATAATTTTACAAATAAGGATTTTGGGAATTGCAAACGAGGATTATTCTTTCTATGTGATTTTTTTGTGTAATTTTGTTTGATCTTTAACTAGATGATTCTCATAAATCATTTTGTTTAACTATATGATTCTTATAAATCATTTTGTACTAAAATGAAATATGTCCAACTAACATAAAATAAGAGCTGTTTGTCCTAGGGAAGGGTTTAGAGAAATTCTAGTTTGTACCATCATGTTTTAGAAATATATGTTTTGCCTCTTGTTTTTTAATATTTTTTTTCAATAACTTCTTAGAACTTTATTTAAATTACACGGTAGCTATTTTTAAGAAATTTATATTTGTATTGTATTTTTTTTACATTTAATTGGTATTTAAAAAATACAACTCTATTTTTACATAAAGAAAAAAATGATAACTTAAAATGTGCATTAATTGTTAAAAAAAATTACTCTCTCTATCTCACAAAAGCTATTTTCTTTACTATTCACAGCAATTAATTTATAATTTTATTTCTTTTAAAATTTATTATAAAAATATGAACTTTTTATATGAAAATAATTTTTTAAAGATTATGGTATCTAAATATTTTTTTAATACATATTAATATGAATATATTTAAGTTAAACTTTAGTAAAAAAAAAAGGTAAAATGGCCAACAAATATGAAACAGAAGGAGTACTAAATAAATAAAAAAAATATTAAAAGGTGGAAACCGTATAGTTTAAATTAGGCAAAAATAACACAAAAGCCACTAATGTTTTGCCTTGGGCCCAAATCAACCACTGGACTTTTCTTTTGGCCATATAAACTATCAACATTTTAAAAGTAGCTTAAATAAGCCATTAGGCGTTAAGTGAGATGAATAAGTTGTCAGAAGATTTGGATATTCTGTGAAGTTAGTTTGAGGTGGCAAAAAAAGTCCATGTTAGCATATGTATTGGACATTTGCTTCAAAAGGGGGTCGCATAATTGGGGATTTATGTGGAAAAACCCTAAACTGAGAGAGAGAAAATGACTGGAATTCATAGAGTGGTGTTGGAGATGAATTGATTGGGGTATAATGTCGTCGTCTGCTTCATCAAAGTCATGGTTTAGGGAGGAAGTTCCGATTTGCAAGTATAACCATCGGGCTTCAAGGGGGATAACTCAATGCGAATGAGACAACTTAGGCCGAAGATTCTTTTAGTGTTAATTTAATGGAGTAAGACTGACTGCTGTTTTGAATAAACTTTTGTTTCAATCCCCAATTGGCCTTTGTTCTTAATTTCATGTTGGTTTGATATGGTCTGAGTTTTTCATTGGATCGGCTTAACAGTGAGTATCATTGATGGTCATTCTGTAGCCCATGAACAAGAAACGAGAGACCTTTGTTAGTCATATTAGGATTGTTGTTTACTTTTGTTATGCAACGACAATAGCTGTGATTAGTTTGGTTTTGTAGAATTGGTAAGGGTTTGTATGCTCTGTGTATTGAAATTGTTGTCTGGTTGTTTATTGACAGACGAGGAAAGATTGTAAGTTTTTCATGTGGATTGATGAGGAGTTCTCTGAACGCGTAAAAAAGGTGATTGCTAAATACTACGTGAAAGAGAAGCAGTTAGGTAAGGAAGTTCGTGTGCTAAAGATTCAGGTCTTACAACTGTGTTTAACAAAAGAACAAGTGATGGAGAGTAGCTTTAATAGATTGTTAGTATATCAGCTAACAAATCTAGAAAATAAAGTTGCAGAACTCAGAGTTACACTTATGTTTTTGTGTCGAATGTATATGTTATGTATGTTTGTAGCATTTATGTATTGGTTCTTGTTTGGGAGATGATGTTAAGTGGTGCAGTTGTAATGTGAACGAGATAATTGACACAAGTTAGTGTAGTGGTGTTGTACTTGGATTTTGGGCCTTCAATTGATGTCTTTTTCAATGTTATGAACAATTATGAATGTTAATGATCTTTTGTTAGTGCAAATTTGTTGTTCCTACTAGATACATTCAAAGGAAAAAATAGTTCATAGTAAAAGGAAAAAGTAAGTGTTATATTTCATTGAGCACATCAGAAACAAGGGAACACCATTTACCTTGGTTTGAATGTTCAAATCTTCTTACAATATCATGCAAATTAGTTGCAATACTACACAATGGTTGTGCCAACTATTGGATACTGACATAATCTAATTTCATTACAAAAAACACCTCCACAAAATGAAATATTCTGGACTAACATAACAATCTATGTTGAAGATGGGTTTGGAGGCCTTGAGTAAACTTTTCTAACAACATCGCATTTCTTCCTGAATGTTGCACCTGCATGTATCCACCTAGACCCTGATTATACAATTTGAATTGGGCATGATTGTTGAACAACATTCACACTTTGTTGGCTACAAAACCCTATAAACAGCAAAAAAAAAAAAAAAACATACCAAACCAGTTGAATTGCACATTAAGAATAACATATATGCATGTAAAAGTAGTAGAACAGACCAGATGTGGCATTTTGACTGCTAACACTTTCTTTCCCTAAGGCTTTAGGCAACTAATAAGAGCATATTAAATTCAAACTCTTCCTCATAATCTGCTGCAATTATATGTACACAATTTTGTATTAACTAACCATGTCCAACATTTCCACGCTGATGAACATTTCCTTGATCCAAAAGCATCCTGCTATGCCGGCTAGGCTATTAAAAGCAAAAACTTTCAGATTTCAAATGAACACATAACATTCAGATTAACATAAATTGAATACATTCAAAGTAAGGACTTTTCACTTACATTTAACATGCTAGAACCAGTTTGAATGTCCACATAAACTCCTAATCCACCACTGGATTTCTGCATGGGGTTTTCATTAGGTTTTACAATTTTCCTTAGCCTTCCTAGAGGTCTTTTAGGGCTTGCAGCATGTGTTATGACCTCACAAAAATGGGAGAATTACAAGTGTAGCATAATGGTAAAAAAACTATTATATTGTGTATTTCTCTTCATAGTGATTGAAGTATGAGGGGTAAAAGATATAATGAACACCTCCTTAAAAGTGTTCTAAGTTGGTAATTGGCCCCCAAGAAAAGTCTTAAGGATTGCTTGTTTTTCAAGTAACCTATGGACTTTTTTGTAAGGTTTTGAAAATTCAGGTACTTAATTGCAAAACTTTCAAGAAAGGGCCTTAGAAAGTCATGGGAATGATATGAATAGTATGAAAATGCTATTGGAGGATCAAATTGCTTATGAAAGACAAGTTTGGACAAGGAAAGCACAAAAGGCATTAAGGACCTAAATGTCCTAGTGTAAACCTTAATGTGTCCAAGCCTTTGACTTATGTCAAAGGGTAAAGTTGTGGGGTTATTCCACACATGAAAAGGCAACCAAAGAAAAATAAGGATGGTCAAAAATATTGGGCAATGGTGGAGCAATGAGTTTAAGACAAAGAAACCATAACTAGTGAGAAGGAAAATGACATAAAGCACGATTAAGGTTGTTAAGGGTGTTTAGTGCACCTAAGCTACTTTAAGTAGCAAAATTGAATTTTTCTTCTCTTAGGTTTGACCCAACCAGTCACCACCTACCTCCACACTTCTTCCATAGCTCCTCCATAGCCACCATACTTCCAAGATTGAAATTGAAGGCAAAAGGAAGCAATTGGAAGCAAACTAGAGCTATTGCTTGAATATTTCAATGATCAAGCTTCAAATTTGGCTTACTCATCTTGGTAAGAGTTCTCTTGCTCTTATGGATTGTTTACTATATTTCCAAGTATCCATGGAGATAGGGCTAAGCTTGTAAAAGAGCCATGAGCTTGATGAACCAAGCTTAGTGAAGGGAGTGCACTTATTAAAGGTTTTGTGACCTAGTATGAAGTGCACAATTATGGCAGTGAAGTGAGAGTTTCTAGAGCCCAAATTTAGTACTAACTAGTGTTAAAATCCTCCTAATACCAAGAATTAGCTTGAGGTGGGCTTCCATAGTGATTTACTTAAGTTTATTCCATGTTTTATAAACCAATCTATGGTTTATGTTGCTGCTGCATTTCATGTGTTTAGTAGTTGTGAATGGCTGCTGTATTTGGTTGCTATATTTTATATATATGTATTGTGGTTTTGTGTTTTAGTGCCTTTGGATGCAGGTTTTAATAAGGGTCACATTTCCTTAAGAAACCAAGTGTTTCCCTTTCCAAGTTTCACAATGAAACTTACTTCACTCAATTTTACCATTTCAGGTCCAGCAGAAAGATCAAATTCAAACTGACCTTTGTCGTTTGAGTTTTGATCTAAAATTTTAGGTATTTTAACTTTCATGTATTTATTTGTGATATGAAAAATTTGGTGATTTTAGGAGCATATTTAGTATTTTTACTAATGGTGCTTATTATGTTATGCAGTAGTAGTCCAGCATCCTGTTTTTAGAGTCCATTGTGTCTCAGGCACTCCTATAACTTGGGATGCTTTTTGAGCTGAGTCAAGACCATTATGTTGTGCATGTATGAATTTACATGTAGTGTATGTAAAATCAGACATGTATGTGAACATTTGAGTAATGTTTTGGCTTTGTATGTGATGTGGTGCAAAGCTGCTTAAGTGTGAATGATAGGCTGCTTCTTTGTAAATTTTGTTTTGACCATATAAAGTTACTAGATGTAAGAGAATGTAATTCCTAATTGTATTGGACATGTATGGGATAGCCTTAGAGGGCTTACCCCTTGTGCATGAAGTGTTTTCACACTTATGAGATTTTGTATGGGTAAAATGGTCATAAAGTGACCAGAATTTTGACTCTGCACTCGAAGTTCTATATCTCCCTATGTAGAATGAATCTTGATATGAAATTTTGACCACACCTAGATCACATCTAGAGGTTGAATTTGGATTTTGAATTTCTGAATTTGGAGCCCTGTACCCAAAGATATGACGTTACAAAATTGGCTAAGTTACTTTTCATTTGGTCAGAATTTTGTAACCAACTTAAAAAATCCATAACTTGGTTCATAGGTGAGCTATTGATGTAAAACAAAATTCCTTGGTTTGCTTAAAGACTCTACTTGATAATGAAGCAAATAAAATAGGGGGTTACATGGCTAGATTAATATAGTTTTTTGAAGAAGTTTCAGGTGCAATGGCTAGTCACTTACACTTAATAAGATTGCTTAATGTATGGTAGCCAAGATTAAGACTTGTGCTAGTGTTTTCCTTTCTTACTGCCATGGTGTGCATAAAATGTGAATATATGTGTAATGATTTGACCAATATGCATGCATTTACATAGTGCCTAAGAGAACCTTTTGAATATGCACTATAAGAGTAGTGTTCTGATGGCCTTCAGAACATACCAATCCTAGGAGTTTTAAATGCACAATTTTTTGCACCATAACTGGACTACCTCAAGGTGGGTAACAGCATGCCTTTTCCTCTTGTTTTTTTTCTTTAACAGCAGCTTATATTAGTAGTATTATATATACATTATAAATAACAAAGAATACAAAAAAGTTGAACATAAATTTATACCTGGTGATTCCCTAGTATGTGGGTTGCCTTCTTTAGACAAGTACTCTTGTTATGTCCTGATTTGAAGCAAATGCTGCAATATTGGACCTGACCCTTTCGAGATAAATTTGTGCTACTCTTGATTCATTGTGCTCAAGTCTCCTTTTTTTTCTTTGGCCTCCCTACATTTCTCTAACTGCAGGTGGAACAATAAAAGTACTTTCTGGTAAAACCCAAGTGGTTAGTCCAGAAACTAGCTGTAATGAGAACTGGTAACTATTGATGTATTGTTGCTTACTATACCATTCACTTAGGTACTTTTCAAGTTGTTCATCTATCTTTTCAGTGTAGGGCATAACATGTGTGCATGAAATACCTGAAACACCCCAACTACCACATGAATAACTCCTCCTCTGAAGATTAACAACAAACACTTCTTGTCCCTTCCTAGCCTTATAGCCATTATCACCATTGAATGAAACATCCCAACTACTCACATCCTTAGCCTGAAGAGCAAGTTTATCTAGTATTATCTTCCTATAATTCTCTTCCCATCTACTAACAAATCTCTTTTTATCCATAAATCTTTGCATAATATAGCTGATAATGTTCTCCAACATAGAATATATTGGCTACTATCTTGCCTCAAGGATTGGTTTGACTCCATTAAATGCTTCATTTAGATTGTTATGATTGGCATCACATTGAGGATATGTTCTAAAGAATGCCTTGCACCAGCACCTTAGATTCACCTTAAGTCTTCTCTTCCATTTTCCCATTTCCTAATCATTTTTAAGGTATCCAAAAACCGCCTCTCTGATGTGCTTTTAGCAGCTCTCCAAAACAAACTTTTCAGAATATCACCATAATGATTGTTACCCAAATTGGAAGCAATGTGCCTCGCACACCTCCTATGCTCTGCGTGAGGTAAGAGCTCCTCAATTGTAGGTAACGATTCCTACAAATTGAATGAACGATTATGTTAAAAAACTTTAAATTCAAATAAAACAAATAAGCAACTTTATGGAGTAAAATTAACTAACCTTCTGTTGATCTAAAATAATAGTCCAGTGACTAGTATTTTTAATTCCAAGATTAGTAATCAACAACTTGAGAAACCATGTCCATGAATCCTTATTTTCTACCTCAACAATAGCCCATGCAATAGGGAACATCTGGTCATTAGCATCTCGACCTACAACTGAAAGCATCTCCCCTTTAATTAACCCCTTTAGGAAGCAACCATCAACACCAAACATAGGTCTGCAGCCTGCAAGGAACCCCTTCTTACATGCATTAAAGCAAACATAAAATCTGTTGAAGATTAACACTGAAAAATCAACACTTGGCAGCACATCTAAAACAACTGTGCTACCAGGATTGGAGTGCAGTAACTTTGCTGCATATCTTCTTAATAATCTGTATTCATCTATATAATTACCCTCTAATTCTTTCTTCACAATTTCCTTTGCCCCTTTAACCATGTTCATAGATATAATTTATCTTAGACTCCTCTTTGACAAGTGCTCTCAAATGTTTTATTGACAAGTAAAGTTCATCTCTGATAACCTTAACATATCTTTGGGCAATCAATCTTAATGACACTAACCTCAGTTTGCTTTTATGCCTACACTTATGTCCAAACCTCCAACATTTAATTTGAAAAAACCCACTTCTTCTATCATACAAACTCCATACCTTAAAATCACATCTACCAGAACAGCTTACTTAGATTCTCTTCGGTTCATTCACCTTACAGTAAACGTCTCTGTGTGTCTCAAGAGCATATTTTGCAAAAGCATCTTTAAACTGTTGGAATCATTAAATGTCATGCCCAACTGAAACTTAGTAATTGTAGAATTTAGCTTGTAGTGAGGAAACCTACTTCTTTTGAATCTCAAGTTTGGTTCACCATTACCATCTTTTGGAGCATCATTTGAATTAATACTTCCTACATCATCTGATGGAAGGTACTTTGTGTCATCACTGCCACTACCATCTTCATCTACAACTTCCTCTTTTTCATTGTGATCACTGCCAACAAATCTGTTCCCTTGTGCACTTCATTACTTTCTAGAGTTCCCACTTCATTACTTTCTAGAACATCTTCATCTAGTGCAGATCATCAAGAAACTCTTCATCTTCAAATGTTTCATCTTCTCCTACACTTGCCTCTGACCACCCATTTACCTGTTGTTCTTGCTCAATGCCAGCTTTTTTATCCTCATCATTTTCATTTATTTTGTTGCCTTTGTCTCTTACACAGCCCTCATATGTCTTAACAGCTCCAACATTGCTATTTAATTCTACACCTACCCCACCAATTTCATTTAATTGTTGTATCCCCTCATCAACTTCAATATATAACTTAATGCTCTCTCTTTCACACAATAGCTCAAATAACCCCAATGTAGACCTTTCATTCCATACAAGCCTAATGTCATCAACACTACATAATGGTTTCCAAGTTGTCTTGTAACTTATTTTACTTATATTCTGGTATCCTCTGTCTTTGAGAATGCCCAATAATGAAATATAGCCATCCCAATGACAATGTGACACAAATATATCAACTTCCCCACCAAGATATCTAAACAGATTATAAACAAATTTACCATGGTGATGTATGGTATACTTGAATAACATTTCATCCTCCTTGTCTACTCCACCACTGAAACAAGTCAAAATAAATAAATATAAATCAAACACTGGCAAAAATATGCATCTGTATATAATAAAATATCAACAATCACATGAAACAACACAAAAGACAAACCAAAATTTACCCACTTATGCCATAGCAACAAGACCGAAACAAACAAAACAAATGCACTGTCACTATTCTTTATGTCCTTGGCTGTCTTTTTCTTTATGTTTCAATCCATCATAATTGAGACACAAACCAATATTAAAATAAAAGGACACATTTTTTAAACAGGCCATGACCATGGTCTTCATACCTTCCCATGTCAGAAGATTCCAAATTCTCTTTCTCAATCCTTCTCCATCATCCTTTTCTCTTCAATCTTCTACCCAACACACTATCTCTTACTGCTTCTATCTTTTGTCAGATTATGAGAAACTAAACTCTATTTGCTTCGACTAATGGGACTAAGGATATCTAAGGTCATGTGGGTTAGGGCTCATGTTTTCCCGCCCATCTGACTTCAGCATCCAACTCAGCCTTTCTTGTACACGTATGCTAAAGTTAACACCAAGTGGCAGAATCGGGTCAACTCATTAATGTTGATTGTTTATTCGGCCCAACAAAATGATTAGTGCATCTTTGGGCCCGAGGCAAAACATTATTGGTTTTTGTGTTATTTTTGCCTTTAAATTAAAATTTCAAAAGTTGCTCTCTAAACAGTGTGAAAAAATGTAGAGGCAAACTGTCTATTTCTGAAACATAAGAAGATAAGTTGCAATTTTACCTAAAGCTTAGGGCAAAGTGTTATTATTCCTAAAGTAAATCATAAAAAGTTGAGCAGCAGTTAGCAAAATAAAATATGATTGTGACAATATTTGGCTGTTATAGAAACGTCGCGTCCTTTAACATCATGGGATGTGATCCAATAGCCATAACACATCCATAATAGTTACACGTTCTTAACGTGAGACGCTATACGTATAATTAGTGTAAACTTATTTAATACTTTAAAATAAATTTTTCTAATAAGTTTATTGAAAAAATAATAAGCATAAAAAATACAACTTAATGTAAATAGACCCTTAGTTTTTATTTGAAATAAAATATATAGTATTATATTTTATCCAGGTTAAAAAAAATTGTTAACATAAAAATAGGATAAATTTTGTAGATACTCCATAGCCTTTAATTTATGTCTATGTAATATTAATTTTTTGAAATTATTTTAATCTTTCTGATAATTTCTCTCTTACAAATTTTAATTGAGAAATAACTTTTTATGATTAAATAAACTTTTACATTATTAATTTTTTCCATATATGCAATAGTTATTATGTATAACATATGCACTTGTTGTAGAACAACTTTTGGTTTAGTTAACAAATCAAACCTACTGGGACAAATTAAAATGTTTTTATTTATTTTAGAATAAAAGGATAACGGACAAAACTTTAGGATAAAATTTAGCTTAGATAAGTTATAGATATTAAAGGAGATTAACTTTTTTAGTAATTTGATTGCATATTTTAATAGTATATTTTATCCAAGTTAACAAGCAAACAAATTGAACATTATATTTGGGGTAATTCTCATGGGTTACCGTACATCTAATTTTCGTTTGGTTTTATCTTAAATGTAGGCACTAATTAAATAGACAAAAAAGAAAAGATTTTATCCATGAATACTTTTAAATGTTAATAAAAATATTTCATTGTAGTTAAAGGGTAATAAAATTGATAAAATTTTTCAAACATAAATAAAGTACATGTAATTAGTGCAAATTTATTTAATAATATATTTCAAAATACAATTTTTACTAATAAGTTTATCAAAAAAAACACAACAGGCATGAAAAATACAACTTAATGTTGTATTTAGGCATGAAAAATACAATGCTTATTCCTAAAGTAAATCATAAAAAGTTGAGCAGCAGTTAGCAAAATAAAATATGATTGTGACAATATTTGGCTGTTATAGAAACGTCGCGTCCTTTAACATCATGGATGTGATCCAATAGCCATCACACATCCATAATAGTTACACTTGAATAAGCATAAAAAAAACTAGTTATTGACACGCTATACGTATAATTAGTGTAAACTTATTTGATACTTTAAAATAGATTTTTCTAATAAGTTTATTGAAAAAATAATAAGCATAAAAAATACAACTTAATGTAAATAGACCCTTAGTTTTTATTTGAAATAAAATATATAGTATTATATTTTATCCAGGTTAAAAAAAAATTGTTAATATAAAAATAGGGTAAATTTTGTAGATACTCCATAGCCTTTAATTTATGTCTATGTAATATTAATTTTTTGAAATTATTTTAATCTTTCTAATAATTTCTCTCTTACAAATTTTAATTAAGAAATAACTTTTTATGATTAAATAAACTTTTACATTATTAATTTTTTCCATATATGCAATAGTTATTATGTATAACATATGCACTTGTTGTAGAACAACTTTTGGTTTAGTTAACAAATCAAACCTACTGGGACAAATTAAAATGTTTTTATTTATTTTAGAATGAAAGGATAACGGACAAGACTTTAGGATAAAATTTAGCTTAGATAAGTTATAGATATTAAAGGAGATTAACTTTTTTAGTAATTTGATTGCATATTTTAATAGTATATTTTATCCAAGTTAAAAAGCAAACAAATTGAACATTATATTTGGGGTAATTCTCATGGGTTACCGTACATCTAATTTTCGTTTGGTTTTATCTTGAATGTAGGCACTAATTAAATAGACAAAAAAGAAAAGATTTTATCCATGAATACTTTTAAATGTTAATAAAAATATTTCATTGTAGTTAAAGGGTAATAAATTTGATAAAATTTTCCAAACATAAATAAAGTTTATATGTAATTAATTTTCATGGGCCACCTTTTATTTATTTTTTTTGTTTTATCTTGAATATATTAGGTATCTTATTCTTGTTTGGGAATAATTTTTACAATTAGCATTGAAGCTTTGGGTAATTTATTAAAAGTGAAAATTAAACAAATAAAGTAAAAATTCAAAAGCTATTCTTAGATAGTTTTTTCAAAACTTTGATACTAATTACTAATGTTAATGCCAAACAGGGTCACCGACAGATTAAACAATAAAGTCCATGTATATTTATACTTATAGCAATAAATTAATTTAATTTTTGAAATAGTTATTTCTCCAAAAAATCTAAAACATATATTGAATTTTTTATTAATTAAATAAATAATATTTAATAATATATTTCAAAATAGATTTATAAAAAAAATAATAGGCATAAACAGAAAAAATAATAAATAATAAATAATAAAATAAAATACACACACCACAGATATAAAAAAGCACAACCTAATGTTAAATGTACCTTTATTTTTTATTTAAAATAAAATATGTAGTACTATATTTTACCCAAGTTAAAAAATTCCTAACACAAAGAATAGCGTAAATTTTGTAGATAATTCCTAACTTTTAATTATGTTTCCTTTTTATTATTAACCTATTAGTATTCTCTTTTGGTTATAAACTTTTAAAAATATCTCATCTCACTCCTCGATTATATAAACTTTTAATTATGTACTTTGAAAACTCATGTTTGCAATTTATTGAACTATACACATAGAACTATTCATGTAAATTTCAGTTTATCTCCATGCTTTCATGTTTACTATTTAATTAATTTCTTCTTTATTTTTATTTTTTAATTTATTATTAATTGTTTATTAATTCTTTTCAGTTGTAGTTACACTTTTGAATTAACCTTAACGTTGTTGGCAAAGTTTTGTGACTTAAAAGCAAACTAAAATACAAATGAATGGCTTACATATAATCAATAAGGAAATATTTTAAAAACTACACTTAGTTGGAAAAAATAATTTTTAAAATTATACGAGTTTGCTCAAAAACTCAAATTCCTCCAGGACTTAATAAAAAATAATTATAGAAGAAGAAGTAAGTCCCCGATGCTTGGGACACATAGTATAAAGGCTCTACAAATATTTTCCCTATCTTAGATGTTAAGGTAAGTAGATCCAAAGTTTAATCCTTAAATAAGTGTGTTATTTTCAAAATTATTTTTTAAAATATTTCATATTAGTCCATGATTAGATGTGTAACACCTCTATGTCCCACATAGGTGAATTGTGGGAAGCCTTATGTGAATATATAGACTCCAATTTCAGAATATAAGCACCTAGCGCTTATTTTTTTCCAAATGATAGCCCATGTGGTGTGGGCAGGTATTCCGTTGACCGATTCTAGACTTGGGTCGTTACAGATGGTATCAGAGTCGACCCGAGACCACGATGGTATGGCATGGTGGGTGTGTACATGCATCGTCTACCGGGACCTAATCTTGGATTTAAGAGACTACTTGGTCAGGGGCTAAGTAGTCTGATTAGAGAGGTTACTTGGTCCGGGGAACCAAGTAATTCGACTGCTTGGGTCGTTACAGTTGGTATCAGAGCCGACCTGGGATCATGATGGTATGGCATGGTGGGTGTGCACATACATCGTCCACTGGAACGGATCCTAGATTTGATAGGCTACTTGATCAAGAGCTAAGTAGTCTGATTAAAGAGGTTACTTGGTCTGAGGAAGCAAGTAATCCGACTGACCCCAACGAGGATGTTGGGTACTTAAGGGAATGAGTTTATAACACCCCCATATCCCACATGGGTGAATTGTGGGAAGTATTATATGGATTTATAGGCTCTAATTCCAGAACATAAGCACCTAGCGTTTATCTTTTTCTAAAGGATAGCTCATATGGTGTGCGCAGGTCTTCCGTTTACCGGTTCTGGACTTGGGTCATCCTAAAATCTGTAAAGAAATTATTCTATACAACAAAAGCATGAACCCGATTTACACCATACACGCATGTAGGCTAAATTTTTGAAAACCTAAGCAAATGAATTTAAAATTGAGTGAGACAAATTTCTTTTGACTTATTTTCACTAGAAGAATCTAATGGTACTCTCAAGTTTTTTATTCGATGCTCAGTTGGAAATGACAAAAATGCCCTTAGCCCAAATAAAATGACTTTAAGCTTCCGGGTTAGAATTTGACTTAACGGTCACTAAAGAAATTATCTAAGGATCAAGATTTTTAAATTTTATATTGATTTTATAAATTGAGAGGTAAAATTATAAAAATACCCTTGAAGGAAAAATGTTAATTTTTGTATTTAGGGTAATTTGGTAATTTTTTTCCTTAATTTCTAGGGTTATTACAGCCTCCTCCCCTTAAAAGAAAGTTGTCCCCAAATTTGAAAGAGGGTGTTAAAAAGTATCTTAAAGCCCATCCTCAACATCCCAGGTTGCTTCTTGCTCTCCATGATTATTCCAAATAACCTTTACCAATTGAATGACTTTGTTGCGCAGAACCTTTTCTTTACGATCCACAATAGCCAAAGGCTCCTCCACGTAAGTCAGATCCTCGCGCAACTACAATGGCTCCAATGGAATAACATGTGCTAAATATGGCTGATACTTCCGAATATTACTCATGTGGAAAATGTTATGAATTCGAGCCAAGTTAGGTGGTAAAGCGACTCTATAAGCCACCTCTCTAACCTTCTCTAAAACCTCAAAAAGTCCAACAAAGCACGGGGCTAACTTTCCTCTCACTCCAAAGAGTTGAACTCCCTTGGTTGGTGACACCTTTAGAAACACATGATCACCAACTGCAAACTCCAAGGGACGACACCTCTGGTTTACATAACTCCGCTGCATATCTTGAGCCGCTACCAATCATTTTTTTATTATTTTGAACTTATCTGAAGTTTGTTGTACCAAATATAGTCCTAATAAAGACCTGTCGCCCATTTCTTCCCAACACACCGAAGTACGATAACTATGACCATACAAAGCCTCATATGGGGCCATCTGAATGCTGGAGTGATAGCTATTATTATAAGCAAACTCCACTAGTGGCAGGTCATTATCCTAGGAGTTCTTGTAATCCAGTGCACAAGCTCTAAGCATATCCTCAATAGTTTGTATAGTCCTCTCCAACTGCCCATCTTTTCTGTGGATGATAAGCGGTACTCATTACTGTCACAGTGCCCAACTGTTCTTGTAAAGCCTGCCAAAACTGTGATGTGAATCGTGGATCCCTATCAGAAACAATGCTCCTTGGTACTCCATGAAGATGAACTATCTCAGATATGTATAATTCAGCTAATCTAGCTACAGGCCAAGTCTTTTGGATTGCCAAAAAGTGGGCTGACTTGGTTAACCGATCAACTATAACCCATATTGCATCATGTCGACGACGAGTAGCAGGTAGCCCAACTATGAAATCCATTGCAATGTCATCCCACTTCCATTGAGGAATCTCTAATGGTTGTAGCAGTCCTCCAGGTCTCTGGTGTTCTACTTTGACCTTCTGACAAGTCAGACATCTAGATACAAACTCTACAATATCCTTCTTCATGCCACTCCACCAAAAGCTTTTCTTCAAATCATGGTACATCTTGGTGCCCCCCGGGTGGATGGTCAACCGAGATGCATGTGCCGCCGATAAAACATCATACTTCACCTCACTACCTTGGGGAACAACAAATCTGTTTTGAAATTTTAGGGTACCATCCACATCCACACTGAATCCTTTTTGCCCTAGAACTGACCATTCTCGGCATTGTGGATCCTCCTTTTGAGCCTCTTTGACCCTTGCCACAAGTGTAGGCTCCATATGCAAACTGGCCATGAGAACCTAGGGTCCCTTCACTTGAACACCTAAGCTCATATGACTAAACTCCTCTAGTAGTTTCCACTCAGAAACCACCATAGCATTCAGTTTAGCACCCATTTTTCTACTCAAAGCATCAGCCACTAGGTTAGCTTTACCTGGGTGATACTGAATAGTGCAATTATAATCAGAAAGATATTCAACCCAACGACGCTGTCGATTATTGAGTTCCCTCTGTGACAATAGATACTGTAGGCTTTTATGATCAGTGAAGACCTCAAACTCTTCTCCATATAAATAATGTCACCAAAGCTTTAACGCATGTATGACAGCTGCCAACTCCAGATCATGAGTTGGGTAATTAAGCTCATGAGGCTTCAACTGCCTATACCCATAAGCAATCACCTTTCCCACCTGCATCAATACACAGCCAAGCCCCTGATGTGATGCATCTGTATAAACTGCAAAATGACTTCACCCATCAGGAAGAGTAAGAATAGGTGCAGAGACTAACCGCTTCTTCAACTCCTGAAAATTATTTTCGCACTGCTCGGTCCATTGGAATGGTTGATCCTTCTTAGTCAGTTGGGTCAAAGGGCGTGCCAGCTTTGAATAACCTTCTACAAAACGTCTATAATACCCAGCCAAGCCCAAGAAACTCCGAATCTCAGACATGGTCTTCGGTTGTTGCCAGTTCACCACAGCTTCAACCTTGCTAGGATCCACTGAAATTCCTTCCTTAGTTACCACATGGCCTAAAAAGGTGACACTGTCCAACCAAAACTCGCACTTGCTCAGCTTTGCATACAGCTTATGCTTCTTCAACGTCTGAAGTGCAATCTTCAAATGTTCTCTATGGCTTTCAGCATCTGGTGAGTAAATCAAAATATCATCTATGAAAATGATGACAAACTGATCTAGGTATGGTTGGAACACCCTATTCATTAGGCCCATGAAAGTTGCGGGTGCATTTGTTAACCCGAAGGGCATCACTAAAAACTCATAATGCCCATAACGAGTCCTGAATGCTGTCTTTGACACATCTCCCTCTTTGATTTTCAGTTGATAGTACCCAGACCTCAAATCGATCTTGGAGAACACTGATGATCCCCTCAGCTGATCAAATAGGTCATCAATCCGAGGTAAAGGGTACCTATTCTTTATCATCACCAAATTCAGCTGTCGATAATCGATGCACATCCTCAAGCTGCCATCCTTCTTCTTCATGAATAAAACAGGAGCACCCCAAGGTGAAGTACTTGGACGTATGAACCCCTTTTCGAGAAGCTCCTGTAATTGACTTTTTAGTTCCGCCATTTCTGAGGGAGCCATTCGATAAGGTGCTTGAGAGATAGGAGCCGTTCCTGGCAATAAATCAATGGCGAAGTCGATATCCCGGCTAGGTGGCATTCCAGGTAACTCCTCTGGAAACACTTCTGGAAATTCTTCCACAATGGGAATACCAGCTACTGATTCAGGCTTCTCTGAATCTGTCTGCACATAAGCCAAATAGCCAACACCACCTTGACGGAGATATCTATTAGCTTGCAAGCTAGAAATTAAGATTGAAGTGAAGCTCTTTTTATCCCCAACAAATTGCACTTCTGACCCATCAGGCAAGGAGAAGGTAACTAGCTTCTGATAGCAATCCACTTTAGCATGGTGGCGATGTAGCCAATCCATGCCCAAAATACAATCAAATTCAGATATCCCAAGCACAAAGAGGTCAGTATCTAAATCGCGTCCTCCGACAGAAATCGAGCAAGATTGAAGTACACGAGTAGAACTCATACTAGTGTCTGATGGTGTAGAAACCACTAGTATGAAAGGAAGCTCTTTAGCAGGCATGCCTAACTGATTTGCTAGTCTAGGAGATATGAAAGAATGTGTGGACCCCGAGTCTATAAGAACTCTAGCAGGGAACCCAGAAATAGAAAGAGTACCTATGACCAATTCAAACAATTACTAACCTAAGCATGCCACTACCATGAACTTGAAATTAAAGGCTATAATTAAAAGCTATAAATAACAGCGTACCTTGCACCACACCTGGAGCATCCTCTGCCTCCTCGGCTGTCACTGCGTAAACACATCCTGCCACACGAGGTTTCTTTGTTGGTGGTCCTACCGGTGCTGCTGGTGGAACGTGTGCTGCTAGTGGAGCATCCCTCTTAGGACATTGCCTGGATAGATGCCCTATCTCCTGGCAATAGAAACAGGTCACACACCGCCCTCCAATTGGGTGAAAGAAATGACAAGTCTGACATCTAGGCCCTCCCTGGCCCTGAAAAACCGGTCGCACTGTAGGCCCTCCTGTCCCATTAAGCTATAGTCGGGTAGCTCTGCTATCGATTGGCTGACCTCTGCCAAAATGTCCTCGCCCCTGAACAGGCATCAGTCGTGGTATAGGACGGAAACTGCCTGCATGTATAGGTCGTGATGGCATACGACTCCGACTCATGTCAACAGGTCTAGATAGTTGCTTATCTCGCATCCTTGCCTCACCCCGTTGAGCTAAGGATACTGCCTTCTCAAAGGTATCAATCTCTTGCATAATCAGCCTATCTGCCAGCTCGTCACGCAAACCATTAACATACCTCTTGATTTTCCTTGGTTCATGTGCCACAATGTGCTCAGCATAGCGGGCCAAGGCATTAAATCTGGCTGTGTACTGATCTACTGTCATGCTCCCCTGTACCAGTGCAAGAAACTCCTGCTCTTTTCTGTCCCTCATGGCCTCAGAGAAGTATCGACCATAAAAAGTATGCACGAATGTCTCCCAAGTGATATATCCACCCTCAGTTCTCGGAACCCCTGGTCGAGTGGCCTCCCACCATGTCTGGGCCTCCTCAACCAAGCTAAAGGTAGCTAAGTCCACCTTGTCCTCTTCTGGAATTCTCAAAGCTGTAAGTGTCCTCTCCGAAGCCCTGATCCACTCCTCAGCTTTGGTAGGGTTAACCCCACCAGTATACTCACCAGTTAGCCTCTTGAACCGCTCAAGTAGGTCGGCCCTATGCTGACATCTGGCTGGGGCATGAGGCTGCTGCTCCCGCTCATTCAAATTCTGAAAGTACTGGCCTAAGGCAATAACTGTCTGACGCAATGGATCATCATTGGCCTGCTGACCAAGATTCTGGGCTTGTTGCCCATGATTCAGCATGTCCTGTCCAGGCACTTGAGCATGCTGACCTCGACCTCGTGGGGGTCGTCCTCGACCACGAGCTTGCGGCTCATCCTGTGCGCCTCGCCCAAGACCCAAGGCAGGGTACTCATGTGGGTCCATGACCTAAAAAGGAAAAGGTTTAGTCCAACGTAGTTAAACAACTTTGGAAGTAACTTTTAACTTATAACACTAGGTGAGGCTCTAGGTAACTCCTATATCATTTTAGACGTTAAATTAATTGGTATATTATTTTACGAGTCCCCTTATTGAAAGCCAAGTTGTTAACTTTTGTTTATAACCTTGCTAATATATTATGCTCAATTATGGAAACTTTTCGAAACCTATCCAAGGTCTCTAACTTAGCAAACAAACAAGAAGCATACTTACTGAGTGAGGTCGCTGCCTTCCTCGAATCTGGCTCTGATACCAAACTGTTACGCCCCTAATTTTATAAACCTTAATTTTAAAAGATATCTTAAATTCCCAGAATTATAAAGCATTTAATTAAAAATAATTTAAGAAATATGAGGTAAAACATTTTATTTAAATTATTTTCCAAACAATGAGAGTATTAAATGAAATCAGAGTAGTTAAGTGACAATCCCAGGAAAACTAATATGCGGATAATGTGCCAATTTAAACAAACCATATGTTTCTTTAGAAATCAAATAACACAAAGTTGAAACCCAGTCCCAGCCAGTTTTACTTTCGAGGGGCTACAGCGTACCCTCACTCAGTCTGCTCCACATCTTGAACCTCATTATATGGTTCAGTGTACTCTGTCTCCTCATAGTACTCACCTAAGAAAAACATGTTAGAATGAGGGGTGAGCACAACTTGCTCAGTAAGGGGGAAGTATCAGGCCCATCACGTGGGTCCTAATATTCCCGCAACAAACAACAACGAATAATAAACTTTAAGTTATAGCAATTTAATTAAAGAACAATTTCATACAACATCATAACAACAATATCAAAGTCCTACTAGCATGCTTGAACTACCATGCATATGCATAATTCCTTTTTCCGATTAAATCATATCTTATTGATCAATCATTTAATCCAATACTTAAATGCCGTCGGACGAACCTAGGGTGGTGAGTGTGTACATCACCCACTCTCGGGATAACTCTTAGGCAGTGCCACTAGGGATGCCACCAAGCCAGAGCCTCTCGGGATACCTACGCCGAGGTAGAGCCTCTCGTGATACCAGCCATAAGCATGGTCCCTCGCCAGCTATGGTCTGGCAGCGCACAAATCATATCTCCATACTCCGTGTCAATATCGGGTCATGACTAGGGACGGTCCGCCGCCACCCTAACATGCCTCTCGGGTTCGAATCGTCCGTTCCGAACCTCTCGTCTAAATTTACGGCTTGTTAGGTCATGTAGATATGGTTCGTCACCAACCTTGCATGCCTCGTGTTTTATCTTACTCCTCAAATCTTTTACTTAATGCAATCTTGTGTATGACAAACATCAATCATATGCAACAACCAATTGATGCATGACCATAGCTCATTTTATTTAGCCCTTTTTAGTAGAGTGCCATGATTCTAATGCATTCTATTTCTTTTATCTTGTTATCTTAGCTTAGTGTTCCATGATGACATGACAATCAATGATATCTTTTTAAGTGTATTTATGATATATGTTCATCTCCTCTCCCATGAATTCTTTCTAAGTTTGTCATTTAGCATTTACGCTCCTAATCCTTTATCTACCGGCTTATAGTAATTTATTACGGCCCTAACATGCCACTAACGGTTGCTTTCAATCTCATCATGTTGCTAGCGAGCTTGTCGGCCCTAAACATGGTACTAGCGGTGTTTGTCTTACCGGCCCTAAACATGGTACTAACGGGTTTATTCAAGCGGTCCTAACATACTTCTAATTTAATTCTTGTTACAAACGGTCCTAGTATGATACTAGCACCAAACATACATCATATATCACATCATTACAACCATGCAACCAACCAACCAAAATTACATCTCAATGGAAGAAGAAATAAAATAAAATAAAATAAAATAAAATAAAATTCTAGAAAAACTAATTAATTACCCTACCCATGTTGCCCACGCATTTAAAGATTTTGTTTAGCCCAATTGTTTACTTAGAATTTATTATTCGGGTTGATGCTTATTTTGGGCCTAAGAGGGCCCACGAGAACTAACCCGCTCTTCCCCCTTACCTAGTACGGAATAATATGGTGAAATGAAGGCGATTTCCTAGGATGGTCCTACAAAATGTTAGTAAGGTAGAAAATTAGAAAATATGCTAAAATTTAGAAATTTTCCTAAATGGTACTTGGAAGGTTCATGTTCTTGGCATCTAGGCTGAAATTTTACCTAGTGAGCAAAAAGGGTCTCAGGGTGTCTCCGGTGGCCTCGTGCCTATTCGGGATCGTGTCGGGAGCCTTCTTGATATTGATCCTAAAAATTACAACAGCCACACACTAAGTTATATGCTCATTTAATGGCTGTAAAAACTAATCTTGGAAGAAAAAAATTATTTATTTCTTTTACCAATGTATTTTTTGGATCTCAGGCGCTCCAGGAGTCCAAAGATGCACTAAACCTTCAAGTAAGGATTTTCTAACCCTTTGTAACAACATGGACAGCAAGGAAAAGAGAATTATTAAGGCTATAAGATTTGAAATTGACAGCCAAAATAATTTTACAAAGGCTACGGTGGCTTATTGGAGCTTAGGAGCAAGTATGGACCCGATTGCACCGGAAACAAGTGCAAAAACCCAAAAGTTAGATTAACGATAATCTACCAAAAAATTTACAGCAAAGATATAAGGCCTTTAGGTGCTAGAAAAAAAATTAAAAGAGTGATATAGAAGGGTTTAGACTCACACGAACAAATTCAAGATCGTCGGTATGCATAGGATCGCTTTAATGTCCAGATGGGATTTCCCTTCAACTTAATAAATCTAGAAAAAAAATATAGAATTAAATTAATGCTCTAATACTTTGGAAGAGCCAAGAATCAAAGCATGAATGGCTGGACTTACATGATTTGATGGAGGACTAAGTGAAGACAAACAACCAGCGTGAAGGGGACCAAAGAATTGTGGATGGCCTTCTTGCAAGAAATCCAATTTTCTTTTTGTGGCATAGGCGATGGTTGGTGGGGGAGAAGAAAAGAATACATTAATTTGCCTAGGTTTAGTTTCCACAGGCTCTTGGAAACGTAGGAACATGGGGAAAAATGAAAAAGGAAAGAAAATGAATAATGGCAGGATAATATTCAATGTGATTTAATTAAACAAAATAGAAGTAATGATATAATGAATTAATTTCTCAATTTTATTATTCTGATGGTGTTGCGGCTGGATGCTATTTATTTATTTATTTATTTTAAAAAAATTATGGTTAGTTGAGAAATTATTCTATACAATAAAACCACAAACCCGATTTACATCATGCACTTGTGTAGGCTAAATTTTTTAAAACCTAAACAAACGAATTCAGAATTAAGTGAGACAAATTTATTTTGACTTAATTTTACAAGAATAATCTAATGGTACTTTCATATTTTTTATTCGATGCTCTGTTAGAAATGACAAAAATACCCTTGGCTCAAAAAAAATGACTTTAAGCTTTCGGCTTGGAATTTGACTTAACGGTCGCTAAAGAAATTATCTAAGGATCAAGATTTTTAAATTTTATATTGATTTTCGAAATTGAGAGATAAACTTATAAAAATAACCTTGTGGGCAAAAATGTTAATTTTTGTATTTAGGGTAGTTTGGTAATTTTTTTTCCTTAATTTCTAAGGTTATTACAGCCTCCTCCCCTTAAAGAAATTTGTCCCAATTTTATATTATCTGTAATGACCCAAGTCCAGAACCGGTCAACAAAACACCTGCCGACACCACATGAGCTATCATTTGGAAAAGGATAAGCGTTAGGTGCTTATGTTCTGAAATTGAAGCCTATATATTCATATAAGGCTTGTAACGCCCCCAATTTTATAAACCTTAATTTTAAAAGATATCTTAAATTCCCATAATTATAAAGCATTTAATTAAAAGTAATTTAAGAAATATGAGGTAAAACATTTTATTTAAATTATTTTCCAAACAATGAAAGTATTAAATGAAATCAAAGTAGTTAAGTGACAATCCCAGGAAACTAATATGCGCATAATGTGTCAATTTAAACAAACCATATGTTTCTTTAGAAATCAAATAACACAAAGTTAAAACCAGTCCCAGCCAGTTCTACTTTCGAGGGGCTACAGCGTACCCTCACTCAGTCTGCTCCACATCTTGAACCTCGTTATATGGTTCAGTGTACTCTGTCTCCTCATAGTACTCACCTAAGAAAAACATGTTAAGAGGAGGGGTGAGCACAACTTGCTCAGTAAAGGGGAAGTATCAGGCCCATCACGTGGGTCCTAATATTCCCGTAACAAACAACAACGAATAATAAACTTTAAGTTGTAGCAATTTAATTAAAGAACAATTCCATACAACATCATAACAACAATATCAAAGTCCTACTAGCATGCTTGAACTACCATGCATATGCATAATTCCTTTTTCTGATTAAATAATATCTTATTGATCGATCATTTAATCCAATACTTAAATGCCGTCGGACGAACCTAGGGTGGTGAGTGTGTACATCACCCACTCTCGGGATAACTCTTAGGCAGTGCCACTAGGGATGCCACCAAGCCAGAGCCTCTCGGGATACCTACGCCGAGGTAGAGCCTCTCGTGATACCAGCCATAAGCATGGTCCCTCGCCAGCTATGGTCTGACAGCGCACAAATCATATCTCCATACTCCGTGTCAATATCGGGTCATGACTAGGGACGGTCCGCCGCCACCCTAACATGCCTCTCGGGTTCGAATCGTCCGTTCCGAACCTCTCGTCTAAATTTACGGCTTGTTAGGTCATGTAGATATGGTTCGTCACCAACCTTGCATGCCTCGTATTTTATCTTACTCTTCAAATCTTTTACTTAATGCAATCTTGTGTATGACAAACATCAATCATATGCAACAACCAATTGATGCATGACCGTAGCTCATTTTATTTTAGCTCTTTTTAGTAGAATGCCATGATTCTAGTGCATCCTATTTCTTTTATCGTGTTATCTTAGTTTAGTGTTACATGATGTCATGACAATCAATGATATCTTTTAAGTGTATTTGTGATAAATGTTCATCTCATTTCTCGTGAATTCTTTCTAAATTGGTCATTTAGCATTTACGCTCCTAATCCTTTATCTATCAGCTTATAATAATTTATTACGGCCCTAACATGCCACTAACGGTTGCTTCCAATCTCATCATGTTGCTAGTGAGCTTGTCGGCCCTAAACATGGTACTAGCGGTGTTTGTCTCGCCGGCCCTAAACATGGTACTAGCGGTGTTTATTTAGGCGGTCCTAACATATTTCTAATTTAATTCTTGTTACAAGCGGTCCTAGTATGATACTAGCGCCAAACATACATCATACATCACATCATTACAACCATACAACCAACCAACCAAAATTACATCTCAATGGAAGAGAACTAAAATAAAATAAAATAAAATTCTAGAAAAACTAATTAATTACCCTACCCATGTTGCCCACGCATTTAAAGATTTTGTTTAGCCCAATTGTTTACTTAAAATTTATTATTCGGGTTGATGCTTATTTTGGGCCTAAGAGGGCCCACGAGAACTAACCCGCTCTTCCCCCTTACCTAGTTCGGAATAATACGGCGAAATGGGCGATTTCCTAGGACGGTCCTACAAAATGTTAGTAAGGTAGAAAATTAGAAAATGTGCTAAAATTTAGAAATTTTCCTAAATGGTACTTGGAAGGTTCATGTTCTTAACATCTAGGCCGAAATTTTACCTAGTGGGCAAAAAGGGTCTCGGGGTGTCTTCGGTGGCCTCGTGCCTATTCGGGATCGTGCCGGGAGCCTTCTTGATATTGATCCTAAAAATTACAGTGGCCATACACTAACTTATAAGCTCATTTAATGGCTGTAAAAACTGATCTTGGAAGGAAAATTTTTTTATTTCGGTTACCGATGTGTTTTCGGGATCTCTGACGCTCCGGGAGTCCAACGAAGCGCCAAACCTTCAAGTAAGGATTTTCTAACCCTTTATAACAACATGGACAGCAAAGATAAGATAATTGTTAGGGCTGTAAGATTTGAAATTGGCAGCCGAAAGAATTTTAAAAAGACTACGGTGGCTTACCGGGGTTTAGGAGCAAGTATGGACCCGATTGCACCGGAAACGAGTACAAAACCCAAAACTTGGATTAACAATGATCTACCAAGAATTTACAGCAAAAATATAAGGACTTTAGGTGCTGGAAGAAAAGAAAAAAAAATTAAAAGAGTAATACCGAAGAATTTTGGCTCACGTGAATCAAATCGGAATCGTCGGTACTCGTAGGATCGCTTTTGGTGTCCGGATGTGGTTTCCCTTCAACTTAATGAACCTAAGCAATAATACGGAATTAAATAGAATTCAAAATTGGTTGGATGCTGGAGAAATAAAAGCCCAAAGGGCTGGACTTACACCGGTTCGACAAAGAACACGATCAAGTCGGTAACGGAGCGGAGAGTGCGACGACGATCCTTTGCTGCGATGTCTTCTTCTCTACTCTAGTTCTCGAAGATCAAGGACAATGGAAGATTTATGGTGCTGTGTGATTGAACCGAAAGAAAGGGGAGAGAAAATATATATATATATATGGCCAAAGTTAGGAGAAAGTTAGAAATAAATTGGAAAAGGCCGACCACAGATATATTATTTTTCTTGTGGTGGCTTAGTCGGCGGCCATGGGAGAATTGGTTGTTACGGAAAAGAAAGGGCAGCAGAGGTGTTCGAAAGTTTTAATTTTTGAGAGCAATTGGACTTTAAACGAGTAAAGGAAAAAGGAATAAGGCTAATTGGGCAGATTAATGGGTAAAATTCACCATGGGTCACCTAGCTTATTTTTTTGTCCTATCCGGGTACCTTACCTTTATTTTGTCCTAGCGAGGTATCTTACCTCTTATCGCGTGTCCTATCTGGATACTTTCCGTTGATTCCATCGTTAAGTCTCACGGAAATTGATGATGTGGCATTAATTAATGCTACAATAAACGTAAAATAATAACTTTGGACCCTAAACTTTTCTAATAACTAATTCTAACCCTTAAACTTCCACCAAAATCATTTTAGCCACCGTCAACCTCTTCCTCTGTCGCCCACCATCCCAGCAGCCCTCGACCTCTACGTCGTCCTCCCCGTCCTCCGCAGTAATTGTCCAAAAATCACAGAAACAATTGTACAATTGTTTAATCGAACAATTCCAGAGCTACTCCTAAGCCAACAATTCCAGACCATTCTTCCATTCCAGCAGCCATACAACGCCGCTGAACTCCTCGCTGGCGCCAACTCAACCTGGTTTCTCTCGGTCTCCTACTCCTCGCCGAATTGCCCTCATCATCCTCCTCGTTTCCGCCACCACTGAACTCGACGAGGCTCGCCGCTATCGGGCCCAGAATTTACGTTATTGCCAGGGATTCGATGTTGAGAACGGCGACTCGACTACAGGCGATTCGCAACGAACTCTCCCCCTCTCCGGCACCTGTGCTGGTGCTTCCATTTCCAAGCGGTTGAGCAAGACGCGGGACTGGATCATCGCGTTAAAGGCACTGGCTCTCGTCCACAGGCTGCTTAACAAGCTACGAAAGTCGCGACTTTTCCGGCGACGCTATCGCTGTCAAACGGCAACAAAAATATATGGGTTTTGTTCCCCAGAGGTCGATTATCACAATGGAACAATTCTTTTTGATCAATTTCGCACACATAACACTTAATTTCAAAAATAAGTGTTAGGGTTCTTGAACCTTTTCATGAACCCACATTCGAAACGAATCAAAATTCAAACCAGTTGAAGCGAAATCAAGCCTCCAAACCATGGGGCTATTAACCTTCGGCCTTGATGCTACGAAACCGAGCCATCCATTGGTGACTTTCACGGACGGTGGTGGCCGGGGAGTCTCGGGATCAAATCGAGCAATTTTGGTTAGTTTCAAAAACTCAACCAGATCTTCTTTTTCTCAAAAACAAAGTTGTTTCGGTGTATCCATGTTCTCAACAAAAATCCAGTAACATCGAAACAACAAGAACATTCAAAACAGGCAAGGATTCAGATCCATATGGGTTTTGTGTGTTTATGTTCATCATATGAACAATACACGAAAATCAAGAAAATAAATTTTAAGGGTTAGAATTAGTAATTGAAATAGTTTGAGGACTGAAGTCGTCATTTTAAGTTTATTTTAGTATTATTTAATGCCACATCATCATTTTCCATCCAATTTAACGACCAATTTGACGGAAAGTAGTTGAACAGGATGCGCAATAGGAGCAAAGGTACCTCGCTAGGACAAAATAAACGTAAGGTACCCGGATAGGACAAAAAAATAAACTAGGTGACCTATGGTGAATTTTACCCCAACATTAATGTATGGTAAGTATGATAGATATAATTTAGGGGAAAAAATCAAATTGAATTAGAAAGAATTTCTTGGAGGCCATGCGGCTGTGGAGTATTATAAAATAGAAATTAGGGTTAGGTGAGAAATTATCTCATGCAACAAAAGTACGAACATGGTTTAAACCCCACACGCGCGTTGGCTAAATTTTGGGAAACCTAAGCAAACGAATTCAGAATTGAGTGAGGTAAATTTCTCTTAACTCATTTTTTTTAGAAGAATCCAGTGGTGCTCCCAGATTTTCCATCCGATGCTCGGTTGGAAATGACAAAAATGCCCTTAGCCTAAAGAAAATGACTTTGATCTTCCGGATTGGAATTTGACTTAACGACCACTAAAGAAATTATATAAGGATCAAGAATTTTAATTTTATGTTGATTTTCTAAATTGGTAGGTTAAATTACAAAAATACCCTTTGAGGACAAAATGTTAATTAATTTACTTTTATTTATTTATTTATTTATTTTACTTATTATATATATTTTTTTAGGGTAGTTTGGTAATTTTCTTTTCCTTAATTTTTAGGGTTGTTACAAGGCTTTCCAAAATTCACCCATGTGGGACATAGGGCTGTTACAAACTCCCCCCCCCCCCTTATTTGCCCAACGTCCTCATTGGGGTCAGTCAGATTAATTAGTACCCCAGGCCAAGTAACCTCTCTAATCAAACTACTTAGCCCTTGGCCAAATAGCCTCTCAAATCCAAGATCAGTCTCGGTAGACGATGCATATGCATACCCACTATGTCATATCATCATAGTCCCGGGTCAGCTTTGATATCATCTGGGATGACCCAATTCCAAAACCGGTCAATGAAACACCTGCCTACACCACATGACTATCATTTAGAGAAAGATAAACATCGGATGCTTATGTTTTGGAATTTGAGCCTATATATCCACATAAGGCTTCCCACAATTCACCCATGTCGGATATGAGGATGTTACAAGATGAAATCTATAAAATCCACGTACCTGTATTTTTGTAATATCGATATTCTAAAATTATTTGATAATTTCTCTCATAGAAATTTGAAGTGAAAAATAATTTTTTTACAATTAAATAAACTCATACATTATCAAATTTTTAATATATGAAATAGTTATTGTGTAAAATGTATACACTTATTATGTAACAACTTTTGGTTTTGGTTAACAAACAGATTCTACTGGAAAAAAATAAAATATTTTTATTTTTTTAGAATGAAAAGTTAACAAACAAAAGTTTAGGATGAAATTTAGCTCATATAAATCATATGTATTAATGAAAATTATTTTTTTTAGTAATTTGATTGTTTTTTTAATAGTATATTTTATCTAAGTTAAAAATAAAAAATAAAGATTATATTTGGGATAATTTTCATGGGAGCACCTTACATCTATTTTGTTTTTTTTTGCTTCATCTTGAATAGAGGCACTAATTAAAAGACAAATAAAAGATTTATCCATAATTTTTTTAACATTAATAAAAATATTTCATTAAAGTTGAAGGGTAATGAAATTGATAAAACCTTGTTCTTAAGGTCTTCTTTAATGATAATATAAAATCAAGGAGAATTTTGTTTCAAAATTAAACTTTAATATCTCATTGATGGATAAAATTTTAATTTGATAGTTTAATGAAAAATTTTAAACCTTTAGTATCTAATATCCAAAAAGATAATTTTCTAACAGCTTTGCATTAAAAAATGCAATAGATTAAAATATGAAGTCTTAAATGAAAAAAGAACTGAAAAAAGCAAAAAAAATCATTTAACATTTATGCACATTTGTACTTTTATAATACTAGTAACTGCACACGTGCGTTGCATGTGAATTAAATACTAAGTTATTGTTCACTCTAATAACTATAATTCTTATTATTTTATCCAAAATAAATAATTACAATAATGATTTTACTTTTTTAAGTTTAGATATATTTCTTATTAATTTTTCTATCTCTTATGTAGTAGTTTTTTTATTATAATATTTCATCATAACTATCCTCATTTGCATCATTTATTATAATAAATAGCTCATTGTATTAAATTTCTGTTTCATATAAACAACAACAACAACAATAACAATAATATAACGTAGAATATGCTATAGGTAATATTTTTTATAAAAAAACTTGATAGAAATTTTTTTTATTTGTGATGGTAGAGTACTTTTAAAATTACTTCATGGTATTTTCAAAATCTAATCAAAGATGTTAAAATTCCTTTTATTAGTGTAAAATTTAAAAATGGTATTCAATCTATTAAGAAAATGTCTTAATTTAATACCTTAACAGTATTATGTATTTATATATTTTATTAAAAGTTAAGTTAGTAAATTTTATCTCAAGTATATGCTTTAGATTCAAAAAGCTAATTATTAAAATGGAGATTCTATATTTATTACTTGGCTCAAATAATTAAATAGATTTATCATTAACATGTTATCATAACTTTGACTTTTTAAATAGACATAAGCTAAAATTTTAATAATTTTTTTTGATGTTATATTCAAAATTGAAAAGGACATAATATAGGTAGGACATTCAATAAAAAAAACTCAAGTAAAAGTAAATTTCTTTTAAGAAGTGTAACACAAATATGGGCCATGATGCTAAAGTATAAACTTAGTAAGTAAACACTAAGTTTTTTTCAAAGGCATGTAACTATAGGTAACTATACATTACTTAAAAAGCTTAATTACTTTACTATTGATTTTTTATCAAAATATACTCACCTACAAGGTTTCAAAATCTACACTCACTCTATATTTTATAGCCAATTCAATGTGATTGTTCCAAAGATCAAGGTAAAATCTTGTATAATTTTTTATATTTTTGGATAATTAATACTTACCCATTGATTTAGAAATTATACTCACATCATTGAAGTTTGAAAACTTAATCATACCTATTGTTCTTATAGTATAATTAGTTAATCATAGAAAAATAAACTCATTAAAGTAAAATAGAATCGTAGTACCTCCAAGGAAAATTAATAACTTATAGTTTGGGGTTCAGTTATTTTATATATCTTTGAACTTTTTATTGCATATAGATATATATGGATATTAAGTTACTATAACGACCTAAGTCCAGAATTGGTCAACGAAACACCTGCCCACACCATATGGTCTAACCTATATAAAAATGATAAGTGTTAGGTGATTGTGCTATAAAACTTGAGCCTATATCTTCACATAAAGCTTCCCACATTTCACCTACGTCTTATGTATCCAACGTCTTCGTTTGGGGTCACCATTAAAATTTATACTTAATATATAAATTTAAGAAAATGTACTAAAGCTAAAAAACACATGCATATTCCTCTTTTTTTGTTTTTTAGAAAGTAAACATGGGATTTCTATTTTTTAATTTTTATTTTAGATTCCTGTTGCTAACTATACCTATAATAAATATACAACACCAAATTAATTTGAGTCTCATTAAAAAAAAACACCACATAAGCTAAGGGTATAAAAATTGATAAAAATTTTGTCACTTTCATACTTTTTCTAACACTGATAATAGAACACTATGTTGCATGAAAGTATAATGTTTATAATGAAATAAAAAAAATCTATCATTAAAAGAAGAAATAAACTAGAACTTAAGGATAAAAAGGTCCAACAACATATTCATATCTTTTATGAGTTTTATCATACTTAAATATTCAAATAGACATAATTAAGAGATTTTTGAAACTTTTAAGTTTCAATTAAAATACTTCATTCAAGTTTAAGAGTACAAAAAATTGATAAAATTTTATGTTTAAGGTCATGCCCCAAAAATATATATAATTTAATTAAAGGAATATCTATAAAGAAAACTGAATGTAAAAAAGAAAGCCTTCTTGGCCGAACAGGTAAGTTCTGTTATTCAAAATAACACTTTTTTGAAATACAAGGATCCTGGTTGTCCAACAATTTCATGTTTCATTGGAGAACATAAAATTGAGCAAGCATTACTTGATCTTAGGGCTAGTGTAAACTTACTTCCATATTTAGTGTAATGACCCAAGTCCAGAACTGGTCAACGGAACACCTGCCCACACCACATGGGTTATCCTTTGAAAAAGGATAAGCGCTAGGTGCTTAGGTTTTGGAATTGGAGCCTATATATCCAAATAAGGCTTCCCACAATTCACCCATATGGGACATGGGGGTGTTACAAACTCCCCCCTTATGTACCCAACGTCCCCGTTGGGGTCAATCGGATTACTTGGTTCCCCGGACCAAGTAACCTTTCTAATTGGACTACTTAGGCCTTAGCCAAATAGCCTCTCGAATCCAGGATCAGTCCCGGTAGATGATGCATGTGCATACTCACTATGTCACACCATCGTGGTCCCGGGTCGGCTTTGATACCATCTGTAATGACCCAATTCCAGAACCGGTCAACAGAGCACCTGCCCACACCACATGGGCTATCCTTTATGAAAAGGATAAACGCTAAGTGCTTAGGTTCTGGAATTGGAGCCTATATATCCACATAAGGCTTCCCACAATTCACCCATGTGGGACATGGGGGTGTTACATTCAGTTTACCAAAAACTAAATTTGGGTTAGTTAAAACCAACCGAAGTAACTCTTTTGATTGCTGATAGATCAGTAAAAGTGCCCAGATGAGTCATTGAAGATGTGTAAGTCCAAGTTGATAAATTCATATATCCTGTGCATTTTATTGTTTTGGACACACCACCAGTGGAAATCAAGAATTCAATACATGTTATCTTGGGATGTCCATTTTTAGCAACTTCTAACGCTTTGATTAATTGCAGGAATTGATTGATAAAGCTGACATTTGAAAATATGACATTGGAGTTAAATATTTTCAGCTTGCTTAAGCAGCCACCTGAAAAAGAAGATGAAAGTGAAGAAGTTTGCTTCATTGACACTATTAGCAAAAACCACATCAAAGAAAGGAGTATCTCTGATCCTCTAAAAAATTATCTGGTTAATTCATTTGAATCGATTATACAAATGGATTAGGATACATCTAATATATGTGCATTACTTGATTCTTCACAGGTGGAAGGAAACACATGTTGGAAACCGAAAATTGAAGAGCAAAATAAAATTCATACAATTGAGTTGAAGTTTTTACCCAAACAATTGCAGTACCTAATGTTAAAGAAAGATGCTAAATCAAGGCTAATATGCTGGATCAAATTACTCCAATAATTCAACATTGTGATCAAGGATAAGAATGGCTCCAAAAATGTTATCGCTAACTATTTGTCAAGATTGATAACGAATTCAACAATTGAGGCTGCACCCATAAATTATTGTTTTTCTAATAAATTTCTATTTTCTGTCACTACAGTACCTTGGTTTGCTAATATTATCAATTTTTTGGTGACAGGACGGATGCCAGCTCAATGGAGTATCCAAGATAAGAAGAAATTTCTACATGAGGTGACAAATTTTTATTGGGATAACTCTTATCTTTTCAAATCCTATCCTGACCAGATATTTACGAGATGCATACCTGAGGATAAGGTAAAAAGTGTCATTGAATTATCTCATTTTGAAACATGTGGAGGGCATTTTTTGTCAAAGAAAATAGCTGTAAAGATTTTGCAGTCTGGATTTCATTGGCCCTCTTTGTTTAAAGACGCACATGCATTCTGCAGAGCCTTTGAAAATTGTCAAAAAGTAGGATTCATTTCTCCCCGGTTAAGTGGTGGATACGGTACTCCGTGGCTCTCAAGTCGGTTGTTTCAGTTTCCCATAATAACTGATTTCTTTCCCTTTCCCTTCTTTCAATTTCTTCTAAAAAAAATGGATTCTACTCTTTCTGCTTTGCGAAAGTACTTTCCTTCTCTCCCAATGAATGTTCTTAAAAGGATTTACCAAGCTAGATGTGAACGATTAAGAGTTTTGATGCACAAAGGCATTCCTGAAGATGTGCGTTGGTTAATTGAAGCTAAGGTCCGTTTGGCTGGTGAAACCCCAGATACATTTGTGTCTCATATGCCTGGCTTAGGCAAAAGCTCTTATGCCAAAAAGCGAAGAGCGAAAAGGTTACGAGTCTGTCACAAATGTGGTCGATGGACTTGTGATACTAGATGTCGTTCTTTAGGAATGGTGTCCGATAATCGAGAAGATAAAATACAATTCATCAAGAATGGCCTGAGTAAGGATTCTTTGGATAATATCCAATTGACTCTTGAGACGCATTCTTGTGGATTAGTGCAAAATGAACTTCTTGGTTTATGGAGTATTTTTCATAAAGAACGAGAGCGTTATAGTCTTGGGAATCTGACTTTAAAAGACCCTGTTTGCCAGTTTGTAAGAAAACTGGATGGGAAGCAAATCCCCGACTCATAGAAGGCGTTGAAGCCGTTACTGGACGTAAAACCAGTGGAAGATGTGAGCCACAGTCACAACTACTGTACATACAAGCTGTCATTGTTGAAAATTTTCTTTTTCTTCTGACAATAATCTACCTACTCCTGTAGGTGTAATCATTGCATTATCCTTTCATCTCTATAAATGCATGTTCGTCTTTTCATTTTTCACAGGGTTAAGGATAGAAATGGAAGGAACCTCAACTCGTAAATTTTGAATATTTGTGTATTTTGTGGATCTTTTCCTGGAAAAGATGAAGAGTTCTTGAGGGCAGCCAATCATTTGGGTAGAGTACTAGCTGAGTGAAAAATACATTTGGTCATTGGGGGAGGTAGTTCGGATTGATGGGATGTGTAGCAACAGCAGCATCTGTAGGGGGTAGCCAAGTTTTGGGTATCATCCCTGCACCTTTGAAATTGATTTCTGGAGGCACGATTGGAGAAGAATTAGTGGTTAAAAACTTGCAAGAGCATTTGTTGCAAATGCTTAATGATGCCTTTATTTCTACCAGAAGGGTTTGCCTTTATTGCACTGTGGAGGGTTAACAATTTCTTTGCAGGTTGTTATCTTTTATGGATCATGCTATGCAGGAGAAATTTATCTCAGAGACGGCACGACGGATCCTAATATCTGCACTAGACAAAATGCAAGCTTTCGTTCCTAAACCAGATTAGTGATTCAGATAGACTGGATACGATAGTCTTTCCCAATCAGTTCCATCCCATAAGTATCCTTTACCCTGCTTGTCATTTTTATTTTTGTTAATAAGTGAGAAGCACTGTGGAAGAGAGCAATCGGACTTCTGGATCTTTTTATCTTGTCTTTTAGTTTTACTATCAGCATTTTCTTCATTTTGGTTTAAGTTATTTCAGGTTTTTCATTTTCAATAACTACTATTTCAGGTAATTTCTTCTTCACTCTTCTTTTCTATGTTTTGACATTGGGGACAATGTCTTAATCTGGTTGGGGGGAGGGATAGTTGTCACATTTTTTCTTCTTTTAGGATAGTTTTTCTCATGCTGATATTAAAACTATTGGACAAAGCCCTTAGTTTAGGATGGCTGAGTAAGGAGTAATCTTACTCTTGAGACGCATCCTATTAGGCATGCTAGTCATAACATTTTGGGGTAGCTAGGTTTCAACCCTATTTGGATGACATATCTCACAAGTAATCTATATTTTCTAAAGAAAATATTAGATGAAACCTGAATATTGATTCCAAACATCCATTCCCTTGCATAATTTGTCAGTTTTATTGTCATTTTTTTTATATTTTTGTGGTAGTGTTGATTATTGATTTTCATTTTTAATTTTATTTTTTTTCATGTTCAAGTACATGTTTGCATGATAGTTGCATGTAGGAACATTTAGCATGAATTTAGGTTGTTTGTTTGCATTTAGGAACCCAACTCATGGAAATATCATCATTGGATGTATACCTTGTAAATTTGAAATGGTTGTTAATTTTTAAAAGCAGTTAAAGTATGTTGCTTGTTACCTAAGGAAAATAAATAACCGGTGAGCACTTTTGAGCCTTTAGTGTTTATTAGGATGTGTGAATTTCTTTGTTGAGAGTGCTTACTTTGTGTTTTGAGCTAGACCTTGCTTGGATGAGTGGTCTTAAGGACCCATGCAACCTCACTTCTTGTATGTAAATTTAAGGAAGAAGATGGCATTTTAGGGCCAACCACTTACCAAAAGGCTAACCTTGTACATTATCCCTTAGTGAGCCCCTTTGAGCCTTATAGCCTTATTCTTTGTTTGAACCCTATATGTTTAACCACTTCCACTTCATTTTGATCCTTTAATGTCCTTGGAACTAGTGATACTTATGTGATTATGGGCTTAGAGAATTAAAATGAATGTGTTGTTTTTGGTAAAATAAAGAATAAGTGTGAGGTGTACTTCAGAATATGTTGGGTTACCTTGTGCTTAAATTGTGATAGTAGAAAAATTTGGGGTGAATTGAGCTTGAATAATAAAAATTGAGTGTGTATCATTGGATGGTTGAGTTTTAAACAAATGTTGATTTGTTATTTATAATAGAAAAAGGCAAAAGCGAGACCATAAGAAAAAGCCCTTGCAAAATAAAGTTAAAAAAATATTAAAAAAAAAACTCTTTCGTTTCATAATACTTGGCCTCTTTTTCTTTTATGGCAGTCTAAAAAAAAATTGTTCTCTTTCCCTTTCAAATAAAATTATATATGCTCATACCCATGTGAATCCATACTAAAGTAAAGATGAAAGACATCTTCTTTTATCTTTTTCTGACAGATAAATGCATAATCATGGGAGACAATTTTGAAAAAAAAAAAAAACACAACTTCAGCCTTAATATTTGTTCAAGTCAAATGAGGCCAGCTATTTTGAAATAGAGAGAGGTAAAAAAAAAAAAAAAAAAAAAAAAAAAGTGTTAAATTCAATAAGTTTAAAACTCAACCATATTTGTTTTCTAAACTCATGTGTTGATAAGGAATTGTGTTTTGGAGAGGACTTGGAGACTAGGGTTGATTTGGGTATTTAGTGTTTTAGGTGCCCATATTTATTGTTCATTGTATTACTAGTTCTCTTAAACTCCACCATTAAAAAGCCTCCATCCGATTCCCGCTTTCACCAAACCCAGCCTCATTACAACCTTGTATAAAGACCATTGGACTTAAATTTACATGCAGTCCCTTTTGGGAATCTAGTGAGGGTGAAGTTGGATCCCCTTGCAAGCTCCGGATTGAGAAACACAAAGTAAGCTGTTCACAAACCCACCTTAAAATAAGTGCAAATACTTAGAGAGTGATCTTCTACCTCTGGTAACAAGGACTTAACTTTTTCTCCTTTCATTAATTACTTGCAAGTCAAGTTTACAAGTTTTATATATTCATAGCATGATTTGTCATGAGTTGTTAGATTATGTATTTTGTTTATTTTCTTAGGTTACACTTGCTAGGGACTAGCAAGAACCTGGTTGGGGGGTGTGATGAATACTCATAAGTGTATTGTTATTAAGGGTTTAAATCATCATTATACACTTTGAGTATGATTAATTTCTATATTCTGAACATTTTTCCACCGGGTTACTATTCACATGTTTTTACTATTTTTACTATTCATACACATTTTTACTATTCATATTACTATTCACCAACTTACTGTTCATACGCGTATTTAACTGTTCATATGCATATTCACTGTACATACGCGGTTTACTGTTCATTAATATTAAAATATATATATTAAATAATTATTTTTTTATGTAGGTAAAAATCATCACTTGGCGGCCCTTCACGAGAAAAAATCATATCTGGAGCTGTAGGCATCGGAACTGAGTGATTCCAAATTCATCTGAAAGCCAACATATAGATCTTCAACTCTGCTTCATTCCGTAAGTTAGTTTGATCGTTTTCATTGCCGAAATCTGATTATAGATGAGACCCTTTGTTATTTCGTGTGCTGAAGAGCAGTTTTGGTAGAAAAATCATAACTTGAGTTACAGATGTCCGATTTGAATGAGCAAGCTATTGATTTGAAGCTAAAGAGGAGATCTACAACTTCTGTGATTTGCAGAAGAGCTAATCTGATGTCTACGATGGCCAAAAAATTAAAAGAAGTTGTGGCCTGTCATTATTGATTTGTATTTACCTACATTTTACCATTTCACCTACCCCAAAACTCTATAAATAGGCACCTTGGGGGGAGGGTGAAGGTTGCCATTTTTCTTAGGCCATTTTCTTAGGCCTCCTTTATGTTCTTGTATCATTTTTAGATTTTTCTCCTTTGTTCTTGTTCTTGTTTTCAATACCGAAGTTCTGTCCAAGTGTTTTCCCGTTCTTCTTCTTGTTCTTTCTTTGATCTTTTAATCTATATTTATTTCATATTTCTACATTTTGTTTACTTTTATTATGTCTAGCTAATCTTCTTTTTGCTAAGGTGAAAGGGTGAAGCTTTTGGTATAGAGGTTATGATTAATTTGAATGGATCACAACATTAATAGTATTTTCTTCTTTAATCTATTTAACTTCCTTCCTTGTTAAGTAGGAGTCTTGATTCATCATAGTCAAATCATTGGCACAAAAGCTGCTTGATTCCCTCTGTAGAATATGGCTCTGCCAGCTATATTGGAATCTTGAGTTATTGTCGACAAAGGTTGGCATGATGGATACTTGAACCCATTAGCAAGTGTCGGCGTTTTAAGATCAATGAAAGTTAATACTAACTAAAGTCCCCGATTGGGACCTCCTCTATGTGTGGATTCTAATTGAGTGGCAAGATGGACTAAAATTAATCATAACCGATATACTAAAAGTGGATCCATTAACCTTCGCTATTTATTTGAATTTGAGTTTTTTTATCAACATCTGTTCACACCTTACACCAAAATATTTTCTTTCTTAAAAATCTGTAATTTGTATTTCTAATTCACTTCCCTGTGGTTCGACACTTGGACTCTCGAGATTTTATTACTTGCGACAACCTACATTTGAGTTACAACTGCTAGAGTGCAGCAAAAAACCTTAATTATACTCTCAATGTATGTCAAATGATTCTTGGTATATAAAACTAACTTGTAAGAAGAGAACCAAAGTATAGAACATCAACTCAAGAAAACTTGAACCTAACCATGGAGATAAAGATCTAATTTATTTAGCATTAAGTCAAATTAATCCAAATATGTTTTTTTGGCTTTTTTTTTTGTTTGAAACTGATATTAATTTTTTAATTATTTTTTTACATTGAATAATTAAAAAAATTGTAACAATTGCTATAAAAATTTTATTTAATAAATTATTATAAATATATGTAATTAGTTTTCAAATGATATTAGTTTTAGATGAAAAATCTTGTAAAAATAAAAATAAATTATTTTGGATAATCAACTTCAAACAATTGTCTATTTTTTTTCCAAATCTGTGATTTAAACCCGAAATCTTCACGTTAGAGCATTCATGAATTTTTATAACTCTCTAATAAGTAGGCCAAGTCCATTGCATAGCTCTAATTTCACTTTGTAGTATGGGGCCCCAACTGGTATAGATGGAGTTGAGGGTTTAAATTCCAATAAGGCCTCATAGTGTAAATAGACTCTTATAAAAATTTTTATTTTCTCTTTGTAAATAGAATTTAAATTTTAATATATTGTTATTATTTGTTTAATGCATAAATAATTATCGATGAAAGGTTGTAAGTTTTTAGTATTATTATTATTATACTCTTTCTATCACATTTTTTTTGTAACATTTCAGGTTTTTGACTTAAATTTATTTATTTTAATATTTTCTAGAAAAAAATTAAAAAATTACATTTAGAAACTACAAAAATTTTATTTTTTTAAATATTTTTTTTAAAAAAATTATCAAATATTAATATAAAAAAAATTAAGTCAAAATTAAGTAAAAAAACTAAAATGGTGTAAAGAACTTGAGATGAAGATAGTAGTTTGAATGGCAAGTGAAGGAAAAAGAAAATAAATTGACCCAAAAATAACATTTAAAAGCATTTGTAAAAAATTCAATGTATATCTGTCAAATTTAATTAAATTTGTGGTTAAGTAGTGATTTTTCCAAAAATTAAAGCCTAAAACAATACATGCATAATGCTAATTTGAAACAACTCATAATATTAGGTTGGCTCTAAAAAAATAATAAAAATAAAAATACATTAATATTTTTTAGTATAGAGAAAGAGTTAGTTGCTAAGAATAAAAACTTATGTTCCAACATTCAAAATAATGACCATGTGAGAAAAAAATAATTATTATAGTTTTCCCAATATTTTAAAATATTGGAAAATGTAAAAAAAGAGTTGCTACTAAAATTCCTCTTTATCATCATATAAGCAACTAATTGTAGGAGTTAAACAATTTTTTTGTTCTAAAATTTTTCACAATGACCTTTCCTACGATAATAATTCTTTTATTTTTTTTCAAAGTATGCGCTTGAGTCATATGTGAATTATATGATTACTCTAATATGGACCAAATATCTAAGCTTTCAAAGTGTATATTTATCCAAGTAGAGAAAAGAAAACTCAATTGAAAAAAAATTATATTCAAAGATATTTTTTATAGTTGAATAAACTCAGGCCATATTTGTTAAAATTAAATAAGTTTAGTGGTCAAAGTAAGTTTAGTAGTCAAAATAGTAAATTTCCCAAAAACCAAAGGCTAAACGCATCCCACTTTACATTTTTTTCCTCTCTTATTATATTTTTAGTATTTTAATACTACTAAATATCTAATTAAATAGGAAACTATATATTTAGATCTCTGTAAATGTATTCTTTTCTTTCCCTCTTTTTAGAGCCATAATGCTAATACAACTCTAATTAAATAGACAATATAATTTTTTTTATCATTAATAGAGAAAAAGAACTTATAATTTTAGGATAAAGGAAAAACTATATGTGAACTATTATAAAGTGTTCACTTATATAATTTTTTTAATATATATTTTTTATACCTAAAATTATTTTTTAATATGCAACACTTATAGATTTCTATGTGAAACTTCAGCATGAGTTTCACCATATAATAAGCTTTCACAGTATATACTCATTCAAGTTGTAAAACCAAAAAAACTTAATTGACAAAAAAATTATTTTCAAAGGTACCTTTTATAGCAATATAAACTTTAGCTTGAGTTTTACCATATATTTAATTTTTTATTCAAATAAAAAATTTAATTATGAAGGTTTTTAAAATGCTAAGTTGAAAGTTTAAGTTTTATAAAATATTTACCTGTACAAACTTTAGCATGAGTTTTACATTTAAGTCTTTTATTCAAATAAAAGATTTGGCTATGAAAGTTTTGGAATGATAAATTGAAATTTTACATTTTCTAAAATATTTACTTGAGGTATTATTTGATAGTAATATAGAACCAAGGGTAATATGTTTGAAGCAAAAAAATTTTAATGGCAATTTAATAGTTTTAGGTAAGATTAACACAAAAAATAATTGTATATAATACATAATTCTATAATATAGAATTAAGGGAGAGCAAGTTTATAGCAAAAAATAAAATTTAAAAGTGACTTAAGGGTTTCTTTTAGTGTTTTAGTGTTAATACAACTCTACTTAAATCGATAATGATAAAATTAGGTTTCATTAAGAGAACAAAACATCCTATAACATAAGGGCCAAAAAATCATTCAATATTTATACCTTCATACTTTTTATAATATAAGATAAGATAAGATAAAATATTACTCTTTTTTCTCTACCTTCTAAACTTTGTAACATAATGCAGAATGATGAAGAATAAAAAGTTTATATCCATTTGATTACCACAAACTTATCAGATCAGAGACTAAAAAAAATCTCATAATACTTGGCCTATAGAACCATCCATGCAACAGTGACTGTAGGCATGAGTTGAATTACATGTACGGGTTTGCAAACTTTATATGTCGGTTACTCGGCATCCTTCTTTCACTTGGTCCAAGTCCTTAAAATTGAAATAGGCAGCCAAATTAGTCATAAGAAGCCGTTTAGAATGATTCTCGTTCACTTTTAACAGAGTAGACTTCGTGAAAATAAATCGTTACAGATGGTATCAGAGTTGACCCAGGACTACGGTAATATAGTATAATGGGTGTGCATATGCATCGTTTACCGAAGCTGATTTCATTGGTAAAGAACTTACAGTTTCAAGGTAAAGAAAAATCTATAGTTGAATTACTATACAATATTCACTTACATAATTTTTTTTATACATAAAAATATTTTTTACTATCGAATACTTATAGATTTTTATGTGAAACTTTAGCAAGAGTTTTATCAAATAATAAGCTTTCATGGTATATACTCATCCAAGTTGCAAAACTAAAGAAACTTAATTGACAAAAAATTTATGTTCAAAGGTAGTTTTTATAGTAGTTCAAACTTTAGCATGATTTTTATCATATATTCAAATCTTTTATTTAAATAAAAGAATTAGCTCTAAAGGTTTTTGAAATGCTAAGTTGAAATTTTAAGTTTCATAAAATATTTAGTAGTATAAACTTTAGTTTGAGTTTTACCATATATTTAAGTCTTTTATTCAAACAAAAGATTTGGCTATGAAATTTTTTGAAATGTTAAGTTGAAATTTCAAGTTCTATAAAATATCTATTGTACTTGAGGTATTGTTTCATAGTAATATAGAACCAAGTGAATGGTTTGATGCAAAAAAAAAAAAACTTTAATGGCAATTTAAGGGTTTTAGGTAAGATTAACACAAAAAAATTGTATATAATACCTAATCTGTAACATAGAATTAAGGAAGGGTAAGTTTGTAGCAAAAAATAAAAATTAGTGGCAACTTAGAAGTTTCTTTTAGTATTTTAATACTAATATAATTCCAATTAAATATATAATGACAAATTTTGATTTTATTAAAAAAATAAAATAACTTATAATGTAAACGTAAAAAAAATCGTTCAACATTTGTGTACCTTCATACTTTTTATACTATAAGATAAGATAAAATAAGATATTATTCTTTTTCTCAACTTTCTAAAATTTGTAACATAATCCAAAATGATGAAGCATAAAAAGTTTATATTCATTTGATTACCACTAACACTGGAAAAACTCTCATAATACGAGGCCTATAGAACCATCCATGCAGCAGTGACTGTAGGCGTGAGTTGAATTACTCGTACGGGTTTGCAAACTTTATATGTCGGTTGCTCGGCATACTTTTTCCACTTGGTCCAAGTCCTTAAAATTTAAATAGGGAGCCAAATTAGTCATAAGAAGCCGTTTAGAATGATTCTCGTTCACTTTTAACAGAGTAGACTTTAGACCCTTGTGAAAATGCGTTGCAGGTCAGAAAGTGAAGGTCATGGGAGAATACAATGAGGAAGGGCGATGGAACGACAGATTCTGGTTTATGGCCATCCTGGGCATGAGGGGAGTACAACGGAACTAAATTCATGGTAAATGGGGATGGTGAAGGCCAGTTTGGGAAATCAATCAAATAAAGGATCAACCATATGTTATAGGCATTCTCTCGAATCCAAGGTTGGGCAGTTGGACCATTCCAACTCTTGTAAGTCAATATACTTTTTCGAGTAAATTATATAAATGGTTCCTAACCTTTGATCATTATCTTCATTTAGTCTCTAACCTATTAAATGTTTTATTTTGGTCCTAAACCTATTAAAATTGTTTCATTTTGGTCTCTTACGAGATGAAATTCATTAACTCAGAATAATTATCTAACAAAAATTTTTGAAATCCTAATTTAAATATTTAGTAACTGTCTTCTAATAAATTTAAATAGTTTAATATTTTTTAACAGTAAATAGACAATTTAAATAAATAATTTTTTTCTCCCTTAATAAAATAAGTTCAATTTATAGAGAGAAAAAAATATGATTTAAAATTTTTATTAACTATAAAAAAATTATTATAAAATTAAATTTATTATAAGATAGTTAACAGACAGTTTAAATTATTATCTAAAAAATTGTTATCAAACAAACACTTTAAGTTAACAAATTTCATCAATTTGGGACCAAAATAAAACGTTTTCAATAGATTTAGGACTAAAACAAACGTTTTAATAGGTTTAGGACTAAAACAGGGCATTCAATAGGTTAGGGACTAAAAGAAAACAATGACTAAAAGTTAGGGACCATTCATAAAATTTAATCATACTTTTTCTCTAGTGAGGATCAAGAACATATGAACCAGCTGTATTTCAGTATTTCTCTTCATGAATTACAATTGCATTACGGAAACCAACCAACCAACCAATGAACAAACCAGCCAGCCTACCTATTCAACTCGACTCGGTTATTCTCCAAATGTGTTGCACAGAACAAACTTCCCACCTCCCTAACTGAAGCCCTTTTCTTCTCTCAACCACTTTTCATATGTCATTGTTGTGAATGGCATCTCCACTTCAGAAAAGTCTTGCGCTTCTAGTTGGCTGAAACAATGGACAAATAATCTCTAAGCACAAGACCATCCGCCACCAAGAGACCATGGCAACAACCCGTGGAAGAAGAGACAGCATTGTCATTTCCATACATCTTAACAAGAGTCCAGAATGTGACACTAAGGCCTCAACTGCACCAAGTCCTGTTTCATACAATTCTGCAGCAGCCATGAGATCACCAGTACTCCCCACAGGAGCAAACACCATTGTGGAAATGGTGGAACCAATTAGTACCCCTGATAGTAATCTCACGCTCAGCCACTTTTGAGATGAGCTTGGCAGCAATATGGCAGTCCCCACATATACGTAGGTTCTTGGTAATTCTGATTGGCCTTCCGTGCTCAGTATTCAAAATGGCAAAGACGATAGCCAGCTTCTCACTGTGAACAGAAAGATGGCCTTCCTTGTCTTCTTCTTCCACATCATGAAGAGCAGACTCGGTCTCAGGAACATAACCTAATTCTTTCATCTTCCCTACCAGTACCTCTAGTTCTTCATAAAACTCCTTTGACTGTGGATGTGAGCGGTCACCTGCAAGGAAAGTATAAAATTGACCATTGAGCTCAAGATTGCTGGATCCAGCCATTTTTCTGACTCCTTTACTCTTCATGATGGATCTGATCTTTGTTACCTCCTCCCATCGACCAGCTTTGGCATATATGTTTGATAGCAAAACATAATAACCCAACTGCTCAGGGGCTAATTGAAAAAGTTGATCAGCGGCAAGTAGCCCAATATCCATGTTAGAGTGCATCCGACAGGCACCTAGCAAAGCACCCCAAACCCTTTCATTGGGCTCCACAGGCATCTGTTTAATGAAGCCATAGGCCTCCTCTACTTTTCCTGAACGTCCTAAGAGGTCCACCATACTAGAGAAGTGTTCTATTCGAGGAGTAATCTTATACCTCTCTATCATCATATTATAAAGATGTTGCCCTTCTGCTAATAGTCCTGCGTGGCTACAAGCTGATAGAACCGATACAAAAGCAATGGAATCTGGACTCAGACTCGAGTCTTGCATTTTAGAGAAGAGAGCAACTGCATCTTGACCTCGGCCACTCATACCATATGCAGAGATCATAGAAGTCCATGACACAATATCTCGAAACTTCATCTCATCAAACACTGCCCTGGCCTCCTGTAAGCACCCACACTTAGCATACATGTCAATAAGTGCATTTTCCAACAATAAGTTAGGAAGGAGTTTCCTCATATGAACATACTTGTGAATTTGGCGCCCCAATAAAATAGCAGACAGATCTCCACAAGCAGGAAGAACACTAGCAATCGAGACAGAATCTGGTTGGATCCCACGTGCCTCCATATGTAAATACAAATCAACTGCTTCAGCTGCCAGTGAATTATTCACATAGACTGCAATCAACACATTCCAAGAAACCAATGTTTTATTGGTCAAACATGAGAACATTTTCCTAACATACCAAACATTGTCCATGGACGTGTTAGTCGCAGCAGGGAGGAGGCTAGCCATGGTACCGGCGTCTGGTTTTATATTCGAGGATTCCATTTCCTTACAGATCTCCAACGCATCATCAAAAAGTCCCTTTTGGGCGTACCCAGCAACCATTGAGTTCCAGGAAACCACATCTCTGCTGGGCATTTCATCGAGAACCTTGCGAGCGTCTAACAAACAATTACATTTTGCGAACATGAAAACGAGCCCATTACCAGTAAAAACGTTGGAATCAAGACCCACTTTCACGACAGAAGCGTGGACTTGCAATCCCACCAGCAAATTCCCAGACCCAGAACATGCCTTTAACACACAAGGATATGTGTAGTGATCAGGGTTAAAACCACCGCCCGACATTGTCCTGTAAACGAGAAGAGCGTCATGGTAGAAATTTTTGTTCACGTAGCTTCTTATCATGACATTGAAGAAAACGATATTCTTGACAGGAATTTCGTCGAATATTTGGCGTGCGGCGGTGGGCTTTCCGCAGGCCGCATAAGCTCTCATCAACTTGACGCCGAGAGATGGGTTGAACGGGAGATTGTGGTCAATAAGTATTTTGGAATGGAGCTTTTTCAGTTGTTTGATATCTGGGTATGCGTCCAATATTTTACTGCAGGACTCTTCGGTGATAGGTGGACCGAGTTCGGGTTTGGGAAGTAAAGAAGATGAGCTTCGAAATCTATTGACAGTTGAGGAATGGCGCGAATGAAGTTGAACGGTTTTCATGAATCGCGTCAGACCCGAGATCGGAGGAGCCACCAATATTACTTCATACACATGCTGGTGTGAAGCAAGGTAAAAGGTTCAACAAGTGAACACTTTCTGAGAGGCTCATCAGTTTCTTCCATTCTTCCGCTTGGCGGGGTCTTCTATAAACTTTCTGATTGATTTTATTTTTTTTATTTTTTTTATTTTTTCAGAAAGATAAGCGAAATCTGGGTCCTTGTTCTACTTCTCATAAACAACTATTGCTCAGGTGTGATGTGGCCCACGATTTGTCATTTTAACATTACGCTCTTCATCAAGTCATGAATGATCCTATTTATGCACTTCAACAGTTGGAACTACTTTGTGCGCCTTTGGACTTAAAGTTACAAGGTAGCACCGGTGCTGCTTGTCTTCATCAGCTGTCTTGAAACAAAGCCTTCGAGACCGGAGAAAAAGAGTGAGACCTACGGTTTGCCTGCTGCACCTCCTCCTCCTCTCTTTGCAGTGAATCTCTTTTGCCTGTCATTGGGGTCTCACACACATAGTCACGGCTTGCAGTTCCACTGCCCTCCCTTTTTGAAAACATGTGCAGAGAATCAGACTTCGGTTTCATTCCCTTCAGCTGCTTTGGAGCCCAAACCCTGTGCAAGTCCGGCATCCAAGTTGTGAAAGATGAAAACCTACGAGCCCTCTCTCTCCTTTCTTGAGCTTCAGTTAGCTTCTGAACATCCACCTCGCCTGTGATCCCCCGGGACCTTTTACACTCATGTTTTCACTGTTTCGAAGATCTATCTCTCAATGCATTTGACTCAGCTATGAATTTTCCATGCCTTCCATCCTTCTCTAGCTTTTCCTTGGGAGGCCGGTTGATTTCGTCACTGTTGAAAGAATGAATGGGGGACACATTCTCCTCTACAAACAGCGACAAATCCATTCTCGTGTAGATTTTGCCAACTACATCTTCAAGAGAATCTCCATACCTGAATTCATTTGCTTCCAAACTTAGAATCAATCTTACATGTTTCACATCAAGCAATACCAACACACGAGACTAGTTCACAGCTGAGGAAGCCGATAATTTGCTGAAAGTGTTCAAATTCAATAAACAAGGGGTCATGAATGTGGTTAGTTCAGTATAAGCTGTCAAGGATGCACAGGCAGCTGAACCCATTCTAAGGATATCAATACCAAGTTACCGACCATTAACAGCCACATTGACCCAATTCCATTAAAAAATCATTTTAGTTTAGGAGAAAATTTAGCACATCCATGAGCTTTAGCAATATTTACCTGCTCTTTATGAGTTTCCCAACATAATTGTCAAGTCTCCAATCGCCAAAGAAACCTCCCTCCAGATGGCACTGAATTGACTCCAAGAAAGAGCAAATATGTCGCACAAACTTCTGCTTTAATGGCTCCGCATTATGGGATGATACTACATCGGACAGCAGAATCTCCATGCGGAACAATATTTCAGTTCATATCTTATACTTGTCAAGGAAAATAAAGTGCTTGAAGCCAATTGTTGTTAGGAACAGATAACATGCTGAATACAATAATCAAAAAAATGAAATGTCATGTTAATGGCAAAAGACAGAATGAAGTAATGTGCTAAGGATACTCTCTGACAATATTAGCCGGGGCAGGTCCAGTAGACATCTGATCAGATGTTTGAGAGCCCGGTTTCAACTTTTTGTGCAAAGTAGCCAAGTCCTTTGGGTCTTTCAGTAAAAGCTCTGTTAATTCAGCAGCAACAATAATAGCACAAGAGTCATCAGATTTCTCCTCTGAATTTTGACCCTCAGAATCATTCCCTACTCCATGCTTTTTGTACAGCCAAAATATGCATGAGGTCACAAGTCTCTCTGCAAAGGCTGCCAAGTCCACTTCTTCAGATTCAAGTCCTTGGCCTATTTTATTAGCAAGACTACTGAAAATTTTTTTCCAAAGTTTCTGAACTGAAATAATTAGCAGATTCATCCATCATTCTAGAGAACCCCTCTCCTAGTGAAGCAGAACAAGATGCCTCCAGTTGACTCTCGAGAGGCAATCCTGTTGTTCTTTGAGCTGTATCTTCTGAAACAACATGATCTGTCTTAGAACCATTTAGAATATTGAAACTGAATGAGCTAGAATTCTTAATCTGCTTCATCCAGCATTTCAGAAATTTTAGCTTTTTTGAATTATTACAGCTCCTGGCAAAGTAAGCCTCTTCAAGGTCGAAGCATAAATGATCAAATGCAGCTTGACAAAATGTATTCCATTTAAGATCATGCAGCGAATGCAATGTCTTTATACTTTTCTTTCTTTGGCCACCATCAGCAGCAGTATCACAAACCTTATCGCCCCTTCCCATTACAAATGCGGCCAAATCTGCTCCTTTCATTTCCTGTATCTTGTTCTGGGAGTAAAATTCATCTTCCAGGATATAGAGTACAGAAGAAGAAACAGTAAGTGGTTTCAGGATTCCCATGTGCAAATCACAATTACCATCTGACAAAGAGACCAAAGCGCAATAGCTATTCCTGTAGAGAAAACTCAGTAGCATTGGCCAAATTGGCACAGGTTTTCTTGTCAAAGATTCACCCATTTCCATTGCCAGCATATGAAGAACCTTGTATGCGTAGAAATCACTAAAAGTTTCCACTTTATCTGCACCGTGGTCCCCCAGTAACTCACGAACAAGAATCGCCTTAGATAAGTGCCCATCAAATTTCTCCTGCTGATCATACTTCCTCACTGCCTTAATGCGCATTCTAGTCGTTTCTTTACAAACTCGCTCTACCATAGGCCTCTCCTTTTCATCAGATCCCCTTTCCGCATTAGTCATATCAGGCATGAAGGGGACACCATCAGGTTTGGGTCTCTTTGCAGAACAAGCCCCAAAATCAAAAAATTCAAGCTCACAGCAGTTGCATTCTAGAGGCTGCCCATTCACATCTGATATTTCAAGACTCAACTGTGCCTTGACAGCCTTAGCGGGCCTATTAAAACCGCAGCCAATATAACTTGAACTCAAAAATCCAATATTTGGATCAATCAAACCAAAAGGAACAAGAGCAGAACCTAAAACGACTGAATCTCCCGAGCAAATTCCCCAACCCAGCTTCTTAATCCCATTCTCCAGAAACCTTAATTCCTGTTCCGGCTGCCCCTTTTCGATTTCTCCCATTTCACTCTTCAAATTGACCCAACAACAATGAATATCCCTATGTAAAAATGCGTCAATCACCATTCTAAATAGCCCAGATAATTTCTCGGTGAAAGCGGCCTCGTTTCTTAGACATTCGTCACCCATTTCTACGCCCAAAAATTCAGCCAACCCATTCAAATGATATAAACCACAAATTCCACAAGGAAAGGAATGATATATCTCTCCTCGATTATATCAGACTTACAAATAAATGATAGAGGAGCGAAGACAGAAGGTGATGAATGGCACCGAAGACACGTCTGGCGCGCCGAAGAATTTGTGAATCAGTGAAGATGTTGAAACAGTTGGAAGTGCGGGATAAGCACATAAACTTGTTAACTGTTACCATGTCAATACTCGCTACTGTTGCATACCATTAACCCGTAGGTCCTTTAACTTGGATCGGGTACGGGTACCCAACACCCTCCGTTTTTATATAACTGATGCCACCCGCTCCATTAATCTCACACAACTGTGTGGATCCACCTAGCCAAATTCGATCCATGCCTTCTCAGATCCGAGCCCTATCACCTTGATTTACAGAGGTTGGCTGGTTGACTAACGGAGGAGTCCAAGGATAATTAGAAAATCTTCTACTCTTGTTTCTTTAGCAAGTAGTGACTAATAGAACAAAACATCTCTATGACTCTTTTTTGGTCTTCCAATTTTGAGAAAGAACTTGAGAAAATATCTTCTTCATTCTATTTAAAATCTAGGTCAAACCCTTAAATAGTTATTTATTTATTTATTTATTTTTTATGTGAATAGTCAATTAGATTGTTGTGGTAGAAACATAATATAACATGATTAGTTTGTTGCATGACATTAGGTCTTGGTGTTTGCGTTAGTGTATCGATTGTTTGCGTCTCAAATTAGACTGTTGAGTGCAAGTGGAAAGGTAGTGATTACAAAATCTTCTTTATTTGCAATGTAAAGAATCTATTTATTTTTCTAATGAAAAAGTTCCATGCATCTTTTAATGATTTGTTACCTCTATTGCTTAAAGCTAATTGACGTTTTGGTTTCTTCAACCTTTTAAACTTTTAACTCTTTTGAACATCATATATCTATATATTGGATTATTTGCCATCGTCTATATATTATTATTTATAACTTTTGCAGATTTGAATTTGGACAACTGGCCAACCAACCAAGGTAAATCTAAATCAAAGCCCGCACGACCCTGTTTATTTCTGATTGATTCAGGGCTGGAATACAGTTCTTAATAGAGTTAATAGATTAAGCCAAACGATCTTTTCTTCTAATTAACACTCCCCAGAATGGAGTTACTGTAACCAGTTTGATCATCGTAGTACTTGGACCAGAGCATGACACCTCCATACTTGGTCGACCTCTTGATCACCGGAAGAATTTGAGAAGTCAGCACATTCGGTGGAATATATCCGCTTCCTGCAGCTGCCGGAGCAGCTGGCAATCCTAAGAATATTTTTCCAGCCTGTATAGATGAGGTCCACCGGTTCCAGGAACTTATAAGGTTGTTGATATTACCGTTGGCATACTGGCAGGGTGGATTGTTGTAGAACTGGACCCAGACATAGTCAAAAAGACCTGTACTAAGGGCAGTGCCCAAGGAAGCATCAGGGAAGGGGCACTGAGGAGCCGCGGCTAAGTACACCTTTTTCCCCCGGCTACTATAGGCAGACAAAAACCGGGCAAGATCATCCCAATAGCGACCGGATCCGGTCTCGATGTCGAAGTCAATACCATCCAAAACAGCATCACCTAAGGGGCGCGAAGATGACGTACCACCCAAGAAATTGTTCCACAAGTAGTCAGCCACACTCCTGGCGTCTGCGGTGGAAGACAAGGAGTAGCTGCCTACGCCGCCACCAAGTGAGAGCAGGACCTTGATTCCACGGCTCTGACAGCTCTTGATGCCACTGCTGACGCCGGTGCATCCGTTGGATGCCGGGTTACAGTGACCGGCAAGGTTGATTTCCGGGGTCTGGCCGTTGCCGAATTTGTAAAGGAAAGCAATGTTAACGTAGGCATATCTGCCGGTGGCACATGTTGATTCTAAGGTACCTTCATTGCCATTTTGGCCCCAGTAGATGGCGATCCCAGCGGCGGAGGTGGAACCGACCAGCGCCTGCAGGGAGAGAAGGGAGAGGAGTAAAGTCAGGCGACTCGCCATTTTTTGCAAGTGAAAGCAAGTTGAGGTTGTTGTGGGTGAAGAGAGGTACTGAACTCTGCCCAATTTATAGAGTCTGGCAAGTGGGAAAGCCTTGGGAAGTTTCAAACCACCCCAATTCCTCTGTGTGAGAACAAAGGAAATAAGCAAAAGGAAAGGACCTAAATGCCTGATCAATAAATAATGAGGGCTTGAATTGGTCAGAACAGATAATGGGAAGTGGCAGCAGTGTTGGTGCATCGAATAGTTGAGAAACAATTATTGACCTTTTCCGGTCTTCCCCTCTTGGTCTTGGGGGTGGGGGTACCCCGCAACTTGATAATTTATTATTAATTTTGTTCGTACGGGCACATAATATAAGTCAAGTCAAGCCGACTCGAGTTTGTCGTTATAATCTGTTCCACCATCTTCTCTACTGTGGCTTTAACCATTTAATAGCTGATGTGCCTTTTTCTGCTCCAAGCTAATTAATGCTCCACCAAGGAAGAAATCTCTTGGATATAGGCATTAGGCTTGGACCAAACAAATTCTACAAGTTGGTCAGGAGAGCAATGTAGGATTTGCTATGTCTAAGTAGGATCTGTGATATTACGATAATAAAATCTGACAATCTGATACATGGTTATACTTTAACATAATTTTACAAATAAGGATTTTGGAAATTGCAAACGAGGATTATTCTTTCTATGTGATTTTTTTGTGTAATTTTGTTTGATCTTTAACTAGATGATTCTCATAAATCATTTTGTACTAAAATGAAAAATGTCCAACTAACAAAAAATAAGAGCTGTTTGTCCTAAGGGTTGGGAGAAATTCTAGTTTGTACCATCCTATTTTATAAACATATGTTTTGCCTCTTGTCTTTTTGTATTGGTTTTCAATAACTTCTTAGAACTTTATTTAAATTACACAGTAGCTATTTTTAAGAAATTTATATTTGTATTGTACTTTTTTTTACATTTAATTGGTATTTAAAAAATAAAGCTCTATTTTTAGATAAAGAAAAAAAAAAGATTACTTAAAATGTGCATTAATTGTTAAAAGCTCTATTTTTAGATAAAGAAAAAAAAGATTACTTAAAATGTGCATTAATTGTTAAAAAAAAAATTCTCTCTCTATCTCACAAAAGCTGTTTTCTTTACTATTCACAGCAATTAATTTATAATTTTATTTCCTTTAAAATTTATTATAAAAATATGAACTTTTTATATGAAAATGAAGTTTTAAAGATTATGGTTTCTAAATATTTTTTAATACATATTAATATGAATATATTTGAGTTAAATTTTAGTAAAAAAAAAGGGTAAAATGACCAACAAATATGAAACAGAAGGAGTACTAAATAAATAAAAAATAGATTAGAATGTGGCTACCGTATAGTTTAAATTAGGCAAAAATAACACAAAAAACCACTAATGTTTTGCCTCGGGCCCAAATCAACGACTAGTTTTTTCTTTCGGCCATATAAATTATCAACGTTTTAAAAATAGCTCAAATAAGGCATCAGGCGTTAAGTGAGACGAATAAGCTGTCAAAATATTTGGATATTCCGTAAAGTTAGTTTGATGTGGCAAAAAAAATTCCATGTCAACAAATGTGTTGGACATTTGCTTCAAAAGGGGTCGCAAAATTGGGGATTTCTGTGGAAAAACCCTAAAATGAGAGGGAGAGAATGACCGAAATTGATGGAGTGGTGTTGGAGATGAATTGATTAGGGTATAATGTCGTCGTCTACTTCATCAACGTCATGGTTTGGGAAGGAAGATCCGATTTGCAAATATAACCATCAGGCTTCAAGGGGGACAACTCGACACGAAATAGACAACTTAGGTCGAAGATTCTTTCAGTGTCAATTTAATGGGGTAAGACTGGCTGTTATTTTGAATAAACTTTTGTTTCAATCCCTAATTGGCCTTTGTTCTTAATTTCATGTTGGTTTGATATGGTTTGAGTTTTTCATTGGATCGGCTTAACAATGTGTATCATTAATGATTGCTTTGTAGCCCATGAACAAGAAACGAGAGACCTTTGTTAGTCCTATTAAGATTGTTTGTTTACTTTTGTTATGCAACGACAGTAGCTGTGATTAGTTTGATTTTGTAGAATTGGTAAGGGTTTGTATGCTCTGTGTATTGAAATTGTTGTCTGGTTGTTTATTGACAGACGAAGAAGGATTGTAAGTTTTTCAAATGGATTAATGAGGAGTTCTCTGAACGCGCAAAAAAGGTGATTGCTAAATACTACATGAAAGAGAAGCAGTTAGGGGAGGAAGTTTGTGTACTAAAGGTTCAGGTCTCACAACTGTGTTTAACAAAGGAACAAATGATGGAAAATAGCTCTAATAGATTGTTAGTGGATCAGTTGACAAATCTGGAGAACAAAGTTGCAAAACTCAAAGTTACACTTAGGTCGCATGTATGTGTTATGTATGTTTATAGCATTTATGTATTGGTTCTTGTTTGGGAAATGATGTTAAGTGGTGCAGTTGTAATATGAACAAGATGATTGACAGAAGTTAGTGTAGTGGTGTTGTATTCGGATTTTAGGCCTTCAACTGATGTCTTTTTCAATGTTATGAACAATTGTGAATGTTAATGATCTTTTGTTGGTGCAAATTTGTTGTTCTTGCTAAATACATTCAAAGGAAAAACCAGTTCATAGTAAAAGGAAAAAGTAGGTGTTATATTTCATTTGAACACATCAAAAGCAAGGGAACGCCATCTACCCTTGTTTGAATGTTCAAATCTTCTTACAATATTATGTAAATTGGTTGCAACACTACACAATTGTTGTGCCAACTATTGGATACTGACATAATCCAATTTCATTACTAAAAACTCTTCCACAAAATGAAACATTTTGGACTAACATAATAATCTATGTTGAAGGCAGGTTTGGAGGCCTTGCATAAACTTGTCTAACAACATCTCATTTTCTCCTGAATGTTGCACCTGCATGTATCCACCTAGACCCTGATTGTGCAATTTGAAATGGGCATGATTGTTGAAAAACATTCACCCTTTGTTGGCTACAAAACCCTATAGACAGCAAAAAAACATATCAACCCAATTAAATTGCACATTAAGAACAACAGCATATATGCATGCAAAAGTGGCAGAACATACTAGATGTGGCATTTTGACTGCTAACACTTTCTCTCCCTGAGGCTTTAGGCATCCAATAAAAGCATATTAAATTCAATCTCTTCCTTATAATCCGTTATAATCATATGTACACAATTTCGCATTAACTAACCAACAGTAGGAGTTTGTCCAACATTTCCACACTGACCAACATTTCCTTGATCTAAAAGCATCCTGCTATGCCAGCTAGGCTAGTAAAACCAAAAACTTTCTAATTTCAAATGAACACATAACATTCAGATTATCATTGATATTAACATTTAGATTAACATAAACTGAATACATTCAAAGTAAAGACTTTTTCCTTACATTTAACATGTTAAAACTAGTTTGAATGTCCACATAAACTCCCAATCCACCATTGGATTTCTACATGAGATTTTCATTGGGTTTTACAATTTTCCTTGGCCTTCCTGGAAGCCTTATAGGGCTTGCAGCAGGTCTTTTGCTCTTTTTTTTTTCTTTAACAACAACCTATGTTAGTAGGATTATATATACATTATAACTAACAGAGAATACAAAAAAGTTGAACATAAATTTATACCTGGTGATTCCCTAGTATATAGGTTGCCTTGTTTGGACAAATACTCTTATTATGTCCTGATTTTAAGCAAATGCTGCAATATTAGACCTAACCCTTTCAAGATAAATTTGTGTTACTCTTTGATTCATTGTGCTCAAGTCTCCTGTTTTTTCTTTGGCTTCCCTGGCATTACTCTAACTGCAGGTGGAACAATAGAAGTACTTTCTAGTAAAACCCAAGTGGTTGGTCCAGAAATCGGCTGTATTGAGAACTGGTAACTGTTGATGTATTGTTGCTTACTATACCATTCACTTAGGTACTTTTCAGGCTGCTCCCATATCTCTTTAATGCAGCCTATAACATGTGTGCATGAAATACCCGAAACACCCCAACTATCACATGAACAACTCATCCTTTGAAGATTAACAGCAAACACTTCTTGTCCCTTTCTAGCCTCATAGCCATTATCACCATTGAATGAAACATCCCAACTACTCACATCCTTAGCCTGAACAGCAAGTTTATCTAGTATTATCTTCCCATAATTCTCTTCCCATCTACTAACAAATCTCCTTTTATCCATAAATCTTTACATAATATAACTCCTAATGTTTTCCAACACATAATAGATTGGCTTATATCTTGCCTCAAGGATTGGTTTGACTCCATTAAATGCTTCATTTAGATTGTTATGATTGGTATCACATTGAGAATATGTTCTAAAGAATGTCTTGCACCAGTACCTCAAATTCACCTTGAGTAAGTCTTCTCTAGCATTTTCCCATTTCCCAATCATTTCTAAGGTATCCAAAAACTGCCTCTCTAATGCACTTTTAGCATTTCCAGAACAAACTGTTCAGAATATCACCATGATGATTCTTACTCCAATTGGAAGCAATGTGCCTCGCACACCTCCTATGCTTTGCATGAGGTAAGAGCTCCTCAATTGCAGGTAACAATCCTACAAATTGAATGAACAATTATGTTTAAAAAACTTTAAACAAATAAGCAACTTTAAGGAGTAAAACTAACTAACTTTCTGTTGATCTAAAATAATAGTCCAGTGACTAGTATTTTCAATTCCAAGATTAGTAATCAATAACTTGAGAAACCATGTCCATGAATCCTTACTTTCTACCTCAACAATAGCCCACACAATAGGGAACATCTGGTTGTTAGCTTTCGGCCTACAACTGAAAGCATCTCCCCTTTAACTAACCCCTTTAGGAAGTAACCATCAATACCAAACACAAGTCTACAGCCTGCAAGGAACCCTTTCTTACATGCATCAAAGCAAATGTAAAATCTGTTGAAGATTAACACTGAAAAATCAGCACTTGCCAGCACATCTTGAACAACTGCCAGGATTGGAGTACAGTAACTCTGTTGCATATCCTCTTAATAACTTGTATTCATCTACATAATTACCCTTTAATTCCTTCTTCACAATTTTCTTTACCCGTTTAACCATGTTTATAGATATATTTATCTTACACTCCCTTTTGACAAGTGCTCTCAAATATTTTATTGACAAGTAAGGTTCATCTCTGATAACCTTAGCATACCTTTGGGCAATCAATCTTGATGGCACTAACCTCAGTTTGCTTTTATGCCTACACTTATGTCCAAACCTCTAACATTTAATTTGAAAAAACCCACTTCTTTTATCATACAAACCACAGACCTTAAAATCACATCTACCAAAGCAGTTTACTTGGATTCTCTTCGGTTCATTCACCTTACAATAAAGGTCTCTATGTGTCTCATGAGCATATTTTGCAAAAGCATCTTTAAACTGTTGGGAATTGTTAAATGTCATGCCCAACTGAAACTCAGTAACTGCAGAATTTAGGTTGTAGTGAGGAAACCTAATTTGTTTGAATCTTAAGTTTGGTTCACCATCACCATCCTCTGGAGCATCATTTGAATCAATACTTCCTACACCATCTGATGGAAGGTACTTTGTGTCATCACTGCTAGTCTGCTACTACCATCTTCATCTACAACTTCCTCTTTTTCGTTATGATCACTGCCAACAAATCTGTTCCTTTGTGCTTTTTCTTCTTCTACTTGAGTTTCCACTTCATTACTTTTTAGAACATCTTCATCTAGTGCAGATCATCAAGAAACTCTTCATCTTTAAATGTTTCATCTTCTCCTACACTTGTCTCTGACCACCCCTTTACTTGTTGTTCTTGCTCAATGTTAGTTTCTTTATCCTCATCATTTTCATTTATTTTGTCGTCTTTGTCTCTTACATAGCCCTCATTTGTCTCAACAGCTCAAACATTGCTGTTTAATTCCACACCTACCCCACCAATTTCATTCAATTGCTCTATCTCCTCATCAACTTCAATATATAACTTAATGCTCCATTTTTCACACAACAGCTCAAATAACCCCAATGTAGACCTTTCATCCCATACAAGCCTAATGTCATCAACACTACATAATGGTTTCCAAGTTGTCTTGTAACTTATTTTACTTATATTCTGGTATCCTCTATCTTTGAGAAGCCCCAACAATGAAGTATAGCCATCCTAATGACAATTTGATGCAAATATATCAACTTCTTCACCGACATATCTAAACGGATTATGGACAAATTTACCATGGTGATGTATGGTATACTTGAACAACAGTTCATCCTCCTTGTCTACTCCACCACTAAAACAAGCCAAAATAAATAAATATAAATCAAACACTGGCAAAAATATGCATCTTTATATATTAAAATATAAACAATCACATGAAACAACACAAAAGACAAACCAAAATTGACCCACTTATGCCATAGCAACAAGACTGAAACAAACAAAACAAATACACTGTCACTATTCTTTATGTCCTTAGTTGTCTTTTTCTTTACGTTTCAATCCATCACAATTAAGACACAAACCAATATTAAAATAAAAGGACACATTTTTTAGATAGGCCATGACCATGGTCTTTGTACCTTCCCATATCTGAAGATTCCAAATTCTCTTTCTCAATCCTTCTCCATCATTTTTTTCTCTTCAATCTTCTGCCTATCACACCATTTCTTACTGCATCTATCTTTTGTTAGATTATGAGAGACTAAACTCTGTTTGCTTCAACTAGGGATATCTAAGGTCGTGTGTGTTAGGGCTCATATTTTCCTGCCCATCTGACTTCAGCATCCAACTCAGCCTTTCCTGTATATGTATGCTAAAGTTAACGCCAAGTGGCAGAATCGGGTCAACTCATTAATGTTGATTGCTTATTCGGCCCAACAAAATGATTAGTGGCATATTTGGGCCCGAGGCAAAACATTAATGGTTTTTGTGTTATTTTTTTCCTTTAAATTAAGATTTCAAAAGTTGCTCTCTAAATAGTGTAAAAAAATTTAAAGGCAAAGTGTATATTTCTAAAATATAAAAAGATAAGTTACAATTTTATCTAAAGCTCAGGGCAAAGTGTTATTATTCCTAAAATAAATCATAAAAACTTAAGCAGCAGTTAGCAAAATAAAATATGATTGTGACAATATTTGGCTGTTATAGAAACGTCGCGTCCTTTAACGTCATGGGATGTGATCCAATAGCCATCACACATCCATAATAGTTACACGTTCTTAACGTGAATAAGCATAAAAAAGTAGTTATTGACACGTTAAACGTATAATTAGTGTAAATTTATTTAATAATGTACTTTAAATTAGATTTTTCTAATAATTTTGTTGAAAAAATAATAAGCGTAAAAAATACAACTTAATGTAAATATACCCTTAGTTTTTATTTGAAATAAAATATATAGTATTATATTTTATCCAGGTTAAAAAAAATTGGTAACATAAAAATAGGGTAAATTTTGTAGATAGTCCATAGCCTTTAATTTATGTCTATGTAATATTAATTTTTTGAAATTATTTTAATCTTTCTGATAATTTCTCTCTTACAAATTTTAATTGAGAAATAATTTTTTATGATTAAATAAACTCTTACATTATTAATTTTTTCCATATATGAAATAGTTATTATGTATAACGTATGCACTTGTTGTATAACAACTTTTGGTTTAGTTAACCAATCAAACATACTAGGACAAATTAAATTGTTTTTATGTATTTTAGAATGAAAGGATAAAAAATAGAACTTTAGGATAAAATTTAGCTCAGATAAGTCAGAAATATTAAAGGAGATTAATTTTTTTAGTAATTTGATTGCATATTTTAATAGTATATTTTATCCAAGGTAAAAAGCAAACAAATTGAACATTATATTTGGGGTAATTCTCATGGGGTACCCTACATCTAATTTTCTTTTGGTTTTATCTTGAATGTAGGCACTAATTAAATAGACAAAAAAGAAAAGATTTTATCCATGAATTTAATTTTAAGTGTTAATAAAAATATTTCATTGTAGTTAAAGGGTAATAAAATTGATAAAATTTTCCAAACATAAACAAAGTATATGTAATTAGTGCAAATTTATTTAATAATATATTTCAAAATACAATTTTTCACTAATAAGTTTATCAAAAAAACACAATAGGCATAAAAAATACAACTTAATGTAAATATAACCTTATTTTTTAGTTGGAATAAAATAAAATATGATTGTGACAATATTTGGCTGTTATAGAAACGTCGTGTCCTTTAACGTCATGGGATGTGATCCAATAGCCATCACACATCCATAATAGTTACACGTTCTTAACGTGAATAAGCATAAAAAAGTAGTTATTGACACGTTAAACGTATAATTAGTGTAAATTTATTTAATAATGTACTTTAAATTAGATTTTTCTAATAATTTTGTTGAAAAAATAATAAGCGTAAAAAATACAACTTAATGTAAATATACCCTTAGTTTTTATTTGAAATAAAATATATAGTATTATATTTTATCCAAGTTAAAAAAAATTGGTAACATAAAAAAATAGGGTAAATTTTGTAGATAGTCCATAGCCTTTAATTTATGTCTATGTAATATTAATTTTTTGAAATTATTTTAATCTTTCTGATAATTTCTCTCTTACAAATTTTAATTGAGAAATAATTTTTTATGATTAAATAAACTCTTACATTATTAATTTTTTCCATATATGAAATAGTTATTATGTATAACGTATGCACTTGTTGTATAACAACTTTTGGTTTAGTTAACCAATCAAACATACTAGGACAAATTAAATTGTTTTTATGTATTTTAGAATGAAAGGATAAAAAATAGAACTTTAGGATAAAATTTAGCTCAGATAAGTCATAGATATTGAAGGAGATTAATTTTTTTAGTAATTTGATTGCATATTTTAATAGTATATTTTATCCAAGGTAAAAAGCAAACAAATTGAACATTATATTTGGGGTAATTCTCATGGGGTACCCTACATCTAATTTTCTTTTGGTTTTATCTTGAATGTAGGCACTAATTAAATAGACAAAAAAGAAAAGATTTTATCCATGAATTTAATTTTAAGTGTTAATAAAAATATTTCATTGTAGTTAAAGGGTAATAAAATTGATAAAATTTTCCAAACATAAACAAAGTATATGTAATTAGTGCAAATTTATTTAATAATATATTTCAAAATACAATTTTTCACTAATAAGTTTATCAAAAAAACACAATAGGCATAAAAAATACAACTTAATGTAAATATAACCTTATTTTTTAGTTGGAATAAAATATATAGTATTATAGTTTATCCAAGTTTAAAAGAATTGGTGTAATAACCCTAGAAATTAAGGAAAAGAAAATTAACAAATTACCCTAAAAAAAAGTAATAAATAAATAAATAAATAAAAATAAATTAATTAACATTTTGTCCTCAAAGGGTATTTTTGTAATTTTACCTATCAATTTAGAAAATCAATATAAAATTAAGAATCTTGATTCTTAGATGATTCCTTTAGTGGTTATTAAGTCAAATTCCAAACCGGAAGCTCAAAGTCATTTTCTTTAGGCTAGGGGCATTTTTGTCATTTACAACCGAGCATCGGATGGAAAATCTGGGAGCACCATTGGATTCTTCTCGAAAAAATGAGTCAAGAGAAATTTACCTCACTCAATTCTGAATTCGTTTGCTTAGGTTTCCCAAAATTTAGCCAACACGCGTGTGGGGTTTAAACCGGGTTCGTGCTTTTGTTACATAGGAATAATTTCTTTTTCTACCTAACCCTAATTTCTTTCTTATAAAACTACCCAGCCGCAACACCTCCTGGAATATATATATTTTTAAAAAAAAAAATTAATTTATCTATTTTATCTCCTTATCTTCTTTATTTATCATATTAAACGTTAATTACCCTTTTATTATTCCTTTTCTCCCTTTTTATTTTGTTTCCCGTATTTCTGTCTCACCTAGGAGTCCGAATTGCGTTTAGACCTAATATACAAGCCTCCAAATACTCTTGCCTTTTCTTTTATTTCTTCTTTCAACAACAAGCCGCCAAGCACTGGGTAAAAATAATATGCTTATGGCCGCCATCTCCAATTCACCTTAACTTTCTTCTCGTGACAATATTTTGTTCTCCCATTCTTTTAGTTCAATTAGATAGGCTCATCATTCCTCCATTGTTCCGGGTCTTGCTCATTAAAGTGGAGAAGAAGGCAGAACACCAAAGGATTGTCCTCGCACTCTCCACTCCGTTACCGGCTTGATCGTGTTCTTTGTCGAACCGGTGTAAGTCCAGCCCTTTGGGCTTTTATTTCTCCATCATCCAACCAATTTTGAATTCTATTTAATTCCCTATTATTGCTTAGGTTCATTAAGTTGAAGGGAAACCACATCCGGACACCAAAAGCGATCCTACGAGTACCGGCGATTCCGAATTCATTTGTGTAAGTCTAAATTATTCTATATCCCTCTTTTAATTTTTTTTTTTTTTTTCCAGCACCTAAAGGCCTTATATATTTGCTGTAAATATTTGGTAGATTATTATTAATCCAAGTTTTGGGTTTTTCCACTCGTTTCCGGTGCAATCTTGTCCATACTTGGTTCTAAGCCCCGGTAAGCCACCGTAGTCTCTTTTAAAAATTATCTTGGCTGCCAATTTCGAATATTACAGCCCTAATAATTCTTTTTTCCTTGCTGTCCATGTTGTTACAAAGGGTTAGAAAATCCTTACTTGAAGGTTTGGTGTTTCTTTGGACTCCCGGAACGTCAGAGATCCCGAAAACACATCGGTAACCGAAATAAAATTTTTTCCTTCCAAGATCATTTTTTACAGCCATTAAATAAGCTTATAAGTTAGTGTATGGCCGCTGTAATTTTTAGGATCAATATCAAGAAGGCTACCGGCACGATCCCGAATAGGCACGAGGCCACCGAAGACACCCCGAGACCCTTTTTGCCCACTAGGTAAAATTTCGGCCTAGATGCCAAGAACATGATACTTCCAAATACTATTTAGGAAAATTTCTAAATTTTAGCACATTTTCTAATTTTCTACCTTACTAACATTTTGTAGGACTGTCCTAGGAAGTCGCCCCTTTCGCCGTATTATTCCGAACTAGGTAAGGGGGAAGAGCGGGTTAGTTCTCGTGGGCCCTCTTAGGCCCAAAATAAGCATAAACCCGAATAATAAATTTTAAGTAAACAATTGGGCTAAACAAAATCTTTAAATGCGTGGGCAACATGGGTAGGGTAATTAATTAGTTTTTCTAGAATTTTATTTTATTTTATTTTAGTTCTCTTCCATTGAGATGTAATTTTGGTTGGTTGGTTGTATGGTTGTAATGATGTGATGTATGATGTATGTTTGGCGCTAGTATCATACTAGGACCGCTTATAACAAGAATTAAATTAGAAATATGTTAGGACCGCCTAAATAAACACCGCTAGTAGCATGTTTATGGCCGGCGAGACAAACACCGCTAGTACCATGTTTAGGGCCGACAAGCTCATTAGCAACATGATGAGATTGGAAGGAACCGTTAGTGGCATGTTAGGGCCGTAATAAATTATTATAAGCTGATAGATAAAGGATTAGGAGCGTAAATACTAAATGACCAATTTAGAAAGAATTCACGAGAAATGAGATGAACATTTATCACAAATACACTTAAAAGATATCATTGATTGTCATGACATCATGTAACACTAAACTAAGATAACATGATAAAAGAAATAGGATGCACTAGAATCATGGCATTCTACTAAAAAGAGCTAAAATAAAATGAGCTACGGTCATGCATCAATTGGTTGTTGCATATGATTGATGTTTGTCATACACAAGATTGCATTAAGTAAAAGATTTGAAGAGTAAGATAAAATACGAGGCATGCAAGGTTGGTGACGAACCATATCTACATGACCTAACAAGCCGTAAATTTAGACGAGAGGTTCGGAACGGACGATTCGAACCCGAGAGGCATGTTAGGGTGGCGGCGGACCGTCCCTAGTCATGACCCGATATTGACACGGAGTATGGAGATATGATTTGTGCGCTGTCAGACCATAGCTGGCGAGGGACCATGCTTATGGCTGGTATCACGAGAGGCTCTACCTCGGCGTAGGTATCCCGAGAGGCTCTGGCTTGGTGGCATCCCTAGTGGCACTGCCTAAGAGTTATCCCGAGAGTGGGTGATGTACACACTCACCACCCTAGGTTCGTCCGACGGCATTTAAGTATTGGATTAATTGATCGATCAATAAGATATTATTTAATCGGTAAAAGGAATTATGCATATGCATGGTAGTTCAAGCATGCTAGTAGGACTTTGATATTGTTGTTATGATGTTGTATGGAATTGTGCTTTAATTAAATTGCTACAACTTAAAGTTTATTATTCGTTGTTGTTTGTTACGGGAATATTAGGACCCACGTGATGGGCCTGATACTTCCCCTTTACTGAGCAAGTTGTGCTCACCCCTCATTCTAACATGTTTTTCTTAGGTGAGTACTATGAGGAGACAGAGTACACTGAACCATATAATGAGGTTCAAGATGTGGAGCAGACTGAGTGAGGGTACGCTGTAGCCCCTCGAAAGTAGAACTGGCTGGGACTGAATTTTAACTTTGTGTTATTTGATTTCTAAAGAAACATATGGTTTGTTTAAATTGACTCATTATGCGCATATTAGTTTTCCTGGGATTGTCACTTAACTATTTGGATTTCATTTAATACTTTCATTGTTTGGAAAATAATTTTAAAAAAAAAATTTTACCTCATATTTCTTAAATTATTTGTAATTAAATGCTTTATAATTTTGGGAATTTAAGATATCTTTTAAAAATAAGGTTTATAAAATTGGGGGCGTTACAATTGGTAACATAAAAAAATAAGGTAAATTTTGTAGATAGTTCATAGCCTTTAATTTATGCTTTCATGTCATTCTTAATTTGTTAAGTACTGCCTTTTGGTTCTGAATTTTTTAAAATATTATATATTAGTCACCAATTGGATGAAATCTATTAATTTAAAGTAGTTGTGTTTATGCAATATCAAATTTTTAGATTATTTTAAACTATCTAATAATTGCTCTCTAAGAAATTTGAGCTGACAAATAGTTTTTTTTACAATTAAAGAAAATTTTTCATTATCAATTTTTCCCATATATGAAATAATTATCATGCACAATGTATGCACTTATTGTATAACAATTTTTTGTTGGGTTAACGAATTGCACATACTGGGACAAATTAAAATATTTTTAATTTTCTTAGTATAAAAATAGAACAATCAAAAGTTTAGGACAACATTTAGCTCACAAAGGATATTGATCAAGGAGATTAACTTTTCCAGTGTTAATTGCATATTTTAATAGTATATTTTATCTAAGTTAAAAAACAAACAAATTGAAGGTTATATTTAAGTAATTTTCATGAGCCACCTTATATTTATTTTTTTGTATTATCTTGAATATATTAGCTATCTTATTCTTGTTTGGGAATAATTTTTATAATTAGCATTAAAGCATTAGGTAATTTATTAAAATTGAAAATTAAACAACTAAAGCAAAAAGTTAAAAGCTATTCTTAGATAGTTTTTTCAAAACTTTGATACTAATTACTAATGTTAATGCCAAATAGGGTCACCGGCGAATTAAACAATAAAGTCCATACAATGTGTATATTTATACTTATAGCAATAAATTAATTTAATTTTTTAAATAGTTATTTCTCAAAAAAATTTTAAAAATATATTGAATTTTTTTAATTAAATAAATAATATTTAATAATATATTTCAAAATAGATTTATAAAAAAAATAGGCATAAACAGAAAAAAGAAAACAAAATAAAAGAAAACACACACACCATAGATATAAAAAAGCACAAATTAATGTTAAATGTACCTTTATTTTTTATTTAAAATAAAATATGCAATACTATATTTTACCCGAGTTAAAAAATTGCTAACATAAAGAATAGGGTAAATTTTGTAGATAATTCCTAACCTTTAATTATGTTTCCTTTTTATTCTTAACCTATTAGTATTCTCTTCTAGTTCTAAAATTTTTAAAATATTTCATCTCACTCCTCAATTATATGAAATCTAAAATTTACTTTAAAAAGTTTGGGAAGCTAATTAATAAAATGTATAATTTATGTACTTTGAAAATTCATGTTTGCAATTTATTGAACTATACACATAGAACTATTCATGCAAATTTTAGTTTACCTCCATGCTTTAATGCTTACTATTTAATTAATTTCTTCCTTATTTTTATTTTTTAATTTATTATTAATTGTTTATTAATTTTTTTCAGTTGTAGTTACACTTTTGAATTAACCTTAATGTTGTTGGCAAAGGTTTGTGACTTAAAAGCAAACTAAAACACAATGAATGGCTTACATATAATCAATAAGGAAATATTTTAAAAACTACACTTAGTTGGAAAAATAATTTTTAAAATCATACGAGTTTTCTCAAAAACTTAACCTCCTCTAGGACTCAATCAAAAATAATTATAGAATAGGAAGTAAGTCCTCGGTGCTTGGGACACATAGTGTAAAGGCTCTACAAATATTTTCCCTATCTTAGATGTTAAGGTAAGTAGATCCAAAGTTTAATCCTCAAATAAGTGTGTTATTTTTAAAATTATTTTTTAAAATATTTCATATTAGTCTCCGATTAGATGAAATCTATAAAATCCACGTACCTATGTTTTTGTGACATCAATATTTTAAAATTATTTGATAATTTCTCTCATAGAAATTTGAAGTGAGAAATAATTTTTTAACAATTAAATAAACTCTTATATTATCAATTTTTTTATATATAAAATAGTTATTGTGTACAATGTATACACTTATTATGAAACAAATTTTGGTTTGGTTAACAAATAGAACCTATTGGGAAAAATTAAAATATTTTTATTTTTTTAGAATGAAAAATTAACAAACAAAAGTTTAGGATGAAATTTAGCTCATATAAATCATAGGAATTGATGAAAATTATTTTTTTTCAGTAATTTGATTGTTTTTTAATAGTATATTTTATCTAAGTTAAGAATAAAAAAAAATGAAGATCATATTTGGGATAATTTTCATGGGAGCACCTTACATCTTTTTTTTTTTTTTGCTTTATCTTGAATATAGGCACTAATTAAAAAGAAAAATAAAAGATTTATCCATAATTTTTTTAACATTAATAAAAATATTTCATTAAAGTTGAAGGGTAATGAAATTGACAAAACCTTGTTCTTAAGGTCTTCTTTAATGATAATATAAAAGCAAGAAGAAGTTTGTTTCAAAATTAAACTTTAACATCTTATTGATGGATAGAAATTTAATTTGATAGTTTAATGGAAAATTTTAAACCTCTGGTATCTAATATTCAAAAAGATAAATTTCTAACGGTCTTGCATTAAAAACTACAATAGATAAAAATATGAAATCTTAAATGAAAAAGAACTAAAAAGGGCAAAAAAATTGTTCAACATTTATGCACATTTGTACTTTTTATAATACTAGTAACTGTACACGTGCGTTACACGTGAATTAAATACTAAGTTATTGTTCACTCTAATAACTATAATTCTTATTATTTTATCCAAAATAAATAATTGTAATAATGATTTACTTTTTTTAGTTGAGATATATTTCTTATTAATTTTTCTATCTCTTATGTAGTAGTTTTTTTATTATAATATTTTATCATAACTATCCTCATTTGCATCATTCATTATAAATAGATAGCTCATTGTATTAAATTTCTATTTCATATAAACAACAACAACAACAACAACAACAACAACAATATAATTTAGAATACGCTATAGGTAATATTTTTTATAAAAAAAATTGATAGAATTTTTTTTTATTTGTGATGGTAGAGTACTTATAAAATTACTTCCTAATATTTTTAAAATCTAATCAAAGATGTCAAAATTCCTTTTATCAGTGTAAAATTTAAAAATGGTATTCAATCTATTAAGAAAATGTCTTAATTTAATACCTTAATAGTATTATGTATTTATAAATTTTATTAAAATTTAAGTTAGTAAATTTTATCTCAAGTATATGCTTTAGATTCAAAATGCTAATTATTAAAATGGAAATTCTATATTTATTACTTGGCTCAAATAATTAAATAAATTTACAATTAATGTGTTATCATAACTTTGACTTTTTAAAGAGACATAAGCTAAAATTTTAATAATTTTTTATGTTATATTCAAAATTGAAAAAGACATAATACTCAAGTAAAAATAAATTTATTTTAAGAAGTGTGACGTAAATATGGGCCATGATGCCAAAATATAAACTTAGTAAGTAAACACTGAGCTTTTTCAAAGGCATGTAACTATAGGTAACTATACATTACTCAAAAAGCATAATTACTTTACTCTTGACTTTTTATCAAAATACACTCACCTACAAGGTTTCAAAATCTACACTCACTCTATATTTTATGGCCTATTCAATGTGATTGTTACAAAGATCAAGGTAAAATCTTGTATAGTTTTTTATATTTTTGGATAATTAATGCTTACCCATTGATTTAGAAATTATATTCACATCACTGAAGTTTGAAAACGTAATCATACCCATTGCTCTTATAATATAATTAGTTAATCATAGGAAAATAAACTCATTAAAATAAAATAGAATCTTAGTACCTACAAGGAAAATTAAAAACTTATAGTTTGGGTTTTAGTCATTTTATATATCTTTGAACTTTTTATTACATATAGATATATATGGATATTAAGTTGCTGTAATGACCTAAATCCAGAATCAGTCAACGAAACATCTGCCCACAACACATGGGCTAACCTTTATAAAAATGATAAGCGCTAGGTTATTCTGCTTTAGAACTTGAGCCTATATCTTCACATAAGGCTTCCACATTTCACCTACGTCTTATGTACCAATAACTTCTCTAATCGAACTACTAAGCCCCTAGCAAAGTAACATCTCCAATCCAGGATTAGTCCTGGTAAATGATGCATGTGCACATCCATTATGCCACACCATCGTGGTCATGAGTTGGCTCTGATATCATATGTAAAGACTCAAGTAAAAAACTGGTCAACAGAACACCCACCCACACCACATGAGTTATCCTTTATGAAAAAAAATAAGCATTAGGTGCTTGTGATCTGAAACTTGAACCTATATATTTACATAAGGCTTTCTACATTTCACCCATGTGGGATATGGGGGTGTTAAAGTTACACTTTTAAGTTCTGATAAATACATTCCAAGTTTAAAAGGTAAATAAATTGATAAACACTATATTTTTAGGCATGTTTAAGATCATATAAATCAAACACATGTATCTTACAAAATTTTAAATTTAGTGGCATTTTCAGTTTTTTGCCATAAAAAACTTCTAGAAAACATAGAAAACAATCAGTAATTCTTTTTTATATTTTTCCTTTTCAAATACTAATCTTATTTTCCTAATATGAAGCCTAAGAACTTGTCATCACTTTGTTCTATTTTTTTTCTTCCTTTCCATAATTTTAGTTTTTTTAAATCTAATAAATAGGAAATGAAAAATTTGAGTATCATTAAAATGGGAAATAAAATAAAACTTAGGGATAAAAAGGTCATCCAACATTTTTTACATATTCAAGCTTTTTATCATTGATTCAAATAGATATAATTATGAGGTTTTTCAAACTTTTAAATTCCAATTAAAAAACTTCATTCAAGTTTAAGGCTAAAAAAAATTGATAATTTATGTTTAAGGACATGTCCCAAATATATACATAATTTAATTAGGGACATATTTGTTACAAAAGTTTAACTTATTATGGCTATTTAAGATTTTTGTCACCATTAAAATTTATGGTTAATATATAAATTTAAGCAAATGTACTAAAGCTAAAAAAACACATGCATATTCCTCTTTTTTGTTTTTAGAAAGTAAACATGGGATTTCTATTTTTTTATTTTTATTTTAGATTTCTGTTGTTAATTATACCTCTAATAAATATACAATACCAAATTAATTCGAGCCTCATTAAAAAAATAAAACACCACACAAAAAATCAATAAAAATTTTGTCACTTTCATAATTTTTCTAACACTGATAATAGAACACTATGTTGCATGAAAGTATAATGTTTATAATGAAATTAAAAATGTAATAACCCTGGAAATTAAGTAAAATAAAATTACCAAATTACCCTAAATAAATAAATAAATAAAAATAATAAGTAAATAAAATAAATAAATAAATTATCAATTTAGAAAAATCAATCTAAAATTAAGAATCTTGATCCTCAGATGATTCCTTTAGTGGTTATTAAGTCAAATTCCAAACCGGAAGCTCAAAGTCATTTTCTTTACGCTAGGGGCATTTTTGTCATTTATAACCGAGCATCGGATGGAAAATTTGGGAGCACCATTATATTCTTCTCAAAAAAATGAGTCAAGAGAAATTTACCTCACTCAATTCTGAATTCGTTTGCTTAGGTTTCCCAAAATTTAGCCGACACGCATGTGGGGTTTAAACCGAGTTCGTGCTACTGCTACATAGGATTATTTTTCTTTTTGTCCCTAACCCTAATTTCATTCTTATAAAACACCCAGCCACAACACCTCCTGGAATATATATTTTTTTAAAAAAAAATTAATTTATCTATTTTATCTTCTTATCTTCTTTATTTATCATATTAAACGTTAATTACCCTTTTATTATTCCTTTTCTCCATTTTTATTTTGTTTCCCGTATTTCTGTCTCACCTAGGAGTCCGAATTGCGCTTAGACCTAATAACCAAGCCTCCAAATACTCTTGCCTGTTCTTTTATTTCTTCTTTCAACAACAGCCACCAAGCACTTGTAAAAATAACATGCTTATGGCCGCCATCTCCAATTCACCTTAACTTTCTTCTCATGACACTCCCATTCTTTTAGTTCAATTAGATAGGCTTATCATTCCTCCATTGTTCCGGGTCATGCTCATTAAAGTGGGGAAGAAGGCAAAACACCAAAGGATCGTCCTCGCACTCTCCATTCCGTTACCGACTTGATCGTGTTCTTTGTCGAACCGATGTAAGTCCGGCCCTTTGGGCTTTTATTTCTCCATCATCCAACCAATTTTGAATTCTATTTAATTCCGTATTATTGCTTAGGTTCATTAAGTTGAAGGGAAACCACATCCGGGCACCAAAAGCGATCCTACGAGTACCGATGATTCCGATTTGATTCACGTAAGTCAAAATTCTTCGGTATTACTCTTTTAATTTTCTTTTCTTCTCTTCCAGCACCTAAAGTCCTAATATTTTTTTTTCTGTAAATTCTTGGTAGATCATTGTTAATCCAAGTTTTGGGTTTTGTACTCGTTCCTGGTGCAATCGGGTCCATACTTGCTCCTAAACCCTGGTAAGCCACCGTAGTCTTTTTAAAATTCTTTTGGCTGCTAATTTCAAATCTTACAGCCCTAACAATTATCTTCTCTTTGCTGCCCATGTTGTTATAAAGGGTTAGAAAATCCTTACTTGAAGGTTTGGCGCTTCGTTGGACTCCCGGAGCGTCAGAGATCCCGAAAACACATCGGTAACCGAAATAATTTTTTTTTCCTTCCAAGATCAATTTTTACAGCCATTAAATGAGCTTATAAGTTAGTGTATGGCCGCTGTAATTTTTAGGATCAATATCAAGAAGGCTCCTGGCACGAGGCCACCGAAGACACCCCGAGACCCGTTTTGCCCACTATGTAAAATTTCGGCCTAGATGTTAAGAACATGAACTTTCCAAGTACCATTTAGGAAAATTTCTAAATTTTAGCATATTTTCTAATTTTCTACTTTACTAACATTTTGTAGGACCGTCCTAGGAAAATCGCCCTCTTTCATCATATTATTCGAACTAGGTAAGGGGGAAGAGCGGGTTATTTCTCATGGGCCCTCTTAGGCCCAAAATAAGCATCAACCCGAATAATAAATTTTAAGTAAATAATTGGGCTAAACAAAATCTTTAAATGCGTGGGCAACATGGGTATGTCATTAATTAGTTTTTCTAGAATTTTATTTTATTTTATTTTATTTTAGTTCTCTTCCATTGAAATGTAATTTTGGTTGGTTGGTTGTATAGTTGTAATGATGTGATGTATGATGTATGTTTGGCGCTAGTATCATACTAGGACCGCTTGTGTAACACCCCCATGTCCCACATGGGTGAATTGTAAGAAGCCTTATGTGGATATATAGGCTTCAATTCCAGAACATAAGCACCTAGCGCTTATCCTTTTCCAAAGAATAGCCCATGTGGTGTGGGAAGGTGTTCCGTTGACCGATTCTGGACTTGGGTCATTACAGATGGTATCAGAGCCGACCCGGGACCACGATGGTGTGGCATAGTGGGTATGCATATGCATCGTCTACCGGGACTGATTTTGGATTCGATAGGCTACTTGGCCAGGGGCTAAGTAGTCCGATTAGAGAGGTTACTTGGTCCGGGGAACCAAGTAATCCGATTGACCCCAACGGGGACGTTGGGTACATAAGGGAGGGAGTTTGTAACACCCCCATGTCCCACATGGGTGAATTGTGGGAAACCTTATGTGGATATATAGGCTTCAATTCCAGAACATAAGCACCTAGCGTTTATCCTTTTCTAAAGAATAGCCCATGTGGTGTGGGCAGGTGTTCCGTTGACCGATTCTGGACTTGGGTCATTACAGCTTGTAACAAGAATTAAATTAGAAATATGTTAGGGCCGCCTAAATAAACACCGCTAGTACCATGTTTAGGGCCGGCGAGACAAATACCGCTAGTACTATGTTTAGGGCCGACAAACTCACTAGCAACATGATGAGATTGGAAGCAACCGTTAGTGGCATGTTAAAGCCGTAATAAATTATTATAAGTCGATAGATAAAGGATTAGGAGCGTAAATGCTAAATGACAAATTTAGAAAGAATTCACGAGAAATGAGATGAACATTTATCAAAAATACTCTTAAAAGATATTATTGATTGTTATGACATCATGTAACACTAAACTAAGATAACACGATAAAAGAAATATGATGCACTAGAATCATGGCATTCTACTAAAAAGAGCTAAAATAAAATGAGCTACGGTCATGTATCAATTGATTGTTGCATATGATTGATGTTTGTCATGCACAAGATTGTATTAAGTAAAAGATTTGAAGAGTAAGGCAAAATACGAGGCATGCAAGGTTGGTTATGAACCATATCTACATGACCTAACAAGCCGTAAATTTAGATGAGAGGTTCGAAACGGACGATTCGAACCCGATAGGCATGTTAGGGTGGCGGCGGACCATCACTAGTCATGACCCGATATTGACACGGAGTATGGAGATATGATTTGTGCGCTGTCAGACCATAGTTGGCGAGGGACCATGCTTATGGCTGGTATCACGAGAGGCTCTACCTCGGCGTAGGTATCCTGAGAGGCTCTAGCTTGGTGGCATCCTTAGTGGCACTGCCTAAGGGTTATCCCGAGAGTAGGTGATGTACACACTCACCACCCTAGATTCGTCCAACGACATTTAGGTATTGGATTAAATGATCGATCAATAAGATATTATTTAATCGAAAAAAAGGAATTATGCATGATGCCCTGAAGCATCTTTGTCTAATGACATGGTGAGTTCCGAGGAAGCTTCCGAGGAGGGAGAACGTCTAACGGAGAGATTCCCCAGGTGGGAAAGTACCTGAAAGGCTCAGAAAAAAACGTTAGGAGGTCCCCGGGATGTTTTTCCGGGGAGGAGCCTCCGACGCCCAAGTTAGTGTCTTGATAGTGAGTAAAGTAGGGACCCTAAATGGATATAGGATCTGGCCTGTATATGTTTTCTGCTGTGCGAGAGTGCCGATGGAGAGATCCCTTGCCAAGTCCTGTTTCCCAGTATTTATAGAAGTACCTGGCCCGTTCGGATCCTGACACGTGTGCGGTCGGATTCTTTCTGTGCTTTTTGGGCGTAGGGAACAGGTAGCCGTTTGTAGGCTCCTGGTTTTGTGGCTGAGACGGGACTTGGATGACGTCAGCGTGTCAGGCCGCCGTTTCAGGCAGCGTGTGGGCGATCTGTCAGAGGCTCCTTAAATGCTCATTAAATGCTCATGCCGTACTCCCGAGGTCCTTTGGGCGAGGTCGCCCTTTGGTACGGACGCCCTTCTTCGGGAATCACGCTAGTGGCTCGGGGAGTTCTCTAGCTCGGGAGTTCCGCCTTCGGGGAGAATCTCTCCTGCTTTCAGTAGCTGGTTCTTTTCTCCCGAAGGCGATATGTTCGGTTCCCCGAGGGAGTCAGCAACACATTTAGATAACCTGGCGTTTCAGCCGAAGTACTTACTTCGTCGTGCTCGACTTCGCTTCTGCCGAGGTCGATGGCAATGCTTCTTTCCGAGCTACGTCAGGCTCCCCGAACAAACCTTCGGGGAAGTATATACTGGAAGAGGCGAGAGCCCTTCGGCTATCACAGGCCCCCCTCGAAAAAGCCGAAGTGGAAACTTCGGTTTGTTCGCTTCCTGAGGGCCCCTCTTTGGGCCTTGAGTGCAGTACCTGTTCCGAAGACGGACCTTTCGTCCGAAGACGTAGGCTTTTCTACCATAGCCTGTCTGTTGGTATCTTCGAAGTAACCTGCTTTCCAGCTTTTTAGGTCTGCGCCACATCATGTGTCAGGAATAGGTGTGTCAGTCTGGAATGACGCACCTAAGGATGAGGGGTGTCGGGACACGAATCCCCCCTTTTGGCGCGATGGTTGACACGTGGCAGCTTGTCATTGGTGGGGATTGTGTTGTAACGGTAGGCGCACCTTTTTAGGCGCAAAAGAGCAGTTATGGCGACGTTTCGCCTTCGCAGAGCACTTATGCACCGGTTCGCCTACCTCCCTCGGCCTATATATATGCTCATTTCGTCATTTGTCTCTTTTGCTTTTGCTTTTGCTCTAGTTTTCCTTCTGCTTTCTTCTGCTTTTCGCGGCGGTTCTTTCACCTGAGCTTTTTTCCGGTCACCTTTCACGACGGCGTCTTCACACACAGATTTCGGCAAAAGATTTGGTGGGTTTTGATTTCCAGAACTTTTTGTTTTTCAAAGTTTTCCCGAAGTTCATTTTTGCCTTTTTCCGAACTCGTTTTTCAGCCAAAAATGCCTATTCCTGAAAGTTGGCACCCTCTTTTGTCCCACCCTTGCTGCACCACTCCTAAAAAATTAGCAAGGTGGAAGAAAAAATTTTTCCTTCCTTCGTACGCTGTTACGAGGTTGCCACGTTCTGACCATTACAGCTTCTCAAACCATAGTAACGAGATTACCATTTTCCGAGCTCAGCTGAAAGCCGGACTTCGGTTCCCCCCTCCGAAGTTGATTTGCGACTTTTGCCAATTCCATGGCATTGCCGTAAATCAACTTCCTCCGAACTCGTACTGCTATTTCAACGCCTTCCTCTGTATGTGTGGCGTTTTCAAAATAGAACCCCACTTCATCATTTTTATGCAGTACTACAAGCTCTACGTGGTCCCGAAGGGTGGCTTTTACTTCATGCTACCTCGGGGATCCGGGAGCAAAAAGTATATGTTCACCTTCGCCACTAAGGACAGCTGGCGAGGGTGGCAAAAAAAGTTTTTCTTTCTGAAGATGGAGGAGGCCTGGTCGCATGTTCCGACCAAGTGGGCTCAGGGAAGGCTGGAGGATGACGTCGTAGATCCGAGGATACTGTTGACTCCCGAGTTGGCTTCCGTATTCACGGATTTCGACGGACGTATCCGAGCCGTCGCCGACTGGGGTCCCGAGGTCCCTTCGCGTTCTCTTTACCCCTTCCCCATCAATTGGAGGCTGATGACCGAGGAGGTCCTTCGGGAGCTAGGGGTGGTAAAGGAGCACAAGACGGACCTCGGGATGCCGGCTCCTGCCATCGCTGGGAAGGATTCCTGGCTAGTGCAACTCCTTCGGGAGGAAGTTTCTTTCGAAACTTTTTATGAGAGTAAGTTATTTTCTAGTCTCTTTGTTATAACTTCGTTCTGGACTCACACTGATGTCTTCCTTCTTTTTCAGAAATGGGCGAGGACACTGCCGCCTTCTACAAATCCCTTTTCCTCGGTCAATCCGAGAGGGGTGAGCAGACGAAGAAAGCCGTCTCCCGAAGGCGGAAAACGACCGGGGCTGGGCCTTCGGCTAAACGGGCGAAGAAGACCATTCCATCCGTTCAGCGAGAAGCTTCCGAGGAGGCTAGCGAAGAGCCGGAAGCTGCCACCGTCCCTCAGCCCGAGGTTACTGCCGAGGTCCCTCCTCAGAGTCCTACCCCGTCGCAGGCTCTTCTGGACGCCGTGGTAGAGGCCCCTTCTGCCGAAGAACGGCGCAAAAGCAAAGGCAAGGGGATCTCTGCCGAGGAGGTCCCAGATCCCGACGATGATGTGGTCGAAGTGCCAGCAGGTTCGTTTTGTGATGTCTTGCCTTAATCCAGCTTTCTGTTTTGAGGTTTACTTGCCTTAATCCAGCTTTCTGTTTTGTCGTGCAGAGGAGTTGCTCACTCCGGGTTGGGCAGCTGAGCATGCAAAGAGGAGAGCCCTTCGGGACGCCCGCATCCCGAAGGGGAAAGTCCCGAAGGAGCCTTTCTGGACGTTTACGGAGGACATGAATTTGTACTCCGGAGATTGCCAGCAAATGGCTAAAGAGATCTCGAAAGGGATCCTCACCGAGGCCTCCTTTAAGGCCATTGCCGAGGCTCACCCGGGCGACGATTCTCTTGCCGCGAAGCTTTCCGAACACGCCGCCCAGGTATACTTCGCGCCTATCTTTCTTCCTTGAATTTTTTCTAAGTGTTTGGTTTTCTCTTTGTCTTAACGACCTCGCCTTTATCCTTTTGCAGCTACTGGGGTATGCCGGCTTTCTCAGAGTTCGGGTGGCGAGGCAGACGGCGTTCCGAGCTTCGGCCTTAGAAGCCTTAGAAAAAACTAAGGCCATGTGCTCGGAATTAGCTGTCAAGAATTTGCAGCTGGCCCAAGCTGCGGAGAAGGAAGTTGCCACCCTTCGGGAGGAGTTCCAGAAAGAAAAAGAGGAACTTTTGAAGGACTCCTCCCAGAAAATTTCTGACCTCGGCTCCCAGGTGGCGGAGCTGATCTCGGCAAATGAGGCGCATCAGAAAGAGAAGTCAGAGGCTGAAGGTCTCCTGGCGAAGGCGCTTGCTGAGAAGGCTGCGCTCCAAGCCGAGGTTGATGCTTTGAAGAAGGAGCCGAAGAAGAAGACGAAGGCACTGAAGAAGGAGATCTCTGATCTGCAGAAGGACCTCGAGAAGCTTGAGGTCGAGAAGGATAAGTCTGACCAGATGACCAAGGTTGGTTTTCAGGATGGGTTCTGTCTTGCTCGGCACCAAGTCCTTCAGAGGTTTCCAGATCTGGACCTCTCTTTCTTGGCGGCCCTGAACATTCCCGAGGGACCTCGGTGGACCTGGTCTAAGATTGATCATCTGAACTTGCCTTCTTCTATTTCGGCGCCGAAGGCGGCGGAAAAGGACGCAGGAGCTGATGACTCCCGGGACGCCGAGATTCCTTAGCTTGTTCTAGGATCCTTTGCCTTCTTTTTCTTCTTTTTCTTCTTGTAATTTTCCTTCTCTGTAAGCAGTTTTATAAATAAAGATACTTTCTTTCATAGAATTTTGGCTAAGTCTTTCTGTGTGAATTTTTTCGTTTCTCGCCGTCCCGAACACGTTTGCTCTCAGAGACTTCGCAAGACGATCACCAGACTTGTTTAGGCTTGGGAGTACATTGCCTTCTGCCTGAAAAAAAAACTTTTATACTTAGAAAAAATTCTTTCTAAGAAACTTTTGTACTTGGAAATTTTTGTATCTTGTACAATTTTTTCCACTAAGGGCTTTAAGCATAGAACTTTTTCAAGGCTTCCGAATGCCAAGTATTTTTTAGTTCTACGCCTTCGGCATCGCCGAGTTTGTACACCCCTTTTCGTACTTCGGCCAGTACCAGGTAAGGACCTTCCCATTTTGCGCGAAGTACGCCGTGGGACGGCCTTCGGGGGCCAAATTCAGCCTTTCGGAGGACGAGGTCTCCTTTCTTTATCCCCTTTGGCCTTGCGCGTACGTTTATGGCCGAAGCTACTCTTTGCTGGAAGGCTTTTCTTCTCAGCTCGGCTGTTTCTCTGTGTTCGCTGACGAGGTCCAGCTTGGTTCTTAGGCCGAAGTCATTTCCCCTTTCATCAAACACTTGTACTCGCACCGAAGGTTGTACTATCTCTATTGGGATGATGGCCTCTGTTCCGAAAACAAGCGAAAAAGGGGTTTCCCCTGTGGCTCTTCGGGGTGTTGTTCGGTAGCTCCACAATACACTCTGGAGTTCGCCTGGCCATTTCCCTTTTGCTTCCCCTAGCCTCTTTTTCAGACCATCTTTTATGGTCCTATTAGATACCTCTACTTGGCCATTGCTTTGAGGATGGGCTACTGGGGCGAAGTGCATCTTTATTCCGAGGTTGTTGACAAAGTCCTGGAACCCTTTGTCTATAAACTGGGATCCATTGTCGGCTACCAGTATCCTCGGTATGCCAAATCTGCATACAATGTTCTTCCATACGAACTTCTGCACTTCTTTAGCTGAGATAGTTGCTAATGGTTCTGCCTCGACCCATTTAGAGAAGTAGTCGACTGCGACTACGCAAAACTTTACGCCCCCAGGTGCTGTCGGGAGCGGCCCGATGAGGTCTATGCCCCAAACTGCGAAGGGCCAGGGATAGTCAGCCGAAGTTACCATTTCCGAGGGTGCCCTCTGGATATTAGCGTGTCTTTGGCAGCTGTCACATTTTCGGACGAACTGTCGGGCATCCTTTCTTAGGGTAGGCCAAAAATATCCTTGGCGAAGTACCACTGCGGCGAGGGCGTCAGTTCCAATGTGTGAACCACAAGCGCCTTCGTGAACTTCTTCGAGGATCATTTCAGTGTCCTCTTCGTCAACACACCTCTGTAGCGGATTGGCGTATCCCTGCCGATATAACTCTTCTCCGATCAGGAAGAATCTTCCGGCGCGTCTTCGCACCTTTGCCGCTTCATTGGGGTCTTCGGGGAGGGCATTGGTTGCGAGGTATCTTTTTATTGAATTCTTCCAGCCTTTTCCCGAAGTCACTATGTTCAGTACTTCGATGCTCGGGCGGTCTAGTACCTCGGTATGCGTTTTTGACTTTGCCAAGCAATCTGCCTCGGCATTATGTCGCCGAGGCACATTTTCGATTCGAACGTTGTCGAATTCTCGAATGAGCTTAGCCACGAGTTCGTGGTATTTTGCCAAGGTTGGGTCCTTTGCGCCGTAGTCTCCTGCTGTTTGTCGAACTACCAGCTGGGAGTCACTGTGAGCCTTCAAGTTTCTTATGCCAATTTTCCTGGCCAGGCGCAACCCTGCTATGAGAGCTTCATACTCAGCCACATTGTTGGTGGCGCTGAAGCTGAACTTGATGGCCTTTATCACCTCTAGACCTTCGGGTCCTCTGATAATTACCCCGGCTCCTTGGTGTTCGGAACCTGAGGCTCCATCCACATGCAGCGTCCATTCTGGCTCATCTTCACCGAGATCTGGATGGCTGTCTTCGGTTATGGGTACTTCGGCGATGAAGTCTGCCAATGCTTGAGCTTTAATGGCTTTTCTGGGCTCGTAGGTAATGTCATGTTCACCCAGCTCTATGCATCATTTGGAAAGTCTTCCCGAATGATCAACTTTTTTCATAACATCCCGTAGAGACAGACTACTTCGGACGATGATGGGGTGAGCCTGGAAGTATGGCCGCAATCTTCTTCCTGCCAGCACCAAGGCATATATGGCTTTTTGGAGCAATGGATACCTGACCTCGGCATCATGCAGGGATTTGCTTATGTAATAAACTGGCCATTGCTTCGACCCTTCCTCTTTCACAAGGACCGAGCTTACTGCTTTTTCTGAAACAGCGAGGTACAGGATGAGGGGCTCTCCTTCGCGAGGTTGTCGCAGAGTAGGCAGTCGAGACAAATAGATTTTGAGTTCTTCCCAGGCTTTTTGACAATCCTCATTCCAAGGATGGCCATCGTCCCCGAGGTCATTTTTTCTTTTTGCTGCCTTAGTAAGGACTTTGAAGAATGCCCGACACCGATCTCCGTACCTGGAGATGAACCTGCTAAGAGAGGTTATCCTTCCAGTGAGTCTCTGCACATCTTTCACTGTGACGGGAGTTCGGAATTCGAGCAGAGCCTTAATTTTTTCTGGGTTAGCATCAATGCCCCTTTCTGATACCATGTACCCCAGAAATTTTCCCGAGGTCACGCCGAAGACGCATTTTTCGGGGTTAAGGCGAATTCCGAAGATTCTGAGTTGTTGGAAGGTTTCCTTTAGATCTGTGACGTGGTCGTTAGGCACCTTACTTTTGACTATCATGTCATCAACATAGACTTCCATGTTCCTCCCTATTTGGTCATGAAAGACTTTGCTCATCAGCCTTTGGTAGGTGGCTCCTGCATTTTTGAGCCCGAAGGGCATCCTAGTGTAACAATATGTTCCACCTTCGGTGATGAAGGCAGTTTTCTCTTCATCCTCGGGATCCATCCTTATTTGATGATACCCACTGAAGGCGTCGAGGAAGCTTAGGAGCCCATATTCGGCAGTTGAGTCGACCAACTGGTCTATCGGTGGGAGAGGGTAGGAATCTTTTGGGCAGGCATCGTTCAAGTTTCTGAAGTCGATGCACATCCAGAGCTTACTACTCCCTTCTTTTGTAGCAATGACCACATTGCTTAGCCATTCGGGGTACTTGACCTCCCTAATTACATTTGCGTCCATCAAGCGCTGTACTTCGGTTTTGACGAATTTACTTTTGTGGACCGAGATGCCTCGTTTCTTTTGCCGGACAGGTTTTGCTTCCGGACTTACTTTAAGGCTATGTTGTATTATGCGAGGGTTTACCCCTGGCATATCCTTTGGCGAGTAGGCGAACAGACCTTTATTCATCAGTAGAAAGGATACAAGGTTTTTCTTGTCACCTTCGGCCAAGTTTTTCCCTATTCGGGTATTTTGGCCTGGGACAAGTTCTATTTCTTCCGTTTCTACTTTTGCGAACTCTTCCGCCCCGCCCGTTTTTGGTTCTTCGGTCGGTAGAGTCCCTCCTGCTGTGGTTTGTGCGAAGTTGGCTGCTGGGGCCTTTCGGGCTTTGACAAACACCTTCCTGACCTCGGCTTGGTCGATGAATATTTCGGCGTCTCCATCCTTGGTGGCGAAGGTGACTGTTAAGTACTTCACATCTGGGCGAATGTGCAAATTCCCTTGTGTTTGCCTTCCAAGGATGGCGTTGTACGACGAAGGGACATCCATGACGATGAACCTTGTCATTGTGGAGGCAAAAATTTCTCCTTTTCCGTTGACCGAACTCCCTCTCATCATCAGGGGAAGGTCGATCCAGCCGAGGACGGGCAGCTCTGAGGGTCCTATTCCAAAGGTTGGCGAAGTAACAGGCTTGAGGTCGGTGCTGGATATTCCCAAGCTTGGGAGCAGATGCGAGAATAGGACGTCGGCGTTTGATCCATCGTCAAGCAATACCCTTTTGACGTCCCAATTTCCTATTCTCGTCATGACCAACAATGGGTCGTCATGAGGGAAGATGACGGAGGAACCATCTCTTCGGGTGAGTTTTTTCGATGGGCTTTGGTACTCCATCGTTGCTATTTCCCTAGCTTTCCTCTTTCTTCCCGAGGATGGCAGTCCAGTGGTGATGGTTTGTATTACCCCCGCCGAAGGTGGGAGGCGCTTTTTTGGACTTCGGTTTCTCCTCCTGTCAGAGTCATACTCCTCTTCATCAGCCTTTCCTTCCTCCTCTCTTCTTGCCTTCGGCGAAGGCATTCGCAGATAGCGCCGAAGTTGGCCTTGCTTAATCAGCGACTCGATATACTTTTTCAACTGGAAGCAGTCTTCGGTGTCGTGACCGTGGTCGCGATGAAACTGACAGAACTTCTTCATATTCTTTTTGTTGTCAGCGGTCATCGCCTTTGGTCGCTGAATCTGGGACCCCTGTTTCTCCATTGTCATGAGGATGTTGGTCCTTGTGGTGTTCAGGGGTGTAAAGTTCGGAGGAGGCTTCCTTCCCCTGAACCTCCGAGGTCGTCCTGTTTGCTCTGTCGGATACTTGGCTTGCTGGCTTGATCCTTCGGGGCGGGAATGATCGTTCTTCGGCCCCCCCATTCTTAGCTCTTCGGCTGTCATATGCTGCTCGGCCCTTCGGAAAAATTCACCGAGCGTGTCCGGGGGGTCTTTGGAAAACTCATAAAACAGCTGCGAGTCCCTCCGAAGGCCCCGTATCATGGCGAGGATGCGTATTTCTGGCCGAAAGTCTGGAACACTTAGGGCCTCTCCGTTAAATCTTTCGACATAGTCACGGATGGTTTCCCCGTTCCTCTGTGCTATGTCGAACATCTGTACTGGCATCTTCGCCGTAGGACGACTTCCAATAAACTGCTGGGTGAAGGCAGTGGACAGCTCCTGGAACTCTCTGATGGTTCCTGGGGCCAGAGAGTTGTACCATGCTGTAGCAGGGCCGGCAAGGGTGACCTCGAAACATTTGCATAGGGTGGCATCGTCAGCCCCGTGCAACACCATGCTCCGTTTGTACTTCGTCAGATGGGCCTGTGGATCTGTTCGGCCATCGTACGTTTCTAGCCGAGGTACCCGGAAGTCACTGGGCATGGCTGCCTCGACTATTGTTCGGGTGAACGGTGACTCATCGCCACAGAAAGTTTCAGATAGTCTGGCCCAGACAGGTTTGCGGGCTACCTGTTTTTCCACCCTTTCCAACCTCGCCAGCATTTTCTCCATGAGGACCACAGCACTAGGTTCTTTTTCTTGGTGCTTGTAGGTTTCTGGGAAGGGAGATCGTCGACGTCTTTTCGGGGACGGACTTCGCCGCCGAGGAGACGGTGATTTCGCCTCAGGCGACAGGCTCCTTCGGCGTGGGGTCTTAAGTCGTTTAAGTCCCACTGGCCCCTTAGACCGTTCCCCGAAGGGCATGTTCTCTGTCGAAGACTCCTCACGTGGATCTCCGGTTTCCCAACTCCGGTGGGGGGATCTAGGACTTTTCCCCCGGGGAGGTGCTGGCGAGGAAGCCTTCTGGGCCTGGGCCGGTTGCGGCCATCTTTGGTCTATTTGTTGTGTCATTTCGGCCACAATGGACCGTTGTAAGTCGCGCAGAAAACTCATGGTTACGACCAGAGGACGTTCTTCCTCCGGCAGAGAAGTCCCTGGAAGGGGTAGCTCGGCAGCTGGTTGGACTTCGGGCGCGGACGAGGACTTCGGAAGTGCCTTGTCCTTAGAACGCCTAGTCTCAACGACAGCCACCTGAGGGTGGTTTCCCACAGACGGCGCCAAATGATGCCCTGAAGCATCTTTGTCTAATGACATGGTGAGTTCCGAGGGAGCTTCCGAGGAGGGAGAACGTCTGACGGAGAGATTCCCCAGGTGGGAAAGTACCTGAAAGGCTCAGAAAAAAGCGTTAAGAGGTCCCCGGGATGTTTTTCCGGGGAGGAGCCTCCGACGCCCAAGTTAGTGTCCTGATAGTGAGTAAAGTAGGGACCCTAAATGGATATAGGATTTGGCCTGTATATGTTTTCTGCTGTGTGAGAGTGCCGATGGAGAGAGATCCCTTGCCAAGTCCTGTTTCCCAGTATTTATAGAAGTACCTGGCCCGTTCGGATCCTGACACGTGTGCGGTCGGATTCTTTCTGTGCTTTTTGGGCGTAGGGAACAGGTAGCCGTTTGTAGGCTCCTGGTTTTGTGGCTGAGACGGGACTTGCATGACGTCAGCGTGTCAGGCCGCCGTTTCAGGCAGCGTGTGGGCGACCTGTCAGAGGCTCCTTAAATGCTCATTAAATGCTCATGCCGTACTCCCGAGGTCCTTTGGGCGAGGTCGCCCTTTGGTACGGACGCCCTTCTTCGGGAATCACGCTGGTGGCTCGGGGAGTTCTCTAGCTCGGGAGTTCCGCCTTCGGGGAGAATCTCTCCTGCTTTCAGTAGCTGGTTCTTTTCTCCCGAAGGCGATATGTTCAGTTCCCCGAGGGAGTCAGCAACACATTTAGATAACCTGGCGTTTCAGCCGAAGTACTTACTTCGTCGTGCTCGACTTCGCTTCTGCCGAGGTCGATGGCAATGCTTCTTTCCGAGCTACGTCAGGCTCCCCGAATAAACCTTCGGGGAAGTATATACTGGAAGAGGCGAGAGCCCTTCGGCTATCAATGCATATGCATGGTAGTTCAAGCATACTAGTAGGACTTTAATATTGTTGTTATGATGTTATATGGAATTGTTCTTTAATTAAATTGCTACAACTTAAATTTTATTATTCGTTGTTGTTTGTTACGAGAATATTAAGACCCACGTGATAAGCCTGATACTTCTCCCTTACTGAGCAAGTTGTGCTCACCCTCATTCTAACATGTTTTTCTTAGGTGAGTACTATGAAGAGACAGAGTACGCTGAACCATATAATGAGGTTCAAGATGTGGAGCAGACTGAGTGGGGGTACGCTGTAGCCCCTCGAAAATAGAACTGGCTGGGACTGGATTTCAACTTGGTGTTATTTGATTTTTAAAGAAACATATGGTTTGGTTTAAGTTGACACATTATGCGCATATTAGTTTTCTTGGGATTGTCACTTAACTACTTTGATTTCATTTAATACTCTCATTGTTTGGAAAATAATTTAAATAAAATGTTTTACCTCATATTTCTTAAATTATTTTTAATTAAATGCTTTATAATTCTGGGAATTTAAGATATATTTTAAAATTAAGGTTTATAAAATTGGGGGCGTAAAAAAAAATCTATCATTAAAAGAGGAAAATAAAATAAAACTTAAGGATAAAAAGGTCCAACAACATATTCATACCTTTTATGAGTTTTATTAGACTTAAATATTCAAATAGACATAATTAAGAGGTTTTTGAAACTTTTAAGTTTCAATTAAAATACTTCATTCAAGTTTAAGAGTACAAAAAATTGATAAAATTTTATGTTTAAGGTCATGCCCCAAAAATATATATAATTTAATTAAAGACATATTTGTTACAGAAGTTTAACTTATTGTGCCTATTTAAGATTTTTTTTTTCCATCAAAATTTATGCTTAATATATAAATTTAATTAATTGTATTAAAGCTAAGAAAAGACATATGGATTTCTCTTTTTTATTTTTTAAAAACTGCACATATGAGACTTCTATTTTTTCTCTCTTTCCCTTTTAAATTCTTAGTGCTAATTACACCTCCAATAAATATACAACACCAAATTAATTTGGGTCTCATTAAAAAAATAAAACACCCATAGGTTAAGAGTATAACAATTGATAAAAATTTTGTCACTTTCATAATTTTTCTAATATTGATAATAAAACACTACGTTGCATGAAAGTATAATATTCATAATAAGATTAAAATCATTATAACTTCTAAACAATCAACATGCATGTAAAATAAAAACCTTAATTCTTTACTCTCTATCTAGGAAAATTAGTAGTTTGACACAATAAAAATTTTATACTCTCTCAATATATGTCATAAGAATTTATTTATTTTTTTATAGGTAGATAGTAGTGTTAAGGTGAAAAATATTTATAATTAAGCAAGAAAAGCCTTAATTATACTCTCAGTGTATGTCAAACGATTCTTGTTATATAAAACTAACTTATAAGAATAGAACCAAAGTATAGAACATCAACCCAAAAAAGCTTTAAACCTAACCATGAGGATAAAGATCTAATTTATTTAGCATTAAGTCAAATTAATCCAAATATGTTTTTGTGGCTTTTGTTTTGTCTAAAATTGATATTAATTTTTTTATTATTTTTTTACATTAAATAATTAAAAATTTTGTAACAATTACTATAAAAATTCTATTTAATAAATTATTATAAATATATGTAATTAGTTTTCAAATGATATTAGTTTTAGATGAAAAATCCTGTAAAAATAAAAATAAATTATTTTGGATAATCAACTTCAAACGATTGTCTATTTTTTTTTCCAAATATATGATTTAAACCCCAAATTTTCACGTTAGAGCATTCATGAATTTTTATAACTCTCTAATAAGTAGACTAAATCAATCACATAACTCTAATTTCACTTGACAGTATGGGGTCTCAATTAGTATAGATGGAGCTGATGGTTTAAATTCTAATAAGGCTTCATAGTGTAAAAAGACTCTTATCAAAAATTTTATTTTTCTCTTTGTAAATAGAATTTAAAATTTAATATATTGTTATTATTTGTTTAATGCATAAATAATTATCGTTGAAAGGTTGTAAGTTTTAAGTATTATTATTATTATTATTATACTCTCTCTATCACAATTTCTTTGTAACATTTCAAGTTTTTGACTTAAATTGTAACGACCCAAGTCCAGAACTGGTCAACGGAACACCTGCCCACACCACATGGGCTATCCTTTAGAAAAAAGATAAGCGCTAGGTACTTAGGAATGGACTCTCAGTATAAGGAAGTTCCCCCGTCCCATACCGGCGGACTCAACCACATACTTTGAACCAAACCTGGCACTGATACCATCTGTAACGACCCAAGTCCAGAACTGGTCAACGAAACACCTGCCTACACCACATGGGCTATCCTTTGGAAAAAGATAAGTGCTAGGTGCTTATGTTCTAGAATTTGAGCCTATATATCCACATAAGGCTTCCCACAATTCATCCATGTGGGACATGGGAGTGTTACAAACTCCCCCCTTATGTACCCAACGTCCCCGTTGAGGTCAATCGGATTACTTGGTTCCCCGGGTCAATCGGATTACTTGGTTCCCCGGACTAAGTAACCTCTCTAATTGCACTACTTAGCCCCTAACCAAGTAGCCTCTCGAATCCAGGATCAGTCCCGGTAGACGATGCATGTGCATACCCATTATGTTACACTATCGTGGTCCCGGGTCGGCTCTGATACCATTTGTAACGACCCAAATCTAGAACTGGTCAACGGAACACCTGCCCACACCACATGGGCTATCCTTTGGAAAAGGATAAGCGCTATGTGCTTATGTTCTGGAATTGGAGCCTATATATCCACATAAGGCTTCCCACAATTCACCTATGTGGGATATGGGGGTGTTACAAACTCTCCCCCTTATGTACCCAACGTCCCCGTTGGGGTCATTCGGATTACTTGGTTCCCCGGACCAAGTAACCTTTCTAATTGGACTACTTGGCCCTTGGCCAAGTAGCCTCTCGAAACTAGGATCAGTCCCGGTAGACGATGCATGTGCATACCCACTATGCCACACCATCGTGGTCCCGGGTCGGCTTTGACACCATCTGTAACGACTCAAGTCCAGAACCGGTCAACGAAACACCTACCCACACCACATGGGCTATCCTTTGGAAAAGGATAAGCCCTAGGTACTTAGGAATGGACTCTCAGTATAAGAAAGTTCCCCCGTCCCATACCGGCGGACTCAACCACATACTTTGAACCAAACCTGGCTCTGATACCATCTGTAACGACCCAAGTCCAGAACTGGTCAACAAAACACCTGCCCACACCACATGGGCTATCTTTTGGAAAAGGATAAGCACTAGGTGCTTATGTTCTAGAATTGGAGCCTATATATCCACATAAGGCTTCCTACAATTCATCCATGTGGGACATGAGGGTGTTACATAAATTTATTTATTTTAATATTCTCTAGAAAAGAATTTACAAAATTACATTTATAAACTATAAAAATTTTACTTTTTAAGTAAATTTTTTAAAAAAAATTATCAAATATTAATATAAAAAAAATTAGGTCAAAATTAAGTAAAAAAAACTAAAATGGTGTAAAGAACTTGAGATGAAGATAGTAGTTTGAACAGAAAGTGAAGGAAAAAGAAAATAAATTGACCCAAAAATAACATTCAAAAGCATTTATAAAAAATTAGTGTATATTTGCCAAATTTAACTAAATTTGTGGTTAAGCAATGATTTTTCCAAAAATTAAAGCCTAAAAACAATACATGCATAATGCTAATTTGAAACAACTCATAATATTTGATTGGCTCTAAAAAAATAACAAAAATAAAAATACATTAATATTATTTAGTATAGAGAAAGAGTTAGTTGCTAAAAATAAAAACTTATGTTCCAACATTTAAAATGATGACCATGTGGGAAAAATAATTATTATAATTTTTCCAATATTTTAAAATATTGGAAAAATGTAAAAAAAATAGTTGCTACTAAAATTCCTCTTTATCATCATATAAGCAACTAATTGTTAGAGTTAACAATTTTTTTTTTCTAAAATTTTTCATAATGACCTTTGCTACAATAATAATTCTTTTATTTTTTTTTTCAAAGTATGGGCTTGAGTCATATGTGAATTATATGATTGCTCTAATATGGACCAAATACCTAAGCTTTTAAAGTGTATATTCATCAAAGTAGAGAAAAGAAAACTCAATTGAAAAAAAAATTATATTCAAAGATATTTTTTATAGTTGAATAAACTTAGGCCATATTTGTTAAAATTAACTAAGTTTAGTGGTCAATGTAAGTTTATTAGTCAAAATAGTAAATTTCCCAAAAACCAAAGGCTAAACACATCCCACTTTACATTTTTTTCCTCTCTTATTATATTTTTAGTATTTTAATACTACTAAATATCTAATTAAATAGGCAACTATATATTTAGATCTCTGTAAATGGATTCTTTTCTTTCTTTTTTTTTAGAGCCATAATGCTAACACAACTCTAATTAAATAGACAATATTTTTTTTTATCATTAAAAGTGTAATGACCCAAGTCCAGAACTGGTCAACGGAATACTTGCCCACACCACATGGGCTATCCTTTATGAAAAGGATAAGCGCTAAGTGCTTATGTTCTGGAATTGGAGCCTATATATCTACATAAGGTTTCCCACAATTCACCAATGTGGGATATGGTGGTGTTACAAACTCCCCCCTTATGTACCCAACGTCCTTGTTGGGGTCAATTGGATTACTAGGTTCCTCGGACCAAGTAACATCTCTAATCGGACTACTTAGCTCCTAGCCAAGTAGCCTCTCGAATCCAGGATCAGTCCCAGTAGACGATGCATGTGCATACCCACCATGCCACATCATCGTGGTCCCGGGTCGGCTCTGATACCAAACTGTAACGCCCCAAAATTTTATAAACCTTAATTTTAAAAGATATCTTAAATTCCCAGAATTATAGAGCATTTAATTAAAAATAATTTGAGAAATATGAGGTAAAACATTTTCTTTTAATCTATTTTCCAAATAATAAGAGTATTAAATGAAATCAGAGTAATTAAGTGACAATCCCAGGAAAACTAATATACAGATAATGTGCCAATTTAAACAAACCAAATGTTTATTTAGAAATCAAATAACACAAAATTGAAACCCGGTCCCAGCCAATTTTACTTTCGAGGAGCTACAGCGTACATTCACTCAGCCTACTCCACATCTTGAACCTCATTATATGGTTTAGTGTACTCTGTCTCCTCATAGTACTCACCTAAGAAAACATGTTAGAATGAGGGGTGAGCACAACTTGCTCAGTAAGGGGGAAGTATCAGGCCCATCACGTGGGTCCTAATATTCCCGTAACAAACAACAACGAATAATAAAATTTAAGTTGTAGCAATTTAATTAAAGAACAATTCCATACAACATCATAACAACAATATCAAAGTCCTACTAGCATGCTTGAACTACCATGCATATGCATAATTCCTTTTACCGATTAAATCATATCTTATTGATCGATCATTTAATCCAATACTTAAATGCCGTCGGACGAACCTAGGGTGGTGAGTGTGTACATCACCCACTCTTGGGATAACTCTTAGGCAGTGCCACTAGGGATGCCATCAAGCCAGAGCCTCTCGGGATACCTACGCCGAGGTAGAGCCTCTCGTGATACCAGCCATAAGCATGGTCCCTCGCCAGCTATGGTCTGACAGCACACAAATCATATCTCCATACTCCGTGTCAATATTGGGTCATGACTAGGGACGGTCCGCCGCCACCCTAACATGCCTCTCGGGTTCGAATCGTCCGTTCCGAACCTCTTGTCTAAATTTACGGCTTGTTAGGTCATGTAGATATGGTTCGTCACCAACCTTGCATGCCTCGTGTTTTATCTTACTCCTCAAATCTTTTACTTAATGCAATCTTGTGTATGACAAACATCAATCATATGCAACAACCAATTGATGCATGACCGTAGCTCATTTTATTTTAGCTCTTTTTAGTAGAGTGCCATGATTCTAGTGCATCTTATTTCTTTTATCGTGTTATCTTAGCTTAGTGTTACATGATGTCATGACAATCAATGATATCTTTTTAAGTGTATTTGTGATAAATGTTCATCTCATTTCTCGTGAATTCTTTCTAAATTGGTCATTTAGCATTTACGCTCCTAATCCTTTATCTATCGGCTTATAGTAATTTATTACGGCCCTAACATGCCACTAACGGTTGCTTTCAATCTCATCATGTTGCTAGCGAGCTTGTCGGCCCTAAACATGGTACTAGCGGTGTTTGTCTCGCCGGCCCTAAACATGGTACTAATGAGTTTATTTAGGCGGTCCTAACATATTTCTAATTTAATTCTTGTTACAAGCGGTCCTAGTATGATACTAGCGCCAAACATACATCATACATCACATCATTACAACCATGCAACCAACCAACCAAAATTACATCTCAATGGAAGAGAACTAAAATAAAATAAAATAAAATTCTAGAAAAACTAATTAATTACCCAACCCATGTTGCCCACGCATTTAAAGATTTTGTTTAGCCCAATTGTTTACTTAAAATTTATTATTCGGGTTGATGCTTATTTTGGGCCTAAGAGGGCCCATGAGAACTAACCCGCTCTTCCCCCTTACCTAGTTCGGAATAATACGGCGAAAGAGGCGATTTCCTAGGACGGTCCTACAAAATGTTAGTAAGGTAGAAAATTAGAAAATATGCTAAAATTTAGAAAATTTCCTAAATGGTACTTGGAAGGTTCATGTTCTTAACATCTAGGCCGAAATTTTACCTAGTGAGCAAAAAGGGTCTCAGGGTGTCTTCGGTGGCCTCGTGCCTATTCGGGATTGTGTCGGGAGCCTTCTTGATATTGATCCTAAAAATTACAGCATGCACACACTAACTTATAAGCTCATTTAATAGCTGTAAAAACTGATCTTGGAAGGAAAAAATTTTTATTTCGGTTACCGATATGTTTTCGGGATCTCTGACTCTCCGGGAGTCCAAAGAAGCGCCAAACCTTCAAGTAAGGATTTTCTAACCCTTTATAACAACATGGACAGCAAAGATAAGATAATTGTTAGGGCTGTAAGATTTGAAATTGACAGCCGAAAGAATTTTAAAAAGACTACGGTGGCTTACCGGGGTTTAGGAGCAAGTATGGATCCGATTGCACTGAAAACGAGTGCAAAACCCAAAACTTGGATTAACAATGATCTACCAAGAATTTACAAAAAAAATATTAGGACTTTAGGTGCTGGAAGAAAAGAAAAGAAAATTAAAAGAGTAATACCGAAGAATTTTGACTCACGCGAATCAAATCGGAATCATCGGTACTCGTAGGATCGCTTTTGGTGTTCGGATGTGGTTTCCCTTCAACTTAATAAACCTAAGCAATAATAGGGAATTAAATAGAATTCAAAATTGCTTGGATGATGGAGAAATAAAAGCCCAAAGGGCCGGACTTACACCGGTTCGACAAAGAACACGATCAAGCCGGTAATGGAGTGGAGAGTGCGAGGACGATCCTTTGGTGTTATACCTTTTTCCCCACTTTAATGAGCACGACCCATAACAATGGAGGAATGATGAGCCTATCTAATTGAACGAAAAGAATGAGAGAACAAAATATTGTCATGAGAAGAAAGTTAAGGTGAATTGGAGATGGCGGCCATAAGCATATTATTTTTACAAGTGCTTGGCGACTGTTGTTGAAAGAAGAAATAAAAGAAAAGGCAATAGTATTTGGAGGCTTGGTTATTCGGTCTAAACGCAATTCAGACTCCTAGGTGAGACAGAAATACGGGGAACAAAATAAAAAGGGAGAAAAGGAATAATAAAAAGGTAATTAACGTTTAATATGATAAATAAAGAAGATAAGGAGATAAAATAGATAAATTAATTTTTTTTAAAATATATATATATATTCCAGGAGGTGTTGCGGCTGGGATGCTTTATAAGAGAGAAATTAGGGTTAGGGAAATAAAAATAAATAAATAAATAAATAAAAAATAATAATCCTATGTAGCGGTAGCACGAACCCGGTTTAAATTGTACACGTGTGTTGGCTAAATTTTGGGAAACCTAAGCAAACGAATTCAGAATTGAGTGAGGTAAATTTCTCTTGACTCATTTTTGTGAGAAGAATCCAATGGTGCTCCCAGATTTTCCATTCGATGCTCGGTTGGAAATGACAAAAATGCCCTTAGCCTAAAGAAAATGACTTTGAGCTTCCAGATTGGAATTTGACTTAACGACCACTAAATAAATTATCTAAGGATCAAGATTTTTAATTTTATGTTGATTTTCTAAATTGGTAGATAAAATTACAAAAATACCCTTGAGGCTAAAATGTTAATTACTTTATCTTTAAAATTTATTTATTATATTTTATTTACTTATTTTATTTTTAATTTTTTTATTTAGGGTAATTTGAAAATTTTCTTTTTCTTAATTTTTAGGGTTATTATAGCCTCCTCCCCTTAAAAGAAATTTGTCCCCAAATTTGAAAAAGGGTGTTAAGAAGTACCTCAAAGCTGTGGATACTTCTTCCGAAGCTCATCCTCAACTTCCCAGGTTGCTTCTTGCTCTCCATGATTATTCCAAATAACCTTTACCAATTGAATGACTTTGTTGCGCAGAACCTTTTCTCTACGATCCACAATGGCCAAAGGCTCCTCGACGTAAGTCAAATCCTCGCGCAACTGCAACGGCTCCCACGGAATAACATGTGCTGGATCTGGCTGATACTTTCGAATATTACTCACGTGAAACACGTTATGAATTCCAGCCAAATTAGGTGGTAAAGCGACTCTATAAGCCACCTCTCCAACCCGCTCTAAAACCTCAAAAGGTCCAACAAAGTGCGGGGCTAACTTTCCTCTCACTCCAAAGCGTTGAACTCCCTTGGTCGGTGACACTTTTAGAAACACATGATCACCAACGGAAAACTCCAAGGGACGACGCCTCTGGTTTGCATAACTCCACTGCCTATCTTGAGCCGCTACCAATCGTTGTTTGATTATTTTGACCTTATCTGAAGTTTGTTGTACCAAATCTGGTCCTAATAAAGGCCTGTCGCCCACTTCTTCCCAACACACCAGAGTACGACAACTACGTCCATACAAAGCCTCATATGGGGCCATCTGAATGCTGGAGTGATAGCTATTATTATAAGCAAACTCCACTAGTGGCAGGTCATTATCCCAGGAGTTCTTGTAATCCAGTGCACAAGCTCTAAGCATATCCTCAATAGTTTGTATAGTCCTCTCTGACTGCCCATCTGTCTGTGGATGATAAGCGGTGCTCATTAATGTCACAGTACCCAACTGTTCTTGTAAAGCCTGCCAAAACTGTGATGTGAATCGTGGATCCCTATCAGAAACAATGCTCCTCGGTACTCCATGAAGACGAACTATCTCAGATATGTATAATTCAGCTAATCTAGCTACAGGCCAAGTCTTTTGGATTGCCAAAAAGTGGGCTGACTTGGTTAACCGATCAACTATAACCCATATTGCATCATGTCGACGACGAGTAGCAGGTAGCCCAACTATGAAATCCATTGTAATGTCATCCCACTTCCATTGAGGAATCTCTAATGGCTGTAGCAGTCCTCCAGATCTGTGGTGTTCTACTTTGACCTTCTGATAAGTCAGACATCTAGATACAAACTCTGCAATATCCTTTTTCATGCCACTCCACCAAAAGCTTTTCTTCAAATCATGGTACATCTTGGTGCCCCCCGGGTGGATGGTCAACTGAGATGCGTGTGTCGCTGATAAAACATCATACTTCACCTCACTACCTTGGGGAACAACAAATTTGTTTTGAAATTTTATGGTACCATCCACATCCATACTAAATCCTTTCTGCCCTAAAACTGACCATTCTCAACATTGTGGATCCTCCCTTTGAGCCTCTTTGACCCTTACTACAAGTGTAGGCTCCATATACAAACTGGCCATGAGAACCTGAGGTCCCTTCACTTAAACACGTAAGCTCATCTGACTAAACTCCTTTAGTAGTTTCCACTCAGAAACCATCATAGCATTCAGTTTAACACCCATTTTTCTACTCAAAACATCAGCCACTAGGTTAGCTTTACCTGGGTGATACTGAATAGTGCAATTATAATCATAGAGATATTCAACCCAACGATGCTGTCGATTATTAAGTTCTCTTTGTGACAATAGATACTGTAGGCTTTTATGATCAGTAAAGACCTCAAACTTTTCTCCATACAAATAATGTCGCCAAAGCTTTAACGCATGTATAACAACTGCCAACTCCAGATCATGAGTTGGGTAATTAAGCTCATGAGGCTTCAACTGCTTAGACCCATAAGCAATCACCTTTCCCGCCTGCATCAATACACAGCCAAGCCCCTGATGTGATGCATCTGTATAAACTGCAAAATGACTCCACCCATCAAGAAAAGTAAGAACAGGTGCAAAGACTAACCACTTCTTCAACTCCTGAAAATTATTTTTGCACTGCTCGGTCCACTGGAATGGTTGATCCTTCTTAGTCAATTGGGTCAAAGGGCGTCCCAGCTTTTAATAACATTCTACAAAATGTCTATAATACCCAGCCAAGCCCAAGAAACTCTGAATCTCAGACACGGTCGTCGGTTATTGCCAGTTCACCACAACTTCAACCTTACTAATATCCACTGAAATTCCTTCTTTAGTTACCACATGGCCTAAAAATGTGACACTGTCCAACAAAAACTCGCACTTGCTCAGTTTTGCATACAGCTTATGCTCCTTCAACGTTTGAAGTGCAATCCTCAAATGTTCTTTATGGCTTTCAACATCTGGCGAGTAAATCAGAATATCATCTATAAAAATGATAACAAACTGATCTAAGTATGGTTGGACCACCCTATTCACTATGCCCATGAAAGCTGCGGGTGCATTTGTTAACCCGAAGGGCATCACTAAAAACTCATAATGCCCATAATGAGTCTTGAATGTTGTATTTGACACATCTCCCTCTTTGATCTTTAATTGATAGTACCCAGGCCTCAAATCGATCTTGGAGAACACTAATGATCCCCTCAGCTGATCAAATAGGTCAATCCGAGGTAAAGGGTACCTATTCTTTATCGTCGCCAGATTCAGCTGTCAATAATCGATGCACATCCTCAAGCTACCATCCTTCTTCTTCACTAATAAAACAGGAGCACCCCAAGGTGAAGTACTTGAACGTATGAACCCCTTTTCGAGCAGCTCCTGTAATTGGCTTTTTAGTTCCGTCATTTCAAAGGGAGCCATTAGATAGGGTGCTTAAGAGATAGGAGCCGTTCCTGGCAATGAATCAATGGTGAAGTTGATATCTCGGCTAGGTGGCATTCCGGGTAACTCCTCTGGAAACACTTCTGGAAAATCTTCCACAATGGGAATACCAGCTACAGATTCAGGCTTTTCTAACTCTGTCTGCACATAAGCCAAATAGCCAATGGTGCATTGACAAAGATATCTATAAGCTTGCAAACTAGAAATTAAGATTGAAGTGAAGCTCTTTTTATCCCCAACAAACTGCACTTCTGACCCATCAGGCAATGAGAAGGTAACTAGCTTCTAATAGCAATCCATTTTAGCATGGTGCCGATGTAGCCAATCCATGCCCAAAATACAATCAAATTCAGATATCCCAAGCACAAAGAGGTCAGTGTCTAGATCGCGTCCTCCAGTAGAAATCGAACAAGATTGAAGTACACAAGTAGAACTCATACTAGTGTCTGATGGTGTAGAAACCATTGGTATAAAAGGAAGCTCTTTAACAGCCATGCCTAACTAATCAGCTAGTCTAGGAGATATGAAAGAATGTGTAGACCCCGAGTCTATAAGAACTCTAGCAGGGAATCCTGAAATAGAAAGAGTACCTATGATCAATTCAAACAATTACTAACTTAAGCATGACACTACCATGAACTTGAAATTAAATGCCATAATTAAAAGTTATAAATAACAGCGTACCTTGCGCCACACCTGGAGCATCCTTAGCCTTCTCAGCTGTCACTGCATAAACACGTCCTGCCACACGAGGTTTCTTTGTTGGTGGTCCTGCCGGCGCTGCTGGTGGGACGTGTGCTGCTAGTGGGGAATCCCTCTTAGGACATTGCTTGGATAGATGCCCTATCTCTTGGCAATAGAAACAGGTCACACACCGCTCTCCAATTGGGTGAAAGAAATGACAAGTCTGACATCTAGGCTCTCCCTAGCCCTAAAAAACCGGTCGCACTGTAGGCTCTCCTGTCCCATTAAGCTGTAGTCGGGTAACTCTGCTATCGATTGGTTGACCTCTGCCAAAATTTTCTCGCCCCTGAATAGGCATCAGTCGTGCTATAGGATGAAAACTGCCTGCATGCGTAGGTCGTGATGGCATACGACCTCGACTCCTGTCAACAGGTCTAGATAGCTGCTTATCTCTCATCCTTGCCTCACCCCATTGAGCTAAGGATACTGCCCTATCAAAGGTATCAATCTCTTGCATAATCAACCTATCTGCCAGCTCGTCATGCAAACCATTAACATACCTCTTGATTTTCCTTGGTTCATGTGCCACAATGAGCTCAGCATAGCGGGCCAAGGCATTATACCTAGTTGTATACTGATCTATTGTCATGCTCCCCTGTACCAGTGCAAAAAACTCTTGCTCTTTTCTGTCCCTCATGGCCTTAGAGAAGTATCGACCATAAAAAGTCTGCACGAAAGTCTCCCAAGTGATATATCCATCTTCAGTCCTCGGAACCCTTAGTCGAGTGGCCTCCCACCATGTCTGGGCCTTCTCAACCAAGTTAAAGGTAGCTAAGTCCACCTTGTCTTCTTCTGGAATTCTTAAAGCTGAAAGTGTCCTCTCCAAAGCCCTGATCCACTCCTCTGCTTTGGTAGGGTTAACCCCACCAGTATACTCACCAGTTAGCCTCTTGAACCGCTCAAGTAGGTCGGCCCTATGCTGACATCTGGCTGGGGCATGAGGCTGCTGCTCCTACTGATTCAAATTCTAAAAGTACTGGCCTAAAGCAATAACTGTCTGACGCAATGGATCATCATTGGCTTGCTGACCAAGATTCTGGGCTTGTTGCCCATTATTCAGCATGTCCTGTCCAGGCACTTGAGCATGATGACCTCGACCACGAGCTTGTAGTTCATCCTGTGCGCCTCGTCCAAGACACAAGGCAGGGTACTCATGTGGGTCCATGACTTAAAAAGGAAAATTTTTAATCTAACTCAGCCAATTTTTTTTTTTTGCAGCTTTTAATTTATAACATTATGTAGGGCTCTAGGTAGCTCCTATCTTATTTTAATTATTGAATTATTTAGTGCATTGTTTTATAAGTCCCCCTAGTGAAAGCCAAGTTGTTAACTTTTGTTTCTAACCTTGCTCGTATATTATGCTTAATTATGGAAATTGTTCAAAACCTACCCAAGGTCCTTAACTTAGGCAAACAAACAAGGAGCATACTTACTGAGTGAGGTCGCTGCCTTCCTCGAATCTTGCTCTGATACCATCTGTAATGACTCAAGTCCAGAACCGGTCAACGGAACACTTGCCCACAACACATGGGCTATCCTTTGGAAAATGATAAGCGCTAGGTGCTTATGTTCTGGAATTTGAGTCTATATATCCACAAAAGACTTCTCACAATTCACCAATGTGGGATATGGGGGTGTTACTAATAGAGTAAAAGAACTTATAATTTTAGGATAAAGGAAAAAATATATGTGAACTATTATAAAGTGTTCACTTATATAATTTTTTAATATATACTTTTTATACCTAAAATTATTTTTTAATATGCAACACTTATAGATTTCCATGTGAAATTTTAGCATGAGTTTTACCACATAATAAGCTTTCACAGTATATACCCATTCAAGTTGAAAAACCAAAAAAACTTAATTGACAAAAAAATTATTTTCAAAAGTACCTTTTACAGTAATAAAAACATTAGCTTGAGTTTTTGGAATGATAAGTTGAAATTTTAAGTTTTATAAAATATTAACTTGAGGTATTATTTGATAGTAATATAGAACCAAGGGTGATATGTTTGAAGCAAAAAAAAATTAATGGCAATTTAAGAGTTTTATGTAAGATTAACACAAAAAATAATTGTATATAATAGGTAATTCTATAATATAGAATTAAGGGAGGGCAAGTTTGTAGCAAAAAATAAAATTTAGTGACAACGTAAAGGTTTCTTTTAGTGCCAACTTAAGGGTTTCTTTTAGTGTTCTAGTGTTAATACAACTCCACTTAAATAGATAATGATAAAATTGAGTTTCATTAAGAGAACAAAACATCTTATAACACAAGGATAAAAAAGTCATTTAATATTTATGCACCTTCATATTTTTTATAATATAATATAATAGAAGCTAAGATATTACTCTTTTTTCTCTACTTTCTAAACTTTGCAACATAATGCAGAATGATGAAGAATAAAAAGTTTATATCCATTTGATTACCACTAACTTATCGGATCAGCGACTAAAAAAACTCTTATAATACTTGGCCTATAGAACCATCCATGCATGAGTTGAATTACTTGTACGGGTTCGCAAACTTTATATGTCGTTTGCTCGGCATCCTTTTTCCACTTGGTCCAAGTCCTTAAAATTGAAAATAGGGAGCCAAATTAGTCATAAGAAGCCGTCTAGAATGATTATCATTCACTTTTAACAGAGTAGACATTAGACCCTCGTGAAAATGCGTTGCAGGTCAGAAAGTGAAGGTCATGGGAGAATACAATGAAGTAGGGCGATGGAACGACAGATTCTGGTTTCTGGCCATCCTGGGCATGAGGGGAGTACAACGGAACTAAATTCATGGTAAATGGTGATGGTGAAGGTAGGTGTGAAAATGAGCCGGGCCGAGCCCAAGCTCATTAGGCTCGAGCTCGGCCCCTTTGATATTCGGCACTACCCGGGTTCGAGCTCGAATTACTTGAGCCCAAATTTTCAGGCTCGAACTCGGCTCGAGATAGGCTCGAGCTAGACCCAAGGGCTTGTTGGGCTCAAATGACACATACAAATCTTTAGTCTTAGAATTATAATTTAGATGAAAGATGGGGACTAAATCTGTAATTTTCTATAGAGATAGCGAGAGAACGGAAAATGACAGATCATATCCTAAACTTTCTAATTTTTTTAGCTTTACCCTGATTTCATAAATCTCACAAATGAGCCATCACCTTCCTCAAGACGAGCCGGAAGTACGATTCAAGTTGCAGCAGCCTTGTCGGGTGCGTGGGAGCGAGATCAGCCAGTGCAATACAACACAAATATTGAAGCCAAATAAGTGAATACAAAAACGAAATTTCACAAAATGCTCCCTGGTTGGTGCGACAAGCCAATGACAACCGTTTGTGCATGGTGGTGGTGCTAATTCTGAAGCATCGCAAAGTGGAAGCATCGGAGACGAGAGGGAATCGGAATCCATTGCGAAGGCGAGGGATTCGAGTTACAGGCCAAGGGGAGTAGCCGAGGCCGAGACGCCGAGTAGGGGACTGGGTGGGGAGTCAGGGCAGGGGAGAGCCGGGACGGGAGTAGGGGAGGGACTCAGGGTCGTGGAGTCAGGAGTCGGGAGGGACTCGGGAAAATGACGAGACAGTGAGACACGAGACGAGACAAGAGTCTGAAACTCTGAAGACTGAAGTCTTCTGAACTCTGTCTAATTTTGATTTACGATTCTTCCGAATCCGAAGAGAGACAAGAGACTAGGTCAAAAGGGCCTAAGGGGAAGGGCCGAAGGGGAGTAGGCTGGGACTAGGACAACAGGCCTAATAATAAGGCCCAATAATTTAAAAATTGAGCCTATTAAGCTCGAGGGCCTAAAGGGTCGAATATGTGTAGGCTCGAGCTCGGCTCGAAAATAACTCAAGCCCAATTTTCGGCCCGAGCTTGAGCTCGAGCTCAAAAATATCCGACTCAAAAATCTCATACTCGAGTTCGAGCTCAAGCTACCAAAATAAAACCCGTCCCATTTTCAGCCCTAGGTGAAGGCCAATTTGGGAAATCAATCAAATAAAAAATCAAACATATTTTATAGGCATTCTCTCGAATCCAGGGTTTGGCAGTTGGACCATTGTAAGTCAATAAACTTTTTTGAGTAAATTGCATAAATGGTCCATAACCTTTGATCATTATTTTCATTTAGTCTTTAACCTATTGAATGTTTTGTTTTGGTCCTAAACCTATTAAAATTGTTTCATTTTGGTCCCTTACCAAATGAAATTCTTTAACTCAGAATAATTATCTAACAAAAATTTTTAAAATCCTAATTTAAATATTTGGTAACTGTCTTCCAATAAATTTAAATAGTTTAATATTTTTAACAGTAAATAGACAATTTAAATAAATAATTTTTTTCTCTCTGAATCAAATAAGTTCAATTTACAGAAAAAAAAATGTGATTTGAATTTTTTATTAACTGTAAAAAAAATTATTATACAGATTAAATTTATTGTAAGATAGTTAGCATATAGTTTAAATTATGATCTAAAAAGGTGTTATCAGACAAATATTTTGAGTTAATAAATTTCATCAATTTGGGACCAAAATAAAACGTTTTCAATAGATTTAGGACTAAAACAAAACATTTTAATAGGTTTAAGACTAAAATAGAATATTCAATAGGTTATGGACTAAAAAAACAATGACTAAAGATTAGGGGTCATTCATAAAAGTTACTCATACTTTTTCTCTAGTGAGGACCAAGAACTTATGAATCAGCTGTATTTCAGTATTTCTCTTCATGAATTACAATTGCATTACGGAAACCAACCAACCAACCAATGAACCAATCAGCCAGCCAGCCAGCCTACCTACTCAACTCGATTCAGTTATTCTCCAAATGTGTTGCACAGAACAAACCTCCCACCTCCCTAATTGAAGCCCTTTTCTTCTCTCAACCACTTTTCATATGTCATAGTTGTGAATGGCATCTCCACTTCAAAAAAGTCTTGCGCTTCTAGTTTGCTGAAACAATGGACAAATAATCTCTAAGCACAAGACCATCCGCCACCAAGAGACCATGGCAACAACCCGTGGCAGAAGAGACAGCATTGTCATTTCCGTACATCTTAACAAGAGTCCAGAATGTGACACTAAGGCCTCAACTGCACCAAGTCCTGTTTCATACAATTCTGCAGCAGCCATGAGATCACCAGTACTCCCCACAGGAGCAAACACCATTGTGGAAATGGTGGAACCGATTAGTATCCCTGATAGTAATCTCACGCTCAGCCACTTTTGAGATGAGCTTGGCAGCAATATGGCAGTCCCCACATATACGTAGGTTCTTGGTAATTCTGATTGGCCTTCCGTGCTCAGTATTCAAAATGGCAAAGACGATAGCCAGCTTCTCACTGTGAACAGAAAGATGGCCTTCCTTGTCTTCTTCTTCCACATCATGAAGAGCAGACTCGGTCTCAGGAACATAACCTAATTCTTTCATCTTCCCTACCAGTACCTCTAGTTCTTCATAAATCTCCTTTGACTGTGGATGTGAGCGGTCACCTGCAAGGAAAGTATAAAATTGACCGTTGAGCTCAAGATTGCTGGATCCAGCCATTTTTCTGACTCCTTTACTCTTCATGATGGATCTGATCTTTGTTACCTCCTCCCATCGACCAGCTTTGGCATATATGTTTGATAGCAAAACATAATAACCCGACTGCTCAGGGGCTAATTGAAAAAGTTGATCAGCAGCAAGTAGCCCAATATCCATGTTAGAGTGCATCCGACAGGCACCTAGCAAAGCACCCCAAACCCTTTCATTGGGCTCCACAGGCATCTGTTTAATGAAGCCATAGGCCTCCTCTACTTTTCCTGAACGTCCTAAGAGGTCCACCATACTAGAGAAGTGTTCTATTCGAGGAGTGATCTTATACCTCTCTATCATCATATTATAAAGATGTTGCCCTTCTGCTAATAGTCCTGCGTGGCTACAAGCTGATAGAACCGATACAAAAGCAATGGAATCTGGACTCAGACTCGAGTCTTGCATTTTAGAGAAGAGAGCCACTGCATCTTGACCTCGGCCACTCATACCATATGCAGAGATCATAGAAGTCCATGACACAATATCTCGAAACTTCATCTCATCAAACACTGCCCTGGCCTCCTGTAAGCACCCACACTTAGCATACATGTCAATAAGTGCATTTTCCAACAATAAGTTAGGAAGGAGTTTCCTCATATGAACATACTTGTGAATTTGGCGCCCCAATAAGATAGCAGACAGATCTCCACAAGCAGGAAGAACACTAGCAATCGAGACAGAATCTGGTTGGATCCCACGTGCCTCCATATCTAAATACAAATCAACTGCTTCAGCTGCCAGTGAATTATTGACATAGACTGCAATCAACACATTCCAAGAAACCAATGTTTTATTGGTCAAACACGAGAACATTTTCCTAACATACCGAACATTGTCCATGGACGTGTTAGCCACAGCAGGGAGGAGGCTAGCCATGGTACCGGCGTCTGGTTTTATATTCGAGGATTCCATTTCCTTACAGATCTCCAACGCATCATCAAAAAGTCCCTTTTGGGCGTACCCAGCAACCATTGAGTTCCAGGAAACCACATCTCTGCTGGGCATTTCATCGAGAACCTTGCGAGCGTCTAACAAACAATTACATTTTGCGAACATGAAAACGAGCCCATTACCAGTAAAAACGTTGGAATCAAGACCCACTTTCACGACAGAAGCGTGGACTTGCAATCCCACCAGCAAATTCCCAGACCCAGAACATGCCTTTAACACACAAGGATATGTGTAGTGATCAGGGTTAAACCCACCGCTCGACATTGTCCTGTAAACGAGAAGAGCGTCATGGTAGAAATTGTTGTTCACGTAGCTTCTTATCATGACATTGAAGAAAACGATATTCTTGACAGGAATTTCGTCGAATATTTGGCGTGTGGCTGTGGGTTTTCCGCAGGCCGCATAAGCTCTCATCAACTTGACGCCGAGAGATGGGTTGAACCGGAGATTGTGGTCAATAAGTATTTTGGAATGGAGCTTTTTCAGTTGTTTGATATCTGGGTATGCGTCCAATATTTTACTGCAGGACTCTTCGGTGATAGGTGGACCGAGTTCGGGTTTGGGAAGTAAAGAAGATGAGCTTCGAAATCTATTGACAGTTGAGGAATGGCGCGAATGAAGTTGAACGGTTTTCATGAATCGCGTCAGACCCGAGATCGGAGGAGCCACCAATATTACTTCATACACTTGTTGGTGTAAGGCAAGGTATAAGGTTCAACGAGTGAACACTTTCTGAGAGGCTCATCAGTTTCTTCCATTCTTCCGCTTGGCGGGGTCTTCTATAAACTTTCTGATCGATTTGATTTTTTATTTTTATTTTTATTTTTTCAGAAAGATAAGCGAAATCTGGGTCCTTGTTCTACTTCTCATAAACAACTATTGCTCAGGTGTGATGTGGCCCACGATTTGTCATTTTAACATTACGCTCTTCATCAAGTCATGAATGATCCTATTTATGCACTTCAACAGTTGGAACTACTTTGTGCGCCTTTGGACTTAAAGTTACAAGGTAGCACCGGTGCTGCTTGTCTTCATCAGCTGTCTTGAAACAAAGCCTTCGAGACCGGAGAAAAAGAGTGAGACCTACGGTTTGCCTGCTGCACCTCCTCCTCTCTTTGCAGTGAATCTCTTTTGCCTGTCATTGGGGTCTCACACACATAGTCACGGCTTGCAGTTCCACTGCCCTCCCTTTTTGAAAACATGTGCAGAGAATCAGACTTCGGTTTCATTCCCTTCAGCTGCTTTGGAGCCCAAACTCTGTGCAAGTCCGGCATCCAAGTTGTGAAAGATGAAAACCTACGAGCCCTCTCTCTCCTTTCTTGAGCTTCAGTTAGCTTCTGAACATCCACCTCGCCTGTGATCCCCCGGGACCTTTTACACTCATTTTTTCGCTGTTTCAAAGATCTATCTCTCGATGCATTTGGCTCAGCTATGAATTTTCCATGCCTCCCATCCTTCTCTAGCTTTTCCTTGGGAGGCCGGTTGATTTCGTCACTGTTGAAAGAATGAATGGGGGACACATTCTCCTCTACAAACAGCGACAAATCCATTCTCGTGTAGATTTTGCCAACTACATCTTCAAGAGAATCTCCATACCTGAATTCATTTGCTTCCAAACTTAGAATAAATCTTACATGTTTCACATCAAGCAATACCAACACACGAGACTAGTTCACAGCTGAGGAAGCCGATAATTTGCTGAAAGTGTTCAAATTCAATAAACAAGTGGTCATGAATGTGGTTAGTTCAGTATAAGCTGTCAAGGATGCACAGGCAGCTGAACCCATTCTAAGGATATCAATACCAAGTTACCGACCATTAACAGCCACATTGACCCAATTCCATTAAAAAATCATTTTAGTTTAGGAGAAAATTTAGCACATCCATGAGCTTTAGCAATATTTACCTGCTCTTTATGAGTTTCCCAACATAATTGTCAAGTCTCCAATCGCCAAAGAAACCTCCCTCCAGATGGCACTGAATTGACTCCAAGAAAGAGCAAATATGTCGCACAAACTTCTGCTTTAATGGCTCCGCATTATGGGATGATACTACATCGGACAGCAGAATCTCCATGCGGAACAATATTTGCAGTTCATATCTTATACTTGTCAAGGAAAATAAAGTGCTTGAAGCCAATTGTTGTTAGAAACAGATAACAAGCTGAATACAATAATCAAATAAATGAAATGTCATGTTAATGGCAAAAGAGAGAATGAAGTAATGTGCTAAGGATACTCTCTGACAATATTAGCCGGGGCAGGTCCAGTAGACATCTGATCAGATGTTTGAGAGCCCGGTTTCAACTTTTTGTGCAAAGTAGCCAAGTCCTTTGGGTCTTTCAGTAAAAGCTCTGTTAATTCAGCAGCAACAATAATAGCACAAGAGTCATCAGATTTCTCCTCTGAATTTTGACCCTCAGAATCATTCCCTACTCCATGCTTTTTGTACAGCCAAAATATGCATGAGGTCACAAGTCTCTCTGCAAAGGCTGCCAAGTCCACTTCTTCAGATTCAAGTCCTTGGCCTATTTTATTAGCAAGACTACTGAAAAAATTTTCCAAAGTTTCTGAACTGAAATAATTAGCAGATTCATCCATCATTCTAGAGAACCCCTCTCCTAGTGAAGCAGAACAAGATGCCTCCAGTTGACTCTCGAGAGGCGATCCTGTTGTTCTTTGAGCTGTATCTTCTGAAACAACATGATCTGTCTTAGAACCATTTAGAATATTGAAACTGAATGAGCTAGAATTCTTAATCTGCTTCATCCAGCATTTCAGAAATTTTAGCTTTTTTGAATTATTACAGCTCCTGGCAAAGTAAGCCTCTTCAAGGTCGAAGCATAAATGATCAAATGCAGCTTGACAAAATGTATTCCATTTAAGATCATGCAGCGAATGCAATGTCTTTATGCTTTTCTTTCTTTGGCCACCATCAGCAGCAGTATCACAAACCTTATCGCCCCTTCCCATTACAAATGCAGCCAAATCTGCTCCTTTCATTTCCTGTATCTTGTTCTGGGAGTAAAATTCATCTTCCAGGATATAGAGTACAGAAGAAGAAACAGTAAGTGGTTTCAGGATTCCCATATGCAAATCACAATTACCATCTGACAAAGAGACCAAAGCGCAATAGCTATTTCTGTAGAGAAAACTCAGTAGCATTGGCCAAATTGGCACAGGTTTTCTTGTCAAAGACTCACCCATTTCCATTGCCAGCATATGAAGAACCTTGTATGCGTAGAAATCACTAAAAGTTTCCACTTTATCTGCACCGCGGTCCCCCAGTAACTCACGAACAAGAATCGCCTTAGATAAGTGCCCATCAAATTTCTCCTGCTGCGCATACTTCCTCACTGCCTTAATGCGCATTCTAGTCGTTTCTTTACAAACTCGCTCTACCATAGACCTCTCCTTTTCATCAGATCCCCTTTCCGCATTAGTCATATCAGGCATGAAGGGGACACCATCAGATTTGGGTCTCTTTGCAGAACACGCCCCAAAATCAACAAATTCAAGCTCACAGCAGTTGCATTCTAGAGGCTGCCCATTCACATCTGATATTTCAAGACTCAACTGTGCCTTGACAGCCTTAGCGGGCCTATTAAAACCGCAGCCAATATAACTTGAACTCAAAAATCCAATATTTGGATAAATCAAACCAAAAGGAACAAGAGCAGAACCTAAAACGACTGAATCTCCCGAGCAAATTCCCCAACCCAGGTTCTTAATCCCATCCTCCAGAAACCTTAATTCCTGTTCCGGCTGCCCCTTTTCGATTTCTCCCATTTCACTCTTCAAATTGACCCAACAGCAATGAATATCCCTATGTAAAAATGCGTCAATCACAATTCTAAATAGCCCAGATAATTTATCGGTGAAAGCGGCCTCGTTTCTTAGACATTCGTCACCAATTTCCACGCCCAAAAGTTCAGCCAACCCATTCAAATCCCGAATCACCGGCGAGAACAATACCACCAAATTAGACTTGATAGAAACACAAGAATCGCAGTCCAACGACTTACCCGGTACCGGATCCTGAACTAGAAGATCCCATGCGTAGTCGTGAAGGATCTGGCACATCGAAGCGGCAATATTAGACGCCCGAGACGCATTGAAATGAAGCGAACTTTTTCCAGTTGAATCGGGAAGAGAATTGAGGAATCGGATGAGGGCTTCTAGGGTTAAATTTGGCGAGTCGAAGGAGAGAGAAAGTGAGGATGCAGGGAGCTTTGAAGAGGAAAGTACAGGGGAAAGAGAAGAAAAGAAACCCCTGAAAGAGAAGAGAGAGTTGGAAAGAGGACGAAACGTGAGAAGGGTTCTTGCGGCAGAGATAAGGGATTTGAGATATGGTTTTGGATCTGGGTGATTGAGGAACGGATTCAGATCAAGAAGAAGGACTATGCGCTGTGTTCTGCTGTAGTCTGTGAATGGGTCAAAGCTTCTGGCCGCCATTGAAGAGTGAAGCATCACAAGGAGACCTTCTGGAGGGCGAGCTAGTTCGCAGCTTCGTCAAGGTTTGCTCTGAGTTCTTGGAGTGTTAATGGACGTATTTTGACCGATGAGAGAGAAACAACGGAGGAAGGAGTAGGGAATATGGCGGGAGGGCGGCTAGAGAGGGAAAGCGGAAACTAATCGGCATTTAGAAAATTGGCGGGAAGTGGTGAATGGCAATATACAATCTTATGCCTTTTACTTCCACCTTTGTTCTATTTTCACCCTATGTTTGATCTCGAACAACCACTTCGTGTTTGATTTGAAGCTCCAAGTTTTAGAATCACTCATTTTGATTCTTATTAATCGAAACTTTGTGGTATAACAACTTTACCATGTTTAGATAGTACGATGTATGGAAGACCTGCGTGTTGCAGCGATTATATAATGTCACAATATTAAATAAAATAATAATGAAAAAAATAATAATAATAATTTAGGGATCAAGAGAGAAAACGTAAAAACTTTAGGCATTAAAAATTTAACAATTGACTTAGGAAAAGTTAAGAAAAAAAAGTCTTATTTCACTAAAAAAATAAATAAACCATGGTGACCAATATTTTAGTTTAGAAAATAAAACATAAAAAAAAAAAGAACCAAGAGATTAAACAAAAACACTATAATTTATTAAACTCAGGGTCTAATATCATAAATGGAAATAATATAGGGACTGAAAATGTGCTTCACAAAAAAGATAAGTGAAAGTAGGAGACTAGCGAGATCGACCATCAAAAAGATATTTTCATTCAAAAATTTCACCAACCTTCCAAAAGAAGCAATCCAACCCAACATAAAAAAAGAAAAAAAAAAGAAGAAAGGACTGGCAACAGAATGGGTCACAACCCAGCCCAACACTGAAGGGCAAAAGTAGAAAGAAACTATAGTTTACTGTAGATAAAACAGTGGTTAGAATATAGAGAGTTTTTTTAGGTGCACTTTGTAGCAAATATTTTTTTTTAATAAATTTTGACATTAAAAAAAATGCCAATAATAAATAATTAAAAACTTCTCATTCATAAATGGATGTTAATTAATTAAATTTGCTTCATTTTAATTTTGGGTTGGGTTTTCTTTATGTTATGTTCTTATTATTAAAATGATTAATTGTGATCAAAACATAATTCTATAAAATATAACACTACATGGGCTTCGAAATGATAAATATTTTTTGTCATCAAAAAATAATTCACTAAAAAGTTTCATCTTTTATTAATTTAAATCTCAATTTTTAATATCGATAAGAAATTTATTTAGTAAAATTCACTCAAAAGCTTTAAAGTTTAATAAAGTAATTTGATCCATCGATCCATAATTGTTAAAATTGAAAATGAATATGAAACATCACATTGTACATGTTTTGAAATGATGGCTAAAATTTTTCATTAAAAATTAATTCACTAAAAAATTTTATCTCTTATTAACTGAAATTTCAATTTTTAATATTCTTTATAAATTTATTTAGAAAAATCCATCTTCAATTTATTTATCTTTTTTTAACCTTTATTAAGTCAATTATTAAAACCTTAATGTCAAAAGTTATTTCTTCAAGCTAAAGAAATAAACCATGATTACCAAGATTTTGCTTTAGAAGACAATAAATAAAAAAATAACAAAAAAATTAGAGATAAAGAGAACAAATTATACTCACCAATGTCTTTCCTTAGAAAATAGTACATAAAACAACAACAAAAAAAAAACTTGGGATGAAGAGAGCAAATAGAAGAGGTAGATTAATGGTTATAAAATTTGGGGACCAAAATACAACACTGATGTAAATTCGAGCCTAAAATGAAAGCATTAGAAAGTTAGGAACTAAAACCGTGTTTTCACCGAAACAACATATGAAACAGATTGAAAGCGTAAAATTGCAACACATATCCTCAGGAAATTCAACGCTTTGCAAAAAGAGGATCAAACTCTTAAAAAAGTAAATCGTATCTGGAAAAACAAAAAAAAATGACGAATGCAAAAAAAAAAAACTGATAAGGGGCAAAATGGTAAAGACACTATTTTTTACTGCTCATTTAAACAGTAGTTGAACACGACTTTTAGTATATAGTACAATTAGTCAAGATGCGGAAGAGTGGCAGAAAGTCAAATCGGAAGTTTATATGATTCATATGAGCAACACTACTTGCAGAAAACCAAACAATCAGGGTAAATTATGTCCGTGACCCCTAATTTTTAATTATTGTACCATTTTAGACCCTAACCTCAATTTTATATATAAAAAATCTCTAATCTCATTTAAATGTTTCATTTTGAACCTTTTGTGAATCAAAAACTTTAGTTTAGATGGAAAATGCCACGTGGCACGCCAAAGTGAACGATTTGCCATGCTGGCACAATAAATAATAGGAAAAAATGCTAACTTTAATGCCTGAAAACTTTTCTTTCAACAAATCCTCCTTAAAACATTTAATTTTAACAAAAAACTCCCCTCCCCTCCCCCATTCGGCAAACCCACTCCTCCATCCACCTCATATGCTCCAGCTGCCTCCTTCTCCTCCATTCGACTCCCTTTTCCTCCCGCCACCTGCCTCTTCTCTGGCCCACCTCCCTCTCCTCAAGAACCACACCACCAACCTCAGCGGCCATGCCCTCGATTCAAATCTGTCCAACCCGACTTTCCTTAAGTACACCACCTGTGGCTACCACCGAAATTTCCACAGACAGAAGCCTAATGACCCTTTTCCCACTGCCAACACCACCGCGACAATTGAGTACTAGCCCCATTGCCTTCGATTTCACCAAAACCACCTCCTATTTCACCTAGAAGCTTCAACAAGGTGTTGATCTCGTTGGCCACTCTTTGTTACGAAAGTTGAAATGGCTCAATGTGATTGTCAGTCCCTTTGCGGTGGCGCTACATGGTTGATGGTGATCAAAGGCAGGCAGAGAAGAGGGAGGCAGCTAGAGGACAGGAGGTGGACGAAGGAAAAGGAGGCAGCCAAAGGATAGGAGGCGGATGAAGGAGAAGGTTCACCGGAGGGGGGAGAGGAGGGTAGTTTTTTGTTAAAATTAAATGTTTTAAGGAGAATTTGTTGAAGGAAAAGTTTTCAGGCATTAAAGTTAACATTTTATCCTATTATTTATTATGTCAGCATGACAAATCGTCCACTTTGGCATGCTACATGGCATTTTCTATTCACACTAACGTTTTTCATCCATAAAATGTTTAAAATGAATCATTTAAATGACATTAAAGATTTTTTATATACAAAATCAAGATTAGTGTCTAAAGTGGTACAATAATTAAAGGTTAGGGGTCACAGAGACAATTTACCCTAAACAATCACATTGCTTAGAAACTTATGGAATCAAGACTAGTATAATATCTTCAACCTCATGCAATGCATAAAATCAATTTGGGTTAAAAAAAAAAAGAGGAAATTACAATAACCCTCATGCAGTTTGGCAAAACCTACGATTGCCCATTGTTGTTTCAAAAACCTACAATTGCCCCCCTCAATCTTTAATACCGTTAAACTCCGTTAAGACAAAGAAAAAACAAAAGGAAGAGCTCTATTTTACCATCCTAACTTTCTCTATTTGATAACTTTGCCCCCCAACTCTCATCCCTCCCAGTGCTCCCACTCTACTCTTTGCCTTAACTCTCTTCTCGCCATCGCCTTAACTTTCATCCCAGTGCATCCGAGTCCAACACAGAAATGAACCCTCTAACCTTGTTGCTCATCGAATCGCTGCCAGCCCTTGCCGTTTCTCGTCGAATCACCTCACCCACCTCTTTTCGCCTCCATCGCTCCGCCGTTTCTCGTCGAATCGCCCCACCCACCTCATCTCTGCCATGTTTCCGGCTCGACCCTACTAGCTCCGCCTTCTCATCGTGCGCCAACAACACTCATCCTAGATAAAATAGGGCAGCCTCGGTGATTCTGCAGTGAGATCCAGGCAGCCTCGGTGATTCACATTAGTCACCGGGGGGACGAGGGTTTGTGGGTGGGTGAAAACAGCGAAACGGTGATGGGCTTGCTAATCTTTGGTGGCGACCAGATGGCGAGACGATGGGCTCGGCGATCTAATCAGAATCGGAATTGTCTGGGCGGGATCGACGGACCAAATCTCGGGGGGAGGAGCGGAGGATAGCGAACGTGTTTTTTTTTTTTTTTGTCTTAACGGAAATTAAGGATGTTAAAGGTCGAGGGGGGCAATTGCGGGTTTTTGAAACAGCGAGGAGGCAATCATAGGTTTGGCCAAAACTCAGGGGGGGGGTTATTGTAATTTTCCCTTAAAAAGGGCCTAGGCAGATATTTAGTGTATTGAACTAAAATGATTATTCCTTTCTGCAAGGTGAAGCCTATGCCCATTTGGGTTAGCATCTCAAATAAGTAAATCAGTACACGTATAACCCTCACCGGGTCACACTAAATAGAAAGGTATGCCGCATATGTAGATAATTTTGTTGCTTTTTATGGACGGATAAGGACGATATGTTATCATTTGTCGAGGAAATAATAGACAGCTGAAGGAAAAGGGCGGACCTTCGGAGAAATACTGGAGAAAAACCGGAGCAGGCCCAAGACGGTCAATCAGAAAGACTGAGCCCATATTCGGCCCACCTCCACAATTCTGCAAAACAAATTCTTCTCCCAAGTTCTAACCAATTCCACCACCAACAAAAGTAAAATCACAGTCACCTCCCTTGAGTTGAGCAGGTATGTTCGGGGCGTCTTCGTCTCTTCCTCTCCTATCTCCAACACCCACCGTCCCCAACCCTCCAAGGCTTCCTTGCTTCGCCCCATTTTACCCCCATACTCCTCGGAAGTTCCATTGGATTCCCCACTCAAGAACCCTACCTCTGGTTCGCACGAGATCGCCGGAAGCGGAGGAGCTTCCTTCGGCGGAGGATGAGTGGCTCAGCAGGCTCCCGGAAAAGAACAAGCCCTTGTACTCTCATAGCTTGCCTTGCATCGAAGCCTGGCTCAGGAGCTTAGGGTTTTACCAGAGCAGAGATGACCGGGCTTTGTGGCTGATTGAGAAGCTCGATTGGCACGCCCAATTGTCTCTCGACATCACTGATCTCTATATCAGGTAAAATCCTCGGCGAATTTTCCTTTTTCTGGATCTTTGCCTCTTTTTGTTTAGTTCGAGATGGTTAATTAGTTCAAAGGTAATTATTTAAGCAAATTTATGTGTTCTAACTGATTAGAGCTAGAAGGTAGTTGGAAACTTGGAAAATTCGAGGGAGAACTGGTTAAGCGTGTAAGCGGAATTTATGACTGTGAATTTGTACTTGGAACTGGAGCATGTGGTTGGAAGTGAAACCCAACCCAACCAGAGCTTAGCAAGAATTCTGGATTGTCTTCATGGGATTTGGATGGAGGATAGAGGGTATATCATTTTCTCTTCTACCTTAACGATTGCCCAGAAGTTCTAGCCTGGAAAATAACCTCTGTGTAGCGGGCTGGGTCAGCAGGTTGGAAAACAGTGTAAAGTAACATGCTTTAAAGGGTGTTAGCTTCATTTGATTTGGACTTACCATCTTCAGGTTCCTTTCGAGAAAGAATATGATGAAAGCATTGTATATATTCATTTAATATTTTCTGATCCTTTGGGACACTGGTCATGTTATTGTTCCTTGATGGGGCTTAGAAGGTGGTATTTTTTTATGCAGGTACCTAAAGAGTGGACCTGGAAATCTAGAGAGGGATGTGGAGAGGAGATTCAGCTACGCTTTAAGTAGAGAGGATATCGAAAACGCGATTCTTGGTGGCCCGTAGAAGACTATAGATTACCTGATACTTCCTGCTTGTAGCGACTTCTCCCAGGCAGTAGCTAGTGCTCATCTTCAATTCTGATATATATGAAATAACCTTTTGTTCTGTAAGTCTTTCCCCATCTTTGTCTTAAAGCCATCATTGTTTGATGGTTGAGAGAATAATACGAGGAAAAAGATCTTGCATCAGTCACCTCCTGGAGCGATAGACAAATCGCAGCCACCCTGTGGGATGTCGGCTCTGCAATTCGGGAGGCCCATCTGATTGGATGGCCGAGATTTGTTGGGAGTGACGAAGGGTTAGGACATAATAAATCCTATCTGAATCAGGGCAACTTCTGATCTGAACATTGGGATTACATAGATGTTTCTGAAACTGGCAACGACAACTATTCCTGTACCGTATATGGCGTTAATGGAGGCTAATATTTACGCCCTGGGACAGAATTTCTAACTCTTAATTGCTTACACGGGTTCTATACATCGCACATTCGTCGTCCAAGACGTGGTACAAGTACAACAAGAGAACAAAAATAAAGAAGAGAGGAGGAAAATTAATCAGCTTCAGTGCATGTCAGCAGACTGGTAATGAGACCAATACTCCTTGACAAGTTGCCCAAACAGCGACCCTTCTCTATCCATTAACTTCTGCGGTTCATCATATTCTACAAGTTTTCCTGACCAACACACAGATGCCGGCTTTAGGGTTATTTAAAATGAAAAGAGGACTGATATTTTCACAATACTTGACATTGGTTAACAGAATTTGTTTCCCCATGCAATATAACAAACCAAGCTTACCATCGCTTATGCCAAGCACCATGGTGCAATCCATCACTGTCGGTATCCTATGAGCCACAGTAATAACCGTGCAATCTGCAAACTCCGCTCGAATAGTCTTCTGCAGAATCAAGTCTGTTGCGTTGTCAATGGAGGCAGTTGCTTCATCGAGCACCAGTATCCTACTTCTCCTCAGAAGAGCACGGCCCAAACAGAAAAGCTGCCGCTGACCCATGCTCCAGTTCAACCCATCATCAACAACTGCATTACCAGATGACAAAGGCATTACAAACAGATGAACCATCTTAAACACCTAGAATATGCAGTCAGATTTCAGAAGATTCACCTAAGGAGTCCAGACCCTCTTCCTTCTCCTGAACAGCATCTCGAAGCTGACACTTCCCAAGAACCTGCAGGGATGCAGACAGAAATGAGTCCAAGCAAAGAGACTCAAAATCTGCTCATGTTTCTATCCATAAAACTCGGGGACAAAAGTAATGGACATAGAAACAGGTTGTACCTCCCATATCTCCTGGTCAGTATGCTGACATAGTGGATCCAAATTGTATCTCACAGTTCCATTGAATAGTGTAGGATCCTGAGGGATTATTCCAAACCGTGCCCGAAGATCGTGGAGTCCAATGGTAGAGATATCTATGCCATCAACAATAATCTTTCCTCCAGTTGGCTCCACAAGGCGAAATAGAGCACCAATTAATGTTGTCTTCCCACTGCCAGTTCGGCCAACGATGCCAATCTTGTGACCCCCTTGGAATGTGCAGGTTATTCCTCGGAGAACCAGTGGAGCATCAGGCCGATATTTGATCTGGTTTTGCATCAGATATACTGTCTTTGCATTGGTTTCTTACAATTTTAAGAGGATAAAATAAAATGTTACCTGCAGATTACAGAAATCCACTTTGCCAACAGCTGGCCAATTCAGTGGAGGACGGTTCTCCTCTATAACTTCAGGGGCCTCACTCGGAATATACATGTACTGGTTTAGCCTTTCAACAGAAATGATATAATTGGCTGTAGTGCATTGGTTTTGAATTGAGAACACGAAGGAAATATTTAGTGAAAGACCGTAAGAAAGTGCCATTCCAATGAAACCTGCAGCACATTACAGTTCATTATACTTCCATTTCCATATGAATGACTAGAAGTTTGATGTTATTCAATAAACTATTATCATGTGATATGTTGAGGATTAGGTTCTTGATAACATAACATAAACATCACATTTTGAATAAAATTTTCTTTTTACTAACCAGGGCTGAAAGTCCCAGGAGGAAGCAAAACAATGCAGAGTGCTGCAGCAGCCAAAACAGTTGCACAGAGCATCTCTAGTCGTTGGATCAACCACTCATTGGCTGTGAAACTGTGGAAGAATGGGCTAGCATTGGTGTCAATGAGGTCAAGATTCTTTGCAAAGAACCTCTCTTCCTCCGCAAAAGCTCTTATTGTCATGGCTCCGGCTACAGACTCAGTTAGATGGTTGGCCACCAAAGATTTGGTTGTACCATTTAACCTCATCAGTTCTTTTGCACTAGCAAAATAATATTTCTGCAAAGCAAAAGAGCCATCTTCTCTCAGATGCTTGTACTGGTTTTTTTAACACACTAATGGAAGGAATATAATGAAAAGCATTCCTGCAAAATGCAGCTCACGCTGGAGATCACATACCTGCAACCAGATCGCTGCATATATAACCGGTACACAAATAAACAGGACTTGCCAGGTAATAAAACTAAGTACTCCGAGGCTAGTATATGCATTCATTGTCGAAGAAGCAGCAAAGGTTAAACTGAATGGGATGTCAAGATCAACAATGCTCAGATCAGAGGATACCTAAAAAGACATGGCACTTGGAAATGTTAGCAGATGCAGCAGACTTCATTAATTAAACATATATGGTCGAAATCCTTACCCTACTCAGTATCCTTCCCAGAGGAGTGGAATCATAGAAGGACATAGGTGCTCGGAAAAGAGATTTTAGTAGCTGTGCAAATAAAGATTTTGATGACCTCATCCCCAAGGAAACTGTGCTGAGTGTTCTAAATAGCAAAAATAGCAGCGAGACAAATCCAATCAACAAATATACCACAATCAGTCGCAAAGTATTGACACTAGGACTGTCAACATTTGCAGCCATCCAAGAGTTCTGAGATATCTGACCACATATAAAAAGAAGATGACAAAGGCAGGCCACTGAGAAAAAGAGAAAGCCCTTTTCTTGGCCTAGATATTGTTTGTATGGTGTAAAGCCTGTATCTCCAACTTCTCTTTCTTCCTGCTTGATCAGTTGGTCACCTTTTGATGATTTAATTTGTTTCTCTGTGAAATTTTTCTTGATTTCTCCAACAACTATTCCATGCTTCTGGGATGAAGTGACTTCAATAGCTCCTCCAGAGCCAGCAGTTTCTTTGTGAGAATTGACTAGGTCTTGAAATTCCCGACTCGATCCCAATAATTGATGATATGGAGCAGCTTGGATTATTTCACCATCTGACATTAACTGCAAGTGAAATTAAATCACTTCCGTTATCAAACAATATAATCTGAAATGGCTGCCAAGCTTGGGTGAGCTGATAATGCAAGCCCACACACACAAACAACAAACTTACCAAAACGGAATCAAATGCTGGAAGAAAATCAACTTGATGGGTTACGAGTAACACTGCCTTCTCACTAAGTGCTTCCATGACATATTCCTGCCAAAATTCAAGTTAAAGCTTTCGGCAAAGTTTGATAACCAGACTGGATTAATGGTAGGAGTATATTTACATTAAACAAACTTGTGGCTGTATGAGCATCCACAGCACTGAATGGATCATCCAGCAGATATATATCAGCATCCTGATAAAGTGCACGAGCAAGTTGAATTCTTTGCTTCTGACCACCACTCAGGTTCACTCCTCTTTCACCTATTTCAGTCAGATCACCATGGGGAAGCAGCTCAAGGTCCTTTACCAAGGAGCACCTCTCAAGTGTCTCCTGGTATCTCTGCCTATCCATTTGTGACCCAAATAATATGTTTTCTCTTATTGTTCCTGTCTGAATCCATGCTACTTGTGAAACATAGGCAATTTTTCCATGTACTTGAACCTGTAAGTTAGATCATGCAAAACCCAACTAAGAATTTGCCAAATTATTCATTTACTTGCATGAAAAAAAGAAAATTAAACCTCATGACTGTGTGCCTAGAAAAATTCATAGATTGGAGTAAAGATGTTCCAAGAAAGCGCACAACTTACAGATCCCTGGATGTTAGGAACTTCACCAAGAACTGCTGCCAAAAGGGTTGATTTGCCAGAGCCAACTTCTCCACAAACAGCCATTTTTTCACCCAGCTGTACCTCCAGACATATGTTTCTAAGTGTGGGTCTTGGAGAGTTCTGCTCCCATGAAAAGCTTGCCGACTTGATGGAAATAGCTTTGTCAGCACTGTTCACATGCGGAATCTTTCTGATGTTTGCACTTTGCAGCTCTGGTGCCTCTAGAAATTTTATAACACGAGCAAATGCAACCTTTGCTTGAATGACTACCCCAATAACATCCGGGATGGATCTGACTGGGTCCTGAACAAGGCGTAATGTCGCAACAAAAGTAAAAACATTACCTGCTCGCAAAGGAACATCCAGGAAATAGCATGCTCCAAAGGTAGCTGCAGAGACTAAGACAGGAGAGGACCAAAAGAGAATACTGTTGTATGCTTTTCGTAACTGCACTGCAGATAACCATTTATACTCTGTGTCTCTAAGGTTTTCTATAGCTTTCTTAAAATGTCCCTCCCAAGCATACAATTTAAGAACTTTCATGTTCACAAGAGCCTCGGTACTGGCCTTAAGTCTCTCATCTTGTGCAACCATAAGCAGGGTCTGAAACTTGTGCTGTAACTTGGCAAGTGGAGCATTGCATAGGACACTCAGAACTATAACAAACAAGGCTGCAAATGTTGCGAGACCAACTGCATGGAAGAGAATGACTAATGCAATGCAAAGCTGAAGGCTGGTTGTCCAAGTCTGATGGAACCAGAAAGGAAATTCTCCAATCCTATAAGCATCGACCGAAACATAGTTCATTATCTCACCACCTGAGTGTACCAGCCTAGCAGCATTAGATAATCTCAACTGCTTTTTGTAAATGGCTGCACAAAGCAAAGACCTGACTTTTAGACCAATTAGTCTAGATCGGAAGTACCACTGTCTTTGTGACAAGGACTCTATACTCTTCGCAAAGAAAAGTGACACTGCCAAAACATAACCTTCATACTCAAAACTTTTGTTTCCCTCTGCAACTGAGATGAAAGCATTCAGGAGTAAAGGGCCAGCTGCGATTGCAACCGTCTTTAGCAAGGCAAAGAACCCAGAGATTAGAATCTCTCGCCTATGGCAAGATATTACAGTCATTAAAATTGATTGCTGAGACGATGGTTCAGCTTGTTTTTTCCTATTTAGCTTGTCCAAAAATTCCAAATAACACCTTTCTGCTCTATCAGACTCACGCAACTTGGGTATGTCTTGGATCTCAAGAGGCTTCTGCCTGCCTCTTTTCAACAACGGATTCAACCACCAGAACGAAATTTTACTGAAGAGTCCAGCTGTCGCAAATGGAGTCACTTGGACAGTATGGCCAACCTTCGCAATGTCATGATTTGCTCCAGCAATAAGAGGTGCATGGAGACCATTTTCACTCATAAGCTCTTCAGGATCTTTATGTTTCTCTCCTCTATAAGCAGTTAGCAACAGCAGTACTGCACCAGGGCAAGAGAGAACATCTATAACAGTCTTCAACGAGGTTGTTTTGTTAAGGATGGCCGAGAAAATGGAGAAGATGCAGACAATGCCTGCATAGAGGAAGGCAAGAACTGATAAGAGGCGCAATGGTGTGTTGGGGAGCTGCTTCCCCTTGAGGCTCACAATTATACCAACTAGTGACCATGAGAAGGCCTGAAAGATTGCCAAGAACCAGGAATTCAATGGTAGAATAGTGTGGGAGCTCCTCAACTTCTCTTCCAAAATCCAAATGCCCAGACCACAGTAGGCCAACCCAAGACAACCATTAACAATTGCAGACACTATTTGAAGAGCAGAATAGCGCTGGGAACGGAGAGGAATGCGGACTGTCTTTGAAGACGACTTATGAAACATGGTGAACAGAAGCATGGCTACCAGCAAGATATCAAAGCATATTATCAAAACATGGTTAACACAGGAAGGTGGATAAGCAAGGAGCTGTAAACTAGAGCTGCAAGGCTTTCCATCAGTATCCAAACAGGTTGAGTCCCCGCAGAAGACAGTCCACAAATCCTCCATCATTTCGTGCCGTTCCCTTGGACCTCAGCCCTGCATATGCAACAACAAGTCATTTCATTAATTTGAAGAAAAAGACTTGCATTTCCAGGAAGAAAGGAGGAATGAGCACAGGGACTAATGCTCAACAGCGTAGGAAGTAAGAACAAAAGGACCCGACATATAATGCCAATGGAAAATGATATCAAGAGAGAATTGGGAACAAACACAACTAATTAGCAGGTAACTTATCATCCATCTAAGTCCAGAAGGACCTTCCCCATGAAATTTTGGGGCAGTGAACAAAACTGATGTGTAATTGAGTCAAATAAAGAGCCTTTTTTACTCTTTTGGAAGTGACTACGTACGTGTGCACCTCAAGAGTTAGGGTAGAAGGAACTTTCCAGTACTTGCTTCCTCCCCCGGCACTTAGAACTTGAGGAGTTGCGTTTCCAAGTGCACCTGCAGTGAAATGCCGGTACAAGTTAAACGTCCAAAGACGCCAACAAGTGCCAGAACGTCAGAATTAGCCAACACCCTTGAGCAGAAAGAAAGAAGGAAGGAAGGAAAATTCACGTCTAACCAACTCACGTGTACAGGTGGGTAAATGGAAACAATCAGAGTAGATATCCACATGACATGAAAATTGAAAGGCAAAACAATGCGTTAAAGAAAAAAAAAAAAGATAGAATCAAGTACGAAAAGAACAAATTGGTGGAAATTCCACGGAGGACCGACTTAAAAGCGAATGAATCAAAAGATAAATTAATAGCACCAGTAAACACGTGTGAAGTCAAGCTAACCAATGATCGAAGGGTGGCAGTGCCCGCCAGCAGATCATCCGAGAAGATAAAAAGAGTTGGCTTTAGTTAAATTTCCCCTCGTGCGTTCGTGAGTCGTGACCGAAAAACCTTTTTTTTTTTTTTTTTTGTAAGAAAACTTGGAGCAATTGATCAGCACCGTACGGGAAAAAAGTCTGAGAATATGTTTGGAATTGAATACGGAAATCTTCAGTTGTTCGATCACTTTTTAATTGTTCTACGTATTACGGTGCTGGCCACTAGAATCTCTCTCCCTCTCTTTCTCTGAAGCAATAATGGTGAGAGTGGAATTGCAATCACCCCGGGGGGAGGGGGTGAGGGGCGGAAGAGAGAGAAGAGCTTGTGGTTTTGGTTGGAGTTGAGAGAGAAATGGATAGATTTGGAGTTGTGATCTGGACTTATGATGGGAGAGGCAACATTAATTATTCTCATGTCGTCATGGCGGACGTCTCCTGGACACCAACATGTGTCATCGTCTCAACCTCTCACTCTCACCCCCACCCGGGCCGCACGAAGGAAGAGCAACAGACAGAACCACTGGTTGCGTCGATCTCTCTCTCTTTCCGTTTCGGTCTTTTTCTAATTCTCCGCGTAAAACAAACTTTTGAGTTTGGTGGCAGAAAAGCCATCACAGATTCACAGTGCCCTGCCCAGAACTATATTTCTGCTTATTTTTACATTTCTTTTTTCTGAAATCAATTTTATTTAAAAATAAATATTATATAAATATAATAATTTATTTAAAATTAAATTTTTATAAATTTTATAATATAAGATATTATAAAATTTATAAAAATTTAATAAAATTACAAAAATTGTACTCCTACAGAAGTAAAAACAATCAAAGCCGTATGTGGGTATTCAAATAAACGGGAGCACCTTGCAATCGTGAAAATGCCAGCTGTTACCATAGTAGCTGCATGAATCAAAGCGGATACTGGAGTGGGACCTCCAAAGGTGTTGAATACTACTCCCTCCGTCCCATATTCTTTGCACCATTTGACTTTTTCACATAATTTGACTTGAATTTATTTATATCAGTATTTGTTAGAAAAAAATTTTAAAAAATATATTTAGAAACTATATGTCTTGATTTATTATTCTTATATAAAATTTCTTCATTTATATACTAAAATTTTGAAAATAAAAAATCATAGATTAATTGCTGAAAAGTGAATGGTGCAAAGAATATGGGACGGAGGGAGTATTATTTTTAGGATACCAAATCTCAAAATTTTAAGGTATACCGTATCACATACTGTTATCATTATCACAAAAACTAAATTTTAGAATATTATTTTTAGATGACATAATTTATTTAATAATTTATTTTTACACATTTTATATGTATTCTAATTTTTCTCATCATAATTTTTCAAATATAAATAAAATATATATGATAGAAGATTTTCAGTTGGGGTAGCATGCACCAGAAATTCAATTGAAGGATATTGTTCAACACCATAAAGACCTTCAAGTTGCTATCATCCATTAAAAAAGTAACAAAAAAAATAAACTAAATGTTTATTTTTTGATATGTGTATTATTTATATTTTAATTTTTTATATATTTATGATATTATTTATGTAAAATGAAAAAAATAGCCGCAAAAAATAAAATAATGCGGTATGTACCACAGGGTATTTGCGGTATACCACGACTTTCTAACAAAATACATACAAAACGCGAAAACATTTGTACCGCATACTACGTGTCTGCAGTAAACGGTATACGGCAGTATTTAACACTATGGACCCTCCATAGCATCGGGTAACCAAGTATGCAATCCTATTTATATTTCCCAACAGTACCAATAAGAAGTAAAATACAAATAAGAGTTATGACATTCTATCTCATATTGCAAGAAATCCAAGAATTTCTGGGGCACTTTCAATGGATTATTGTAACTGTATAATATTATTTTTTTAATTAAAATTAGTTTCAAGTAAAAATAAATGTAAGAATAAAAATAAATTATTTTAAAGTCAATTGATTTAAATTAAAATGAACTGAGTATAATCACCAGCAATCACACTTTGTTACCCAATGGCGCCAGAATTATGAAAATGTTACTATATAATTGATCAATGTAATTTGATTCTTATACTCTTATTTTCTTTTGTATTACGGTAAATATGATACTTCAATTTTTTTTTATGTGAGCGCTGCATTTAATGTTATATGAATGTCAAAAAAGAAAAAAAGGAAACATAGCCATAATGAAAAGTATGCATAGAGATCAACTTATCATATTTATATATCGATTAAGGTTAAGTTATGCATAGAGATCAACTTATCATATATATATTTCGATTAAGGTTGAGGATGACATACACTTGATATAGACTCTAAACTTATAGTTTCCCATTTCAAAAAAAAAAAACTCACAGTTTTCCATTATTTACAATTTTATCATTCGCTCTCTATTATTCGCTTCTCTGCTCTTTCGAGCTTCCCACCATCCCCGATCACAGCTGCTGGTCCGCACTGCAGCAACAAGCCACCCAACCATGCGACGTCTCACTACCTGTCCCTGACCACCGGCCAAGTTTTTCCCTCTCTCAACCCTCACAATTCTTCAACTTCCTCTGTTTTCTAGGTTTTTGCCTCCAGGGTTTGTTTCTTGGTGTCCCTCAAAATACTTTCTTGATTATTTTCGGATCTTCGCCATGCTCATTTCTTGATCGATTTTTCAATTACAAGTGACTAAAATTTTTTATTGTACCTTCAATTACAGAATTTTTTTATAGTCTTCCGTAAATAATGCTATTTTACTCTATAAGAAATGTTCTTCTATTCATATAAATTTTTTATCCCATCAAATATTATTTATTTCACAAAAAATGTTATTTTATAAGAAATGTTATTTCATTCAGTAAAAAACATTGCATTTATATAAATTTGTTGTTCCATAAAATATTGTTCATTTCACAAAAAATTTGTTTTAGAAATAATGTTATTTCATTTAATATGAAATATTGTTTCATTCATATACCATAAAATATTGTTCATTTCGTAATATGATATTCTTAATAAAATGTTATTCATTTCATAAAACGTGTTGTTTTAAATTTAATGACTTTTTGTAACTAAGGTGAAACTAAGAGTGTAGCATGGTGCGTTTGATGCATGATATAGCCACCATTTGGATTAAATAATCATCGTAGCAATGGAAGGAAACCAAATTTAGAACTATATATCGTACATTATCAAAATACAAATATCTAAATAAATAGTAGAAGATGTAGCAGCAACAATAACCGGCCATCCAGTCTATATGTTACAACAAACCTCGTGAAATTTTGGTCAAACTAAGCCCATACAAATGCCGAGAAGTGACCAAACGAATGAGCAGCGATCCATCAAATAGTGTTGAAAATGAGTTCTTGGTAATAAGTTAATTATATTTAGTATGAAATGTCTATCAAATTTGATTTTTCGTTTATGTTTGGATTAACAAAAATATTTTTTTGATTGGCAATGAAAATATTCTATTAAATAAGATAAGAAAAATTACAAGCACCATCATCTTAGAGATAAAAAGATGCTGAGCAAACAATCTAAAATCCTAGAGAACTCAACTTAAACAAAAGCTTACAAATACATAGCCCACTCCCAAAACCCTTAGAACCCCTATTTTGGTGAAATATAAAATTTTTTTTGGTTCCCGCGACTCTTCACCTGTGACTTAATCCCTCATTTCAATTTTTATAATTCATTTTTCAACACTGAATCTTTTGTCTAAGAATGCACTTTTTTCCTCCATTTCTTTGAGCTTTGACCTTTTAAACTTTAAATTGATCAAGTTCAAGTCAAACTTGAATTGTTCGCTTAAATTGGTGGAAAAAAATTGAAATTGAGCCTAGTTAAGTTACGTATTTAGTAGATTGAGCTTTATTTAAATTATGTATCGAGTTTAAAATTTTATTCAAATTTGATTTAAAATTAATTTGAATATGTCACAAATGAGCTTTAAACTGATCTGAATTCTAGCCGAACTTGTTTTTCACCTCTACCATCAAAATACCAAGCTACGATTAAGATAAAATAGGAAAAATTACTGATAGTGAATTAATTTTAACTTAAATTGAATTTGTTCAGAAGGATATCAATTTCTTATGGAATGACTGCCTAATTGTTATGAAACTTCGGAAAATCTATTGAAACATCATTGGGGTTTGTTCTAATCAACACGTATTCTCCTTTTGTATATTTTAAGAACTTACAATTAATCTCCTTATGTCTGTTTTGATAGTGTGCCTCAAGGTATGCTAAAATTCCTCTAACCTCTCTGCTGTTGCCCTCCACTAAGAATAGGTGAACTTTTTGCGTACACAGTATATTCAGTTAACCAATAAATAAGGAAGTGTTCACCCATCCATTCTATATTATTTTACCATTATTTTCGTTTTTATAGCTATCCTAAATTATTTGACCCATTTTTCAAAAAAAAAAAAAAAGAAATTTATCATCATTCATCTTCATCTTTTTTTTTTCTGAAAAATATTAAAAATAAAAATTTTCTTACTCATCATAAAAAGCCAAGTGAATGATCTAATATGGAACGGGGATATAGAATAAAGTAGGAATCCCGAATCCATAGTCCATACATTACATTAATTAGGCTGAGTATAAGTGACAATGGAATAGTGATCAAAGCCTGATTACGAGACTGACATCTTCAAATGGAACGGAATCCAACTTTTCAATCATTTCCATCGGCATATTTTTTATTACTCGTAAATTCGTCCATCATTCGTCTTCTAATTGGATTTTGAATTTTGAAGCACATGATTGAGACGTTCGTACGAGTCGCAAAGTTGTCCACGCACCAACGTCGTCGGCAAAGAGTCAAAAGTGAAAAGAGATTCGGCCGCCTCTCTCTAGGGTCCGTTGATGACAAGAGAGCCACCTTATTCCATGAGCAATCAAAAGCCAGTTTTGGTTTGTTAAACAAATGGCTTAACCATACATACAGTCCCTGAACTTAATAACTCGCACGAGCTGGTCCATGACTCATGACTCAGTAAATTCAAGTCCTTGAACTATGCAAAATATGATGAGTTGGTCCATCAACTCCAAGGCCCATATGTAAATATTACAAAAACCTCCATTATCTTTTATTATTTTTTATAAGAGCCCCTTTTTGTTCTAAAATTTACAAATATGTTATATCTCCCATCAACCTCTGATAATCTCAGCCAAGACATAAAAGATTTAATCTTTCTACATTTCATGTTATGGATTTATTCTCATTGCTCTAAAACCTAATGCACACTAATAAGAAACAAGTTAATAAACCTTGACCACATGTGAAACTTCATGATAATCAAGATCTAGAGCTAGATTCAATAGCAAAACTAGCCATTGGCTGTTGAAATCCTACACCACCACCACATGAGGAAATTGGAACCATCTAAAGGCAGAAACCTAAAGCAATCGTAATTTAGAGCCTACTAGAGAAAAAACCCTCGAATCATGAACTAAAAAAAACCCTCGAATCATGAACTAAATCAAAATTGCTAGAGGGGAACAACGCTTGAACATGAGTGTAGGTCAGAGATTCAAATTGTTATAAAAAATAGGCTAGGTGATGAAAGTCAAATTTTTTCCCACAAAAAATATCATATAGTGATGGAAAACACAAAAAGAAAAAAAAACAGAATGAATTGGAACTAGAAAGAGTTAGAGATGGCTCATCCAGATACGATAGAATTTGCTCCAAAGTCTTGCCAAAATTAACGAAACAGAAGATATCTCTACTATCTCTAATGCACGTCTGTTTTCTTTCTTTATTTCTTGTTTTTTTTTTTTGGTTTTTAGAGAATAACATCTTCTTTTTTTTTTTTGTTGAAAGGGGAGGGCCTACACATGTATTGGCCCGCCAACTTGAAGTAGAATGTAGAATGAAAAGATAATTTGTGGCTGTCTTGAGATCGCTAGAGGTAGAGGGAGAAGATAATGTATTTAGATTTTAATGGACTAAGAGGGCCTCTTTTGATGAATTAAAATAGATAATATAGGCTTTTGTAATATTTCCATTAAAGCATTTGAGTGGATGGACCAACTTATGACATTTTGCAAAGTTTAGAGACTTAAATTTACAAAAACCTGAGTAACGGACTAACTCATACGAGTTTGACAAGTTGCGGGGCTATTTGTATAATTAAGCCTAAACAAATCAATTACTTCCTCCATATACTCCTTACACTTTGTCTTGATGATGGAATTGGTAGGGTCATTAGGCTGTCGCCTTACCCACTCGGATTTGAGGTTGCTCTTTTCCCTTTCTCCCTTAATCTTTATAACTTGTAAATGCCTTTTAGTACCAAAAAGAAATACGTGTGTGTGTGTTTTTTGTTTTTCCTCTTTTTTTTTTTTTTTTAACATTTGCTTTTACACAGAGTTTAGGATGAAGTTAACTATTGTTTTTACATTTAGACCTAAGCACCCCTGGCCCCCTTAACTTGATTGACTCACATGAGTCAATCCCTCAACTTAAACTTAGTATTAGTAGTAGGTCCGTCCTCCAACTTAGGGACTCATGACGAATCATTCCTTAGGATAATGGAGGAGCAGCATATGAGGGCACATGAGGACACACCGTTTGCCCTCTATCTGATGCCTTCCATAAGCACGGCCGGCATTTTGAACGGTGTGTTAATGGCACCGAATTTTCCCATCTTTTTCCTCATCCTTCAATTTGATCACACTTCCTCCTTTTCCCATTTCCCACCATTATTCGATTAAAGAAACCCCCAACCCCCCCCCCCCCCCCCCAAGAAATGTGCCCAGAAAATGCATCCTGTCTTCATCTGTCTTGTTTTCTTTTTTGATCCTTTGCCAGCCTAACCATCCCGGGAGCTTTCGGCTCCTAGTTCTCTACCTCTCTGTGTCTATTTCCATCGAATCGAGACTAACCAGTTCGAGTTGAAGACTTATTGGACAACTCTCATCAGTGAGATCAACCAGAAGCTCGATGAAACCATCCCGGTGAAGTACCTAGAACGGATTTGTGAAGCGATCGATGAGATATTCCGTTCTCGCCAAGGCTCTGAACATGAACTAGTAAACTTATTTAAGCTAATCTAAATCAATCAGAGCATACAAGGAAAAATATGAAGAACTGCGAGCTTACTATTTCTAGAATCTAGAAAGAGCTGGTCGCTTTCTGTAGTTGCAGTCGGAAGAAGAGGGCAGCAGAGGAACGTACGTAGGAAGGAGCCACAATTGTCTTCCGACGAGAGTGGCGGATTTCCCAACAGAAACAAGAGATTAGAGTGATCGGAGGCGAGTGGATTTGGTGATGGAATGGACAAGAGGAAATGAAGGACAAAACGAAATTTAGAGAGGTCAAGTTTGAGATTGGATAATTAAGAACAAAAGCCATTAAATTCAATTTTTAATGATAGAAATGAGTTTCCCTGGGTTTGGCCGGAATGGAATAACGACGTTTTGTCACATTCCGTCACATGATGGTCAACCGTTAGCAATTGGAGTAAGTCATGTTGGTTTACCAAGTTGGAGGACCAATTGATGTTGAGTTTAAGTTGAGGTACTGACTCATTCGGGTCAGGCAAGTTAAGGGACCCTGGCGGTGATTAGGCGTTACATTTATTATATATAAAAATTAATGGAGTTTTTTTTACACCACTGCCTCGCTTTAGTTAGATATTTTACCTTTTTTTTACTAAAATCTAACTTGCATATATTTATATTAATATGTATAAAAAAATTAAAAAATTATATTTAGAAATTATAATATTTAAGGTTTCATTTTCATATAAAAATTCCATATTTTTATGATAAATTTTAAAAATATTATAAATTATAGTAAATATGACAATTTTTGTGAGACCGATCGAATATTTTATACAGAAATATTATCTAAAATCTAAGGGGGTTAAACCATTAAAGTCACCAACTAGGTATCACTATCGAAATGAGACCATAGTTATTAAAAACGCGTTTTAAGTCGTAAAAACATACATTTTTATAACTCTAGAGATGGAAACCATATTGAAAAACAGTAGAAGCAAAAGATTAGTAGAAACGTATAGAAACGCGACTCTAGTTGTAGAAACACAAAAACTTTAAGACTTTAAGATTCTATCGTATTAAGTTATGTAAGTTCAAAAATGAATGGAGCTAAGAATCTTCTACTTTTTTTGCCTCAAGGTGGCTGGCCCAAGTTACCAAACCCAAAAAAGTTATAAAAAAAAAAAAACTCTCTCAGCCTTTCTCATCACATTAGCTTTATCTCACACACAATGACCTATTTGGTCATTCTCTTTTATTTTTTTGGTTTAGTTCTTAATCTATTATAGCTGTTTTTTATGTTCTGTCATTCATCTTCCAGATCTCTTCTTAATCTCACCAACACCAAATAGTGATAGTGCATGAATACCTAATTGTGAAACTTGGTTACCTTATTTGTATGTTTATACATTAATGACAATATGATTCTTTGTTTATGGTATTGTTGAAGTTCTAGTAAGTGATAATATTATGAAATATGAATTTCTTTAGATATTTAAATGGTTATATTTTTTTTATAGTTTTTCTCTAAGTTTTTTTTTTATCTTTTTGGTATAATATTACGACTTTATAATTTTTTACAACTCTACGACTCTAAAAATCCAAAACGACTCTAAGTAGAAACCCAATTTTAATAACCTTTGAATGAGACACAAGTTATTATTAGATTCATGGCTACATCTACCAAGAAATTACACTCGGTTGCAATTATTAAAAGTCAAATTTTATGGCGCACTTTTACCATTTTAGTTAAACCTCAACAGCAAAATTAACAAAGTTTCTAAATTAGAAGAATACGTGGAATTGTGATCCACTGGTTTTGGGGCAATGTGAAACTTTTATTATATATATATATTATGTGTGTGTGTGTGTGTGTGTGGAGAAACGTACTAGTTGTAGTAGGTTTTCTTATTAAGGAAATATTGCAATATTTTGGACAGAGTGGCAATTAGAGTGGGACCAAAAGGAGGAGTAGTTAATTAATATCTAAGCTGCTAATTAACACGTGGGAGGGAGGCATATAAATACTATCGCATGCATGCGTGCAAATGGTATATACTTAGAATTACATAGATGCTGATGTGTGCTACCGAGTCAAGTCACCAGTTCCAGAGCCAGACAATACTATTAGTGGGATTGCTTGAATCCGCGTCCTGTTTTGTATTTCCATCTATTTATATAAAACCACATGATCAAGTTGTGGACTTTTCTTCGATACAGCTTCAGCCTTCAGTACCGGTACCGTCGCTTTTCAACTTTCCTTGAACTTTTAAACTTTTTGCAACTAAGGACCTAACAATTAAAACAAGTTATTTATGCAACAAACATGGCTCTGATGCCAAAATGGCCCATGTATTATTAAGAAGATTTTATGAACAAACTTCGAACTTTAATTTTAGTAATTTAGAGTCATACAGTGGCGTTTTTATACCTAGCCGTGATCATTACCTCTACGTTCGGTGATCCCAGGATCGATGTCAAGTTTTTAACTTGATATACTTCTCTTAAATAAAACAATATTCTGAGGATTTTAAGAGTGCTATGGCTTAACTAGAAACATGAAACGAGAACATAACTCATAAGCACACATTGAAACTTCACACTTGTACTTTATTAACAAAGAACATAAACTTACAGATAACTAATGAAAACTAGTTTACCACACATCAATGAAGAACAACGAGATGATTATAGCCTTGAACTATTAAAGTAAGAAGCCAAGCTCCAACTGGAACCATACTACTTTTGTACAAGTACAAGCACACGACTTAAGAACTAAGCAATAGAATACAAGCTCTGGTGGTAAGAAAGGTATCCAGCACATGGACTAAGGGATAGAGAGATTGATTTTTTCGGATGCCTTAACACTAGACGAAGGCGTCCTTAAATAAGCAGAGTTCTAGAATCTTTAGAGATAAGACTTAGATTTTCTTCACCAATCAGAGACGAGAAAAATCTAGGGCCACTACTAGCTAGTGCTTCATTATTTTTGATAGTGGAGGTAATAATTATGGATAGCTGGTTTGGCTGCTTCTGGTTGTCCTTTTTTGTCGACACTCTATTAGGTCATTGCTGAGTCACTTTTGTCGGATGAGGATCCAATGGTTTCTTGACATTTCTATATCAACTACTTTTGTGCTGATTTTAAAATTTTTTCTTTCACTATAGAGAAAAGAATCTGACTATCCTTAAACTGTCCTCTTTGATAAAATCGATTAAGCATGACATCTTGATTTTCTTCTTCATCAATTTTATCAATTTTATCAAATTTAATATTCTCGGGTAAATATTGATTAAGGATGCATTTGTCCCACCATTTTACCTCTTAAATTTGTTTTAGGCAAGGAGTGAAGTGGGTGTCATAATCCACTTCTTGCTTTTCATAATGCCATTGGAGAATCTAAGGGATATGGTTCATAACCACAAAAAAGAAATCCAGGAATGGTATTTTCTAATCTTGTTTGAGAAATTGTTATTGGAACAAACAGAACCTTCAAAGGATTTCATAACTTGTTTTGGGAAAGAGTTTTTGAATAAACCTTTTCTGAAGAACCAATTATAAAACCAGTTTGGGAATTTCCTTTGCTTGATCTTGAATAAGATCATCCAGGAATGCTGATGATCTCTGTTTTGGATATGAAAAACTTCATTCCAAGCTTTAATATAGTCCCAATACGAATATAGAGTATTTTCATATTTTCCTCAGGTCAGGATTCTTCTCCTTCTAAATGGAATTCCCCATTCTTCAAATATCCAAACTTTTAATATTTTAAATGAGGAAATTTCTAATTTTGTAATAAAATTTTCTGAAGATTCTCCATTACAATTTTTTTATGGTGATTTTAGTTCTTCTGGGTCTATGTTCAATTTCAACATATCCTGATTCTTGAAGAATTAGTTCAGAGAACGGAGGCTTCTTGAGTGGCTGTAATTGCCACTGGGAATTCTGGTGGTCAGGCTAATATTTTTCTATGAGTTCAATGACTGAAAGATGTTTAAAATTCTTGTCTTTTGGGGAAATTAAACATTTCCTTTCTATTTCTTGAAATACAGTTGGTATACTCAGACTGTATAGAAAGATTTCTTAAGGCTTCATTTGAGAAAGATTCTTTTGTTTCATTTCTTGAGAATTTTTTCCCGAATTCCACTCTCTTTTCTTAGAAGGTCCTCCCTCATATTTCATCTTTTTATAAATTAATTTTTGGGAGGGATTTCCTCTTTGATCAAGTCCTTCCAATTGGAAGTAATTATGAGCTAAAAGAGCTCTGGTCAATTCTGTGCCCATTTGTAAACAATTTTCTATTTCCATCAGGTCGTCCTTGGATTCTTAAAAAAGAACAGTTTTGTCTTTCTAGTTCAAGCTTTTTATCATCTTTTTTTCCTTGAACAAATTCTTTGGTCAATAAATCAGGAAAAGAGTTTATCATTTCGGCAATATATTTAATATCAAAATTGAAAGCAGATAAAATGGCTTACCAATTAGCAAAAATTTGCTTAAAAGCTAAATTTTTAACATCTTTAAGCAAAACATTTTTTTACTGCTTTACAATTAACTCTAATTAAAAATTTATTATTTAGGAAATCTTCCTCAAATTTTGTGACACATAAAACAATGGCTAGAATTTTTTTTAATGGTAGCATAATTCTTTTGAGCTTAATTCCATACTCTTGAAGTTAATTTTACCAGCTGTTCATTATTATCAATTTTTTGTTTTAATATTCCACTATAGCCAATATCATTAGCATCTGTTTCAACAACTTTGGAGGCTTCTGGGTTAGAAATATTAGTGCAAAGAATTTCTTTTATTATTCTTTTGACTAGCTAGACAGCTTTGATTTGTTAATCTATCAAACAGAGGTTTATAATCATTGGCCAGATTTTTATAAAAATCTGTGATATAATTTAAACTTCTTAAAAATCTCTGTTATTATCTCTTGTCCTTAATTTCATTAGGAAATTTATTAGGAAAGCTTATTGATTTATCAATAGGCTTAATTGTTCCTTTATTAACTATATGGCCCAAAAATCTAATTTTAGTTTGGAACAATTCCATCTTTTTTGCTGATATGACCAATCCCGCATCTTCTACTATTTTTACAAAATGACTTAGGTGCTTCCAATGTTGGTTAATAGATTGAGAAAACACAAGCACATCATTAATGTAAACAATAGTGAAAGAGCTATAAGGGTTAAAAATTTCATTCATAATTTTCTAAAATTTTGATGGGGCATTCTTTAATTCAAATGGCATGACATTCCACTCATAATGACCAAACGAGATATTAACTATTTTATATTTACCCTTTTCAACCATTTGGATTTGTTAGTATCCTAACTTCATATCAAATTTTGAAAACACCACAACATTGTGAAGTCTTGATAATAAATCTTTCTTATTAAGTATTGGATACCTAATTCATCTAAGAACCTTATTTAGTGGTTTATAATTTACCAACCTTGGCACTCCTCTTTCAATTTCTCAATTTTTAATAATATAAAAAATAAAATAGCTCCATGGTGAATAACTATTCCTAATCAACTTCTTATTCATTAATTCTTGGATTTCTTTTCTACGATGGTTCATCAATTCCTTGTTCATTTGGAATGCTCTATATCTTGTGGGAATGTTTTTTTCATTGAAGTCTGATTTGTATGGAAGATTCACAATATGTTTCTTTCTTTCCCAAAAGGCATTAGGGACATCAGCACAAATTTTTTTGACTAAAACTTCCTTAAAATGTTTTAACTTTTACCTTCTAATTTTTCTTCAACACTTTTGTGTTTTACTTCTTCCTGTAAACACACAAGAATATTTTCTTTTCTTTCTAAATCAGTACTGAGTTCTTCTAAAAATGACCTTCTAAGTGGTTCAGTAAATTCAAATTTTATTTTCTTTCCAAATTTTTTGGTAGAAATCTCATTTATACTTACTTTAAAAGGCATTACTGTAGCTAGGAATAAAGTTCTTAAAATTATTTCTTGGTCCATGTTTAAAACTGTGCAATGTTGTTTGATGTAAATGTCTTCATTACACACATCAACATTCATCAGTTTAAATCTTATTGGTATGGTTTCTTTGTTGGCGGCAGTAATTGATCCAAAAAATTTATTAAGGTATTGATAAAGAACAATTCCTTCCTTGATACAATTTCTATCTGCTCCTGAATCTACTAGGACAATTGTCGTCAGTTTAAATTGGTTTTCTATTAATAAAGCCATTCTACTAGTAAATCTTTGATTTGGCATAGAATAGATTTCATTAATTTGTAAAGGTTTTTCTTTAAGATATCTTTTTCTAGGGCTTCATTTTCTAGATTTATTTCTGGAATATTCTTTCCTCTTTTCCTTTTGTTTTGCCTTGAATTTGAATTCCTCCAAATTTTCTATGACTAGTTCATCTTTTTGAAAATTTTGAGAATATCCTTCTAAATTTTGGAGTTCTAAAATCTCAATTCTATTCTTGAAAGATTTTATTTCTACTTTAATTTCTGAAATTTCTCCTTTAATTCTACTATCGTAGGTTCTTTTTTACTCTTTTGTGCCTTGTCTATTCTTTTTTAAAATGTCATTTAAACTATAGGCAGGAGGCTTATTTAATTCTTGTATATCAACCTTTTTCTTGAAAATTTTTCTTCCTTGATTTGGTTGATTTTCTTGTTTGTTGACCTTGTCAAGGTGTTTAAACAAAATTTCTTTCCTTAATTCTATGTCATCAATTTGTCTAACAATTTTTATGATTCTTTCATCTTCTTCAGTAATGACATTCACTTATAATACATTTAATTGGAGGTTGTCAAAAGTATTCTGTAATTGACAAGATTCACAACCACAATTTGAGCCACAACTTTCTGATCCAGATTCTAAGCTATCTGAAAAACCTACTTCATTTATTTCTTTAGAACTTTCAGAAGTTATTTCTTCTTCGAGTTCTTTAGGTTCATTATCATTATTCAACAAGATTTGTATTAAACTCTTTTTAATCCTTCATCTATTTCTAAAGAGTTTATTTTTTGTCTTGTTTTACATTTATTCTCAAAATGTCATGGTTTTCCACATTTCCTGCAAACCTTTTGTTCTTTCTTAACTTTTCTCTTTTTAAATCTTTTAGAAGGTCCTGGTTTTTGTTCTAATCTTTCAAACTTCCTTCTCCTATATTTTCTATAGGATTTATGTTTCTTTTGTTTTCTAGGTTTATATTCAGAGTATGACCTTAGGATATTATAACCAAATTAAGAACAAAATTTACTCATTTTATTTTCTTCCTACTAATTTTTCTCTTTTTACATGTTTTTGCTATTTCATTTCACGACACATTTTTAAACCACCTTCTTTAATTTCTGCCATGATTTGGCCATAAGCATAATTCTTTAAATTAAGATGACCTTTGGTTTTTTTATTTGATGTGGTCCATGACTAATTGACCAAAATGTTTTGGTAACCCTTAGATAAATTTTTCTTTCCAAATAGAAGATCTACAGTCTTCCCTTTCATAAGCTTTTGTGAGGAAAGTATCCTTATATAATTCTAAATCTGATAATGTTCTACACCTCAGATTCAACAATAACTTACTATTTCTACTTTCTTTACTTATTGTATCTCCAACAAAATGAGAATAGATTGTACACAGCAAAGTGTTTACAATATCAGGCTTACTTGTCTGGATTTACTGATTACCATGTTGAATGGTGAGAATTTTTCTTGCATTTTTTATTTCTTGTCTACCTTATTCAATTAGACACATTTCCAACCAATTTCTTAACTACCTTGTAAAGCCAGTTACAATCATTTCAGCAATTTCTGGGTTTGAATTATCAACTCCTTTTCTACCAACTATTCCATGCATAATCATATGTTAGATAGTGATTACTATTTGGTATTCTGACAAACCATCTATATTCCATTCTCTTATTGAATCTCCCTTATATTTAGCAAAAGCATAGGGTCCAAATTCATTAGTTAACCTTATATCCACTGGTGATGGCTTTGTTTAAGCATAAGTATGACATATATTTCAATTTCAAGTGTTAAAAGTTCTTCTTATTGGACCTCTTCTCCTCCATTTAGAACGAATTCGATTAAGTTTTGAAAAATTCAAGTTCAAGATGTGAAGAATCTAGTAATTCTTGAATGTTAAAGGTTTCACCAATAACATTAATTTGAAGACTTTTTTGTTTTTTATTAGTAGGGTCCTTGGGTTCATCAGATTTAAGTGTTAGTTTAGCTATTTGGTCAGCTAAATTAGTAATTCTATCATTTGGTTTTAATTTAAATTCTGGAAGTTTTTTAGGAAAATTTATTGGAGATTTTGTTGTTTCTGGAAAAAGTTCAGCTTTAAAAACTGAAGCTTCTATAAGACCAAATCTAAGTTTGTCTATAGTTGTTTTAATTCCATTCATTTGTTGACCTATAGATTGTAGATAAAGATTTGTATAATTGTTTTGTTCTATGACATTCTGGAGATCTTTTCTATCCATAGGTTTTTTTTGGCAATGTTAGGATTTTCTGCATCAAAAGCTTTGAAAGGTGAAGCAGATGTTTTAATTTCTTCTCCCATTATGACTGTAGTATTAGGTGGATGTGGAGATGCAATTTCTTTTCCATCTTTGGTTTTGTAGGTAGACCAAGTTTCTTCTAAAACATCTGTTGTAATTTCTTCATTTAGTATTAGGGGTAGAATAGACCATTCAAAGAATTTCAAATTCCTTTTAGTTCTCATTATTCTTTTATACCAAAGGTGTTTAATCTCTTTTCTGTTCTATTTGGTATAAGCATAAAAAAAACCATTTTCTTTTAATCTTATTATTCTCTGACCAAAAATCTTCATCTTTTAGGAAAAATATATTTTATCTGATCTAATTGTATTTTGAAAACTAATTTTCACTACATGAAAGAAATATACACATTCCTCAATTTTTTAGCAACGCATAATATAAATAATATATTAATTTAGGCACATCATTAATTGTGTAATATTATATCATTTATTAAGTACATTTTTTTAGCTAAATGGTAATTATTGTTTTGTAACTTTTTACCCTACCCATTGAAAAAATTTATAAGTTATACTTATATTTTACAAAAAAAAATTAAAAGTAAAAAATTTATAAAATATATTACTTCAACAAATGTGAAATTTAGTTGTGCATTTAATAAATGTATTACACATTTATTAAATTTTTTATTACCATTTAGTTGTATATTCAATAAGTTCGTGGCTTTTGTTCCCTGTAGAAGACCGCAAGCATGTCCCTAGTTTATGCTATAAACTGGATCAGCAGAAAGCCATTAGCAACCTTCTCGATATAGGATTGGAATGTTGGGTGGAAATTTATAGTAGATACAATTGGTGGAGCAAGGGGGAAAAGAGAGGTGAAACTATGATTACCAATATTTAGAAGATACAATTGGTGGAGTAAGGGGGAAAAGAGAACCAAAACCAAAATTGACACATTTTTAAGAAGAAAAAAGACCAAAAATTTTTAAGAAAAGAGAAAAAAAATAAATATCCACTTGAATTTCTAGTCAATATTCCAATTCTATGCTCAAACGGCTCATGACTTCCTTGATGATTCAATTTATGGCTTAAACCAAAGATCTGCTTGAGGTCTTCCACAAGGAACAAAAGTCTTGCACTTATTAAATACACAACTCAATGGTAATTAAAAAAATAAATGCATAATACATTTATTGAATGCACAACTAAATTTCACATTTATTAAAGTATTATATTTAAAAAAAATTACTTTTAAATTTTATGTAAAAAAATAAATATAACTTATTAATTTTTTTCATTGGATAGGCTAGAAAGTTACAAAACATTAATTTCCATTTGGCTAAAAAATGTACTTAATTAATTATATAATAATACGTAATTAATAATGTGCTTAATTAATATATTATTTACATTTTGCAATGATAAAAAATTATAGAATGCATAAATTTCTTTCATATGGTGAAAATTAGTTTTTAAAAAAAATGAGATTAGCAAAAATATATTTATAAAAAAAGATGATACTTCTCTATTTGAACTAATTGAAAAATGAATAAAATGTTAAATAAGTAAATATTAATATCAATCACAAGCATTAATTATTGATTTATAAAAATGAAAATATATTATAGATCTAGAAGTTATTAGTAAATTTACAAAGATATTAGAAAATATATTATATATTTAGAGAAAAAAGATTAAAGGTGACATGAAATGAATATTGTGGTTGATTTGTATAATTTGCAAATCTTATTGGTGATGCCCAGCGGCATCTTCGTCGGGTGACATTATGACTTCGGGAGGGACTTCCTGAAGGGAAGAACGTATGAAGCAAAGGTTTCCCAGAGAAGCGTGCCTGAAATGCTTAGAAGAAAAAGGTTAGGAGGTCCCCGGAGTATTTTTCCGGGGAGGAGCCTCCGACGCCCAAGTCAGTGTCCTGAGAGGAGATAGAAGAGCAGCACTAAGGGGTTAGAGGGTCTTGTCTGCTTGTTTTTTCTCAGGGAGAGAGAGTCCGATCCCTTTGCCATGGCCTGTTTCCTGGCATTTATAGGAATGCCCAGCCCGTTCAGATCATGACACGTGTTCGGTCGGATGCTTTCTGTACCTTCGGGCGTAGGGGACAAGTAGCCGTTTATAGGCCCCTTGAGTCTTGGACTGAGACAGGTTGTGACAAGACTCGAACGGCATCGGCGTGTCAGACCGCCGTTTGAGGCGGCGTGTAACGCCTGTGGGCGACATGTCAGAGGCTCCTTAAATGCTCATGCCGTACTCCCGAGGTCCTCTGGGCGAGGCCGTCATTTGGTGCGGATGCCCTTTTTCGGGAATTATGCCCGTAGTTCGGGGATTTCCCTGGTTCGGGGGTTCCGCCTTCAGGGAGAGTCTCTCCTGCTTGCAATAGCTGGTTCTTTATCTCTGAAGACAATCCGTTTGGTCCCTCGGGGGAGCCGGCAACATATTTGAAATTCCTGACGTTCTTGCCGAAGTCCTGAGTTCAAGGCATTTGACTTCGCTCCTTCCGAGGTCAGTGTTAGCGCTTCCTTTGGATGACGCCAGGTTTCCCGGCCACTTTTTTGGCAGGAAGTATGTAGTGAGGGAGGCGATAGCCCTTCGGCTATCACAGGCCCCCCTTCAGAAAGCCGAAGTGGAAACTTCAGCTTGTCAGCTTTCGGAGAGCGCCCTTCGGGACCTTGGGTGTAATACCTGTGTCGAAGATGGACCTTTTGTCTGAAGACGTAGGCTGTTCGCCCATATCCTGTCTTTTGGTGTCTTCGAGGTAGCCTACTTCTCTCCTTTTGTAGGTCTGCGCAACGTCGCGTTTCGTAACCAGTCGTGTCAGTCTGGAGTGGCGCGCCTAGGGTCTAGGGGTGCCAGAAGGCGTGTCCTCCTTTTGGCGCAATGGCTGACACGTGGCAGCTTGTTATTGGCAGGGACTGCATCGGATACAGCAGGCGCACCTTTTTAAGCGCAATGAGCAGTTATGGCAACTGTTCGCCTTCTCGGAGTACTTATGACGCCGGTTCGCCTACCCCCCTCGGCCTATATATATGCTTATTCTGTCATAATCTCCTTTTGCTTCTGCTTTTGCTTCCTTCCTGCCTTCTAATTGTTCTTGTGTTTTCCCCTATTTTTTGGTGCTGTTGACGAAGTTTTTCCGGTCACTTTTCACGACGGCGGCTTCAAACCCAGATTTTGGCAAAAGATTCGGTGGGTTTTGATTTCCAGAGTCCTTTGATTTTAAAGATTTCCCAAAGTCGGTTTTTCATTCCCCGAAGTCATTTTTTCTTCAAAAAATGTCTTCGCCAACTGTTTCCCCTATCCCGGAAAGTTGGCTTCCCCTTCTCGGTCATACTTGCTGTACGACCTCAGAAAAATCTGAAAGATGGACCGAAAAGTTCTTTCTTCCTTCTTACGCCATCACCAGACTTCCTGGACCTCAGGAGGTCAGTTTTATGAACCACCAAAATGAGGTTACCGTTTTTCGCGCCCAACTGAAGGCCGGACTTCGGTTCCCTCCGTCGAGGGTGATTTGCGACTTTTGCCAATTTCATGGCATTGCCGTAAATCAACTTCCCCCGAATTCGTACTGTTACTTTAACGCCTTCCTTTGTATGTGCGGCGTTTTCAAAATAGAACCTCATTTTATTCTTTTTTTGCAGTACTATAAGCTCTACACAGTCCCGAAGGGTGGCTTTTACTTTATGCTACCTCGGGGATCAGGGAGCAAAAAGTATATGTTCACCTTCGCCACTAAGGACAGCTGGCGGGGGTGGCAACAAAAGTTTTTCTTTCTGAAGATGGAGGAGGCCTGGTCGTACGTTTCGACCAAGTGGGCTCGGGGAAAATTGGAGATGGACGTCGTAGACCCGAGGATGCTGCTGACTCCTGAGTTGGCATCCAGATTTGCGGACTTCGACCGACGGATCCGAGCAGTCTCCGACTGGGATTCCGAGGTCCCTTCACGCTCCCTCTACCCTTTCCCCATCATGTGGAAACTGATGACCGAAGAGGTCCTTCGGGAACTAGGGGTAGTGAAGGAGCATAAGACGGACCTCGGGATGCCGGCTCCTGCCATCGCCGGGAAAGACTCCTGGCTGGTGAAACTCCTTCGGAAGGAGGTTACTTACGAGGCCTTTTGTGAGAGTAAGTTATCCAAAAAATTTTTGTTATGGATACCACTTAGACTCACACTGATATTTTCCTTCTTTTTCAGAGATGGGCGACGAGTCCGCTGCTTACTACAAGGCGCTCTTCCTCGGTCAAGCCGAGAAGGGGGAGCAAACAAAGAAGGCCGTCTCCCGAAGGCGGAAATCGTCTGGGGCCGGGCCATCCTCGGCAAAGCGGGCGAAGAAAGACGCGCCTCTTCCTCCCCCGGAAATTCCCGAGGAGGTGCGCGAAGAGCCTGACGCAGCTGCTGTCCCGCCGACCGAAGTCGCCGCTGACGTCCCTCCTCGGAGTCCCACTTCCTCGGCGGCTCTTCTGGACGCCTTGGTGGAAGTCCCTTCTGCCGAGGAGCGCCGCAAGAGCAAAGGCAAGGAGATCTCTGCCGAGGGAGTCCGGGACTCCGACGATGATGTCGCCGAGGTGCCGCCAGGTTCATTTTTTTTTTTTTAGACGAGCTGGGGTGCTTTTATTTTTTGTACTTTGAGAATTACTTGTTTTGACAAGCTTCTTGTTTTGCCCTGCAGAGGAGGTACCGTCTTCGGGTTGGATGGTCGAGCACGCCCGGAAACGAGCCCTTCGGGATTCCCATATCCCGAAGGGGAAGATCCCGAGGGAGCCTTTCTGGTCGTTTACGGAGGACATGAACTTGTACTCCGGTGACTCCCAGCTAATGGCCAACCAAATTTCGAGGGGGATCCTCACCGAGGCCTCCTTCAAGGCCATTTCCGAGGCGTGCCCGGACGATGAGTCCCTTGCTGCCAGAGTTTCTGAGCACGCTGCCCAGGTATACTTCACGCCTTTGTTTTTTCCTTTTGATTTCTTCTAAGTTCTTGGCTCATTTTTTTGTCTTACTGAGTTTGTTCTTACTTCTTTGCAGCTGTTGGGGTACACTGGCCTACTCAGACTTCGGGCGGCGAAGCAGGCGGCGTTCCGATTCTCGGTCTTAGACTGCCTGGAAAAATCTAAGGCCATGTGCTCTGACTTGGCCGCCAAGAACAGGGAGATGGCTCAAGCTGCGGAGAAGGAGGTTGCTGCCGTTCGGGAGGAGTTTTTGAAGGAAAAAGAGGAGCTTTTGAAGGACTCCTCCCAAAAGATTTCTGACCTTGGCTCCAAGGTGGCGGAGCTGACTTCGGCAAACGAAGCACATCAAAAGGAGAAGTCAGAGTCTGAGGCTCTCCTGGCGAAGGTGCTTGCTGAAAAGGCCGCGCTCCAGGCCGAGGTCGAGTCTTTGAAGAAGGAGCCGAAGAAGAAGAAGACGAAGGCACTGAAGAAGGAGATCGCAGATCTGGAGAATGAACTTGACGCTTTAGGGGTCGAGAAGGAGAAAGCCGAAGAGATGACAAAGGTCGGTTTTCAAGACGGCTTTTGCCTCGCTCGGCATCAGGTTCTGCAGAGGTTCCCAGATCTGGACCTCTCCTTCTTGGAGGCCCTAAACATCCCTGAGGGTCCTCGGTGGTCTTGGTCCAAAATTGAGCACCTTAATCTGCCCTTCCCTCTTCCGGCGTCGAAGACGGTGGATAAGGACGCAGGAACTGGTGGCTCCCGAGATGCCGGGATTCCTTAGTTTGCCTTAGGGTCCTTTGCCTTCTCTCTTTTTCTCCTTCCTTGTACTTTTTGGCGATCTTCCTTCTTTGTAAGCAGGTCTATCTTAATAAAGATTTTTTCTTTCTTTTGAGAAATTTTGGCTACGTCTTTTGTACTTAGAAATTTTTCATTTCCCATTGTCCCGAACACGTTCGCTCAAGAGACTTCGGAAAATCATATCTACGCTTATCACGGCGATCACCCTTGGGAAATTCTAACTTGTATAATTCACGTTCAAGAATTTTGGCTAAGTCTTTTGTACTTAGAAATTTTTCATTTCCCATTGTCCCGAACACGTTCGCTCAAAAGACTTCGGAAAATTATATCTACGCTTATCACGGTGATCACCCTTGCTAAATTCTAACCTGTACAATACAATTTTCCCATCAAAATCCTAAGCATAGAATTTTTTCAAGGCATCCGAATGCCATGTATTTTTTAATTCTATGCCTTCGGCGTCACCGAGCTTGTAAACTCCTTTTCGTACTTCGGCAAGTACTAGATAAAGACCTTCCCAATTTGCGCGAAGTACCCCGTGGGATGGCCTTCGGGGTCCAAATTCAGCCTTTCGGAGAACGAGGTCCCCTTCCTTTATTCCCTTTGGCCTGGCTCGCAAGTTTATAGCGCGGCCACTCTTTGCTGAAAAGCTTTTCTTCTCAGCTCGGCTATTTCTCTGTGTTCACCGACGAGGTCAAGCTTGGTTCTTAGGCCGAGGTCATTTCCTCTTTCATCAAACACTTGCACTCGCACTGATGGTTGCACTACCTCGATTGGGATGATGGCCTCCGTACCGAAAACGAGTGAAAAAGGTGTCTCCCCTGTGGCTCTTCGGGGTGTTGTTCGGTAGCTCCATAACACACTTGGGAGCTCTCCTGGCGCTCCATAACACACTTGGGAGCTCTCCTGGCCATTTCCCTTTTGCTTCCCCCAGCCTTTTTTTCAGACCATCTTTTATGGTCCTATTAGATACTTCTACTTGCCCATTGCTTTGGGGGTGAGCTACTGGGGCGAAGTGCATCTTTATTCCGAGGTTGTTGATAAATTCTTGGAACCCTTTGTCTATAAACTGGGACCCATTGTTGGCTACTAGTACCTTCGGTATGCCAAATCTGCATACAATGTTCTTCCATACGAACTTCTGCACATCTTTTGCCGAGATAGTCACCAAGGGTTCTGCCTCGACCCATTTAGAGAAATAGTCTACTACGACTACGCAGAACTTCACGCCTCCAGGCGCTGTCGGGAGTGGCCCAATGAGGTCTATGCCCCAAACTGCGAAGGGCCAGGGATAGTCAGCCGAAGTTACCAATTCCGAGGGTGTCCTTTGGATATTCGCGTGTCTTTGGCAATTACCACACTTCTGGACGAACTGCCTAGCGTCCTTTCTTAGGGTAGGCCAAAAATATCCTTGGCGAAGTATTACTGCTGCTAGAGCGTCGGTTCCAATGTGCGAACCACAAGCGCCTTCGTGAACTTCTTCGAGGATCATTTCAGTATCCTCTTCGCCAACACACCTCTGCAGTGGATTTGCATATCCCTGCCGATATAATTCTTCTCCAATTAGGAAGAAACGACCAGAACGTCTCCGTACCTTCGCCGCTTCGTTGGGGTCTTCGGGGAGCGCACTGGTTGCGAGATATCTTTTTATCGGATCTTTCCAGCCTTTTCCCGGAGTTACTATGCTCAGCACTGCAATGCTCGGGTGGTTTAGCACCTCGGTGCATGTTTTCGACTTTGCCAAGCAATCTGCCTCGGCATTATCTCGACGAGGCACATTTTCGATTCGTATGGTGTCAAACTCTCGGATAAGCTTTGCTACCAGTTCATGGTATTTTGCCAAGGTCGGGTCCTTCGCCCCGTAGTCCCCTGCTGTTTGTCGAACTACCAGCTGGGAATCGCTGTGGGCTTTTAAGTTTTTTATACCAATTTTTCTGGCTAGGCGTAACCCTGCTATGAGAGCTTCGTACTCAGCCATATTGTTGGTGACGTTAAAGCCGAACTTGATGGCTTTCATTACTTCTAGACCTTCGGGGCCTCTGATAATTACCCCAGCTCCCTGGTGTTCGGAGCCCGAGGCTCCGTCGACATACAAAGTCCATTCTGGCTCACCTCCGCCGGGATCCATATGGCTGTCCTCGGTGATGGGTACTTCGGCAATAAAGTCTGCCAAGGCTTGAGCTTTTATGGCTTTCCGAGGTTCATAAGTAATGTCGTGTTCGCCAAGCTCTATACACCATTTGGAAAGCCTTCCTGAATGATCGACTTTCCTCATGACGTCCCGTAGAGGTAGACTACTTCGGACGATGATAGGGTGAGCCTGAAAATATGGCCGTAGCCTTCTCCCTGCCAGTACCAGGGCATATATAGCTTTTTGTAGCAAGGGATATCTGACTTCGGCGCCGTGCAGGGACTTGCTTATATAATAAACCGGCCATTGCTTCGGCCCTTCCTCTTTCACAAGGACCGAGCTTACTGCTTTTTCTGTGACGGCGAGGTATAACACGAGGGGCTCTCCCTCGCGAGGTTGTCGCAGAGTGGGCAGACAGGCTAAGTAGATTTTGAGTTCTTCCCAGGCCTTTTGGCAGTCCTCATTCCAAGGATGATCATCACTTCCGAGGTTGCCCTCCTTTTTTGCTGCCTTAGTGAGGACTTTAAAGAATGCTCGACACCGGTCTCCATATCTGGAAATAAACCTACTAAGAGAGGTTATCCTTCCAGTGAGTCTTTGCACATCCTTTATTGTGACGGGAGTTCGGAATTCGAGCAGAGCCTTAATTTTTTCGGGGTTAGCCTCAATGCCTCTTTCTGATACCATGTATCCAAGAAATTTTCCCGAGGTTACGCCGAAGATGCACTTTTCGGGGTTAAGGCGGATCCCGAAGGTTCTGAGCTGGTGGAAAGTTTCCTTTAGATCTGCGACGTGGTCGGTAGGCAGTTTGCTCTTGACTATCATGTCATCGACATAGACTTCCATATTCCTCCCTATTTGGTCGCTAAAGACCTTGCTCATCAACCTCTGGTAGGTGGCTCCTGCATTTTTGAGCCCGAAGGGCATCCTGATGTAACAATACGTTCCACCTTCCGTGATGAAGGCAGTCTTCTCCTCGTCTTCGGGGTTCATTCTTATTTGATGATACCCACTGAAGGCGTCTAGGAAACTTAGGAGTCCGTATTCGGCAGTCGAATCCACCAATTGGTCTATTGGTGGGAGAGGGTATGAGTCTTTTGGGCAAGCATCATTCAAGTTTCTGAAGTCGATGCACATTCGGAGCTTACTGCTCCCTTCTTTTGTGGCGATAACCACGTTGCTCAACCATTCGGGGTACTTGACTTCCCTGATTACTTCTGCGTCTAGTAAGCGCTGGACTTCGGTTTTGACGAAGTTATTTTTATGGACTGAGATGCCCCGTTTCTTTTGCCGGACAGGTTTTGCTTCCGGACTTACTTTAAGGTTATGCTGTATTATGCGAGGGTCTACCCCCGGCATATCTTTCGGCGTGTAGGCAAACAGGTCTTTATTCATCAGTAGAAAGGATACAAGTTTTTTCTTGTCTCCTTCGGCCAAGTTTTTCCCTATTCGGGTACTTCGGCCTGGGACAAGTTCTACCTCTTCCATTTCTACCTTCGCGGGATCTTCTGCCTCGCCCTTTTTTGGTTTTCCACCTGGTAAAGCCTCTGCTTCTACCGTTTGCGCGAAGTTGTTTACTGGAGCTTTTCGTGCCTTGACGAACACTTTCCTTACTTCGCCCTGATCAACGAAGATTTCTGCGTCTCCATCCTTGGTGGCAAAAGTGACAGTTAAGTATTTTACATCAGGGCGAATGTGCAGATTTCCCTGTGTTTGCCTCCCAAGGATGGCGTTGTATGATGAAGGAACATCCATGACAATAAACCTTGTCATTGTGGAGGCGAATAATTCAGCTGTCCCGTCCACCGAAGTTCCTTTCATCATTAGGGGAAGATCGATCCATCCGAGGACGGGCAGCTCGGATGGTCCTACCCCGAAAGTAGGCGAAGTGACGGGCTTGAGATCGCTGTTGGATATGCCCAAGTTTGGCAGCAGATGTGAAAAGAGGACGTCAGCGTTTGATCCATCGTCAAGCAACACTCTCTTGACGTCCCAGTTTCCTATCCTCGCCATGACCAAAAGCGGATCGTCATGGGGGAAGATGACAGTGGAACCATCCTTGCGGGCCAGCTTTTTCGTCGGACTCTGATATTCCATCACTGATATTTCTCTGGCCTTCCTCTTTCTTTCCGAGGATGGGAGTCCTGTCGTAATTGTTTGTATTATTCCCGCCGGAGGTGGAGGACGCCTCTTCGGACTTCTATTCCTCCGTCTGTCGGAGTCGTAGTCCTCGTCATCTGCCTTTCCTTCTTCCTCTTTTCTCCCTTTCGGGGAAGGCATTCGCAGATATCGCCGAAGTTGGCCTTGTTTTATCAGCGACTCTATGTATTTTTTCAATTGAAAACAGTCTTCGGTGTCGTGGCCGTGGTCGCGGTGAAACTGGCAGAACTTCTTCATGTTCTTTTTATTATCAGCGGTCATGGCCCTTGGCCGCTGAATCTGGGTCCCCTGTCTTTCCATTGTCATGAGGATGTTGGTCCTCGTGGTGTTCAGGGGTGTGAAGGTTGGGGGTTTCCTTCCCCTAATTCTTCGAGGTCGTCCCGCCTGGTCAGTTGAATACCGCATTTGCTGGCTGGACCCTTCGGCGCGGATGTGATCGGACTTCGGTCCACCCATCCTTAGCTCTTCGGCCGTCATGTGCTGCTCGGCCCTTCGGTAGAATTCGCCAAGCGTGTCCGGAGGATCCTTGGAAAATTCGTAGAACAGCTGTGAGTCCCTCCGAAGGCCCCGTGTCATGGCGAGAATGCGTATTTCGGGGCGGAAGTCTGGAACACTTAAGGCTTCTCTGTTAAACCTTTCGACATAGTCGCGGATGGTTTCTCCGTTCTTCTGCGCTATGTCGAACATCTGGACAGGCATCTTCGCCGTCGGCCGACTTCCAATGAATTGCTGTGTAAAGGCCGTAGATAACTCCTGGAACTCCCTGATGGTTCCTGGAGCCAACGAATTGTACCATGCTGTTGCTGGTCCTGTGAGGGTGACCTCAAAGCATTTGCACAAGGTAGCGTCATCAGCACCGTGCATCATCATGCTGCGTTTGTATTTTGTTAGATGGGCCTGTGGATCAGTTCGGCCATCATAGGTTTCCAGCCGAGGCACCCGGAAGTCACCTGGCATGGCTGCCGAAACTACTGCTCGGGTGAATGGCGACTCATCCCCACAGAAAGTTTCAGACAGCCTTGCCCAGACCGGTTTGCGAGCTACCTGTTTTTCCACTCTTTCCAACCTCGCTAATATCTTCTCCATAAGGAACGTGGCACTAGGCTCTTCCTCCTGATGCTTGTAGGCTTCTGGGAAGGGAGATTGTCGGCGTCTCTTCGGGGAGTGACTCCGGCGCCGAGGGGATGGGGACTTCGCCTCAGGTGATGAGCTCCTTTGGCGCGGGACTTTAGGTCGCTTGGACCCCGTTTGTCCCGTAGGTCGTGTCCCGAGGAGCATGTTTTCCGTCGAAGACTCCTCGCGCGGATCCCCGCTTCCCGAACTGCGGTAGGTTGGTTTAGGGCTTTTCTCCCGAGGGCGTGCTGGCGAGGGAGGCCTTTGGCCCTGAGTTGGTTGCGGCCACCTTCGGTCTATTTGCTGTGTCATTTCAGCCACAACAGAGCGCTGAAAGTCGCGCAAAAAACTCATAGTTATGACTAGAGGACGCTCTTCCTCAGGCGAGGAAGTCCCTGGAAGGGTTTGCTCGGTAGCCGGTTGAGCCTCAGGCGCGGACGAGGACTTAGGAAGTCCCTTGTCCTTTGAACGCCGAGTTTCAACGACGGCGACCTGAGAGTGAGTTCCCACAGACGGCGCCAAATGATGCCCAGCAGCATCTTCGTCGGGTGACATTATGACTTCGGGAGGGACTTCCTGAAGGGAAGAACGTCTGGAGCAAAGGTTTCCCAGAGGAGCGTGCCTGAAATGCTCAGAAAAAAGGGTTAGGAGGTCCCCGGAGTATTTTTCCGGGGAGGAGCCTCCGACGCCCAAGTCAGTGTCCTGAGGGGAGATAGAGGAGGAGCACTAAGGGGTTAGAAGGCCTTGCCTGCTTGTGTTTTCTCCGGGAGAGAGGGTCGGATCCCTTGCCAGGGCCTGTTTCCTGGTATTTATAGGAGTGCCCAGCCCGTTCAGATCATGACACGTGTTCGGTCGGATGCTTTCTGTACCTTCGGGCGTAGGGGACAAGTAGCCGTTTATAGGCCCCTTGAGTCTTGGACGGAGACAGGTTGTGACAAGACTCGAACGGCGACGGCGTGTCAGACCGCCGTTTGAGGCGGCATGTAACGCCTGTGGGCGACATGTCAGAGGCTCCTTAAATGCTCATGCCGTACTCCCGAGGTCTTCTGGGCGAGACCGTCCTTTGGTACGGATGCCCTTCTTTGGGAATTATGCTCGTAGTTCGGGGATTTCTCTGGTTCAGGGGTTCCGCCTTCGGGGAGAGTCTTTCCTGCTTGCAATAGCTGGTTCTTTATCTCCGAAAACGATCTGTTTGGTCCTCCGGGGGAGCCGGCAACATCTTTGAAATTCCTGACATTCTTGCCGAAGTCCTGAGTTCAAGGCATTTGACTTCGCTCCTTCCGAGGTCAGTGTTAGCGCTTCCTTTGGATGACGCTAGGTTTCCCGGCCACGTTTTTTGTAGGAAGTATGTAGTGAGGAAGGCGATAGCCCTTCGGCTATCAATTGGGCAATCATGGCATATGGCCTACTTGCCTAGTAATGAATTTGAATGATGTGATTATTCCAAGGGTAAAGTGTAGGTTCTCTAAAATAGGAGGCAAATATAGGTTAGGCTGAACATCAATGGGGTTTTTGTAACTTTTCCTTAATATATTGCTTATTTCAACCCCCAAAAATGGGGGTTTTACTATTACTTCTTGAACTTTAAGTGATATTACACTTGTTTCCCCAAGGTTTGAAAATTTACACCTACCTCTTGCTTTTTTAATGTCTTCAGTCAATCGTTAGTCAAAATTATAGCTAGTTTCCTTGAATTTAGTCTTGTTTATAAGTACACCCAAAGATTTATAAATCTACAGTTTCTCGTGAACTAGCACCCTCGGCCGCACCCTATCCACCCCATCTCTTTTGCCAATCCCTTTCAATCCTAACCGTTTCTGCCAACCAGCACTTCATCTATTATCGTTGCCCCTTTGTCAATTGAACTCCCTTTTCCAATCAAACCTCAACACAACTTCCTCCCCTAATTGAACTTTAACAAAACCAAACACCACTATACCTATTTGTTGCCATGCTTTAATTGAAACTATAGTAAACAAAAAAAAAACATAGAATAGATGAGAATGGAGCAAAGTTTTCAGGCTCGACGTTGTGCTTGTAGAATAGAAAAGGGAGAAAAAAGCAGAGGTTCCAACTCTTTGTTTCCTTACTCACTATAATCTCTTGTCATAAATAATCACCTAATCTTTACTCCGCCATCAAAATTGAATTCTTATGGCAATCCCCAACATATATGGAAGATATAGTCAATGAAATCATTTTCAAGAACAAGGTTTTGCTTGGAAGTGAACTTCAACGAGGATGGTATGGAATGTTTGGGTTTGCTTGCTCAATTTGGTAGTGGCTTGCTTGACAAAGAATTATTGAATCGGAAGTACAAACACGGTGTTGGCGATGGTGGAGTGAGAGGCAACGTCGGTGGCAGTTGACTAAAAAATGAGAACGGCCTCTCTTTTTTCAACATTCATTTTACATCATTTCCCCTTTTGACACATTGCACGGTTGACCCAAAAATAAGGATGACTGCAAAAGAAATGACGTTGACGAGATTGTACTTTAGATGGAGCCAAGTCAGGTGAATATCCTCTATCTTTAATTGGGAAGCCTGGACAATGGTGACAGCCAATAAAGGGACCAAATAGAGGGTTAAAAGATGAGTGATTAAGTTGTGGTAATCAAGTTTGACATGCTTCAAATTGATGCTCTACAAAAAATCTAGCAACCTCTTCATGGGTTAAATTCGAGCAGATCCGTTAAGGGTTAGATTTTAGTTAAAGCTCATGAAAGTACTCGATAATCGATTCAGAAGGTAAAAAAATTGATTTAAAGTGGATGATTTGTTTTTCCATTGTCAATTAAGAAGGGGAATTGGTTTGGGACAAAGTGAGCAAGAAGAGGCAACGAGATAAGGAGGTCAAGTCCAAATGGGTCAAGGTAAAAATCTTAGGTGATTTTGGGGACAAGGACGAGGAAAGAGGCAATGGAGCAAGAGAGTGGGGTTGGAAAATGAGGTTGAAAGATGGATGAGGTCAAAGTAGAGGTGGTGGAGAATAGAAGTATAAAGACAATGAAGGGAAAGGGCAATAAATTTCTAAATTTTTTGGTTTAATTGTAAACTAAACTAAATTTAAAGAGGGTGGGTGTAATTTTGATTGACAACTAATTGATTGCGTTAAAAAAGTAAAGGGGTAAGTGTAGATTTTTAAACCTTAAGGAGACAAGTGCAATATCGCCTAACGTTCGAGGATGTAACAATAAAAAACCAAAGAAAAAAAAAGCTAGAGAAAGATAGGGACAACTACCTACCTTAACCTCACGATCTAGTACGTACCTATTACATACACAACATTTATTTATTAATTACTCCAAGAGAATTAAGAATAGGGATAACAACATAGCTGATTAGGTACGGATGCCCCATATTCGTCATAGGGCTGTTATCGAACCGAGCGGAGCCCGAACGCCTGGGGCTCGAGCTCGGCTCGTTTAAGTTTGGTAGGTGTTCGGGTTCGGGCTCGGGCTCGACGAGCTCGAGGAAATGGTGCTCGAGTTCGGCTCGGTATGATGTTTGAGCTCGATTCGAACGTTCGAAATGTTCGAAAAACCTGTTAAAAAGCAAATTGTACGAGTTCGGTTCGGGCTCGATTAGGTATGCTCGAACTTGAGCTCGTTTTGAAAAAAGGAAGAAAAACAACAACAGAATTCATAACACTAGCTGACACCAAGTTCAATTACACAAATAATAATAAGAAAAAAACAAATTACACAAATAATAGAGAAGTCAAACAAACGGAAATATCAATCAGTGGAAGAGGTGAAGGAGAAGGAAGTTTCATTTCCTGGTTATAAGCACAAACAAATTACTGAAAAGAAAATAATTTTTTTTCCTCACTGGAATTTTGGGGAGTCGTCCAAGTCGGAAATTGTTAATAGTTCCAAATTCTCCATCATGTGCAATTGGGAAAGCATCATTAAGCACATAGGTTTTCTTTAACAACTCCAATTGTGCTTGTGAAACTTCAATCTTAGCCAAAATTGCATCTCTCTCTTCCTGCCCATAAATTTTTCTTATGATGAAGGGTTAAATATCAAAGACAAATGAATAAAGGCATTTATAAAAGTAACAAGAAAATATTCAAACAGATTCTCTATCAGGAAATGATAGACACGCAGAGGAAGCTGCTGAACCTAGCTACTAAGGCAAGTTTCACAAGACAACCAAGATCCTGGGAATAATTGAAGGCTACATCAGATAGTTTTCTGTCCAAGAAAAAACCAACATTACCAACCTCAGCAGCCTTGCAGTATCACCATTGATCAAATTGTAACTTAAGTAAATGAATTCATAGAACAGGCATTTGCAATAAACCTGATGTGCAATCAATTAGAACTGAAAATTATTGAACTCCTGCCAGTACCTGTTCACAGCAATTCCAAGGAACATAAGAAACTAGGAAGGGTGAAGAAGTTGGTCAAGATCACGAACAAAAGGAAATGGAAAGAAAACAGAAAAGGCAAAGAAAACTATATTGTACAATTTCAGCTTGTTCATCAAGAGGCAAGAATCACTTTGAAAGAAACATATCGCTCCTCCAATTCTTTGAAGCGGTTTGATTTCTGCTCCAATTCCTTAAGTTCAGAATTTACTTCCGCATTCTGTTTCTCTATTTCTTCAATTGCAGCTTCAAGTTTCCTCAATCTAGGAACAGCAAAAAATAAACAGAGGTATTATACCTCAAACAGAAAAAAATCCACAAATCAGCCACACATTTTATGTCCAAAATCAGAAGTATTATACATGTCCGATCGCGAAGAACTCAGGCGGAGGGTCGCGACGCGCGACAAGTATGAACTCAGGCGGAGCCGCGGAGGGGTGAATCGCGTAGAGGAGAACGCAGGCAGAGGCTTGCTCGTTGCTGCTTCCTGATCGTGATGAAAACTCCGGCCGCCGATAGCCGATGCTGAGGAGAATGGAACCTGAGGCTGACAGATTTCACGATTTCTAGCTACCTAGCCCGATTTTACGATTTGTTATTTGTTATTTTTAGGTTTCTCATTTTATTTACTTTAAATTATTAATAATATATTATTAATATTTATATTATTACATAGGTTCGATAGGTTCGAAAACATATCGAATCGAATACTAACATATTCGAGCTCGATTCGATAAAAGATTCGAATAATAAAAATGGTTCGAGCTCGTATTCGAAGTTCGTAAAGCTCGGTTCATTAAGTCTAATTTCGAGCTCGAATTCGAATAGTTCGATAAATGCTCGGTTCGATAACAGCCCTAATTCGTCATTCATACCTGCGGTTTTTTTAGTACCCGTCACTTTGCGGGTATTCGCAAGCAGGTGAAAAATCTCATTCATACCTACAACCCATGGGTAATTCATGGTTTAAATTGTGTTTTTTAAATTTCATAAAAATAAAATATGAAAAATACATACAGTTATTCTCCACATATAATACAACAAAATCATAACATACATACAAGAAAATATTCGATAAAAATTAGTATAAAATATTAGTTAAATGTAGGTATTGCATCCAATTATAATTAATAAGTAGAAAATTTACATTCACGGGGTTTTGCAAGTAAGCGGGGCGAATTTACTCATGATGGATATCTCCCACCTGCCACCCCGCCCATACCCGCCAAACAGGTGTAATTTACTACTCATGTCCGCTCTATCATAGGTATTTTTATCTATTTACCCCTTTGTCATTGGCAGATATTTGCGGATTACGGATTTCACCTACTCACTTGCCATCACATCGATTTTGAATTACACCTAAAATGTATACTCAAAGGTAATAAGGGATAAGTTTATGATAGTTTTAGTTAAAGAAAATGAAAAAAAATAAACCATGTGTGATTATGATAAGTGAACAAAATTTGGGAATTTTAGCTTTAGAAGTCATCACTTTAAAAAATTAAATATTGTAATTGTCAAAAAAGATATTTTTTAAACAATAAATATGGTAATAATTATAAAATTGATATTTATTTCTTTTGGTTTTTGCCAAAAAAATCATTTTAAAGAGTTTTTGTTAAATTCTCTGCGACAAATTCAATTCCATGCAATAGGAACAAAATTATTTCATACTATAGGAAACTAGTTGCAAACAATTGAACCAGATTTATACATCAATATGTAAATGATGTATAATAAGAACTTAATTTTGTATATCACATACAATATGTAATCGAATAGGAACTCCATATTTTTATAGTACGAACTTAGTTTTGTATAATAGGTAATCAATTTCATAATATAGAAATTCAAGTTCATACACAGAATAGCAATTTCTATTACAAACCTCTTAACAGTATGAAATTCCATTAGCCAAATAAAAAAGGAAATGATAAGTAGAGTTTTAAATCTCATCGAAATCATCCTAGGGTTGGCCAACCAGCAAGCAAACAGTTGAGTGTGACTGTGAAATTCGAACAGAAAGTATCTGATTATGACGCGCTATATGAGTTTATGTTCAATATGACAAACCTATATGTCAGATACTCATTTAGGATATGAAAATAAATTATAATAACTTAGTAACTTTACCCAAAAGAAAATTGTAAGCTCTAAAAGAAATTTTGTAACATGCTCACTCTGTCTTACCAATTTTGCTTCATTTTTCTTTTTAAACCATTACAAATCTTTGTAACATTTCCATATTCAGTAACTTACTTTAATATATTATCCTTTAATTTATCATTTCAATATCTTTTTTTTTTCAATTTTTTTGATTTATGTGTAAAAAATTAAGAACAAAAGTGAAAAAAAATATACAAATTTTTCTCACTTTTCTAATCTCTGTACCAATCCAAATAGAATAACATTGGTGGAAAAGAGGAAGTAAAACCTAATGTCAATGGGGTGAGTTTTTACTTAAAGGGTTTAGGACGCGTGTTGGGTTGAGAGGGAGAAAGTAAATTGAGAAGGTAAAAGAGAAGGCCTAAAGGGCTCCTCTTGCAAGTTATGTGGTGACTGAATCTCAATTTACCAATTTGCACTTGAGTGTTTGGCCAAATAATCTCCAAAGTTTAGAGCTCTCCGCAGACAAAAACTAATTACTATTATATTATCCTCCTCCTTCTTAATCTTGTAATGCTATGTATTGTGCGAGTAAGTATTATTATATATACAGAATCTTTGTAAAAGGGTTCTCATATATAATTGGATTGGAACATTTATAGATCATATATGTTTGTGATTCTCATTCATATTTATCTTCAGATCGAGAGCAATCAGTAGCCTAGCTAGCTAGTCTTCCTGGCAAAGAGGATGTTTTCTGTTTCTAAATAATTAATTGGAGAAGTTGAAGTCTCAGATTAATCGATTGCTGCTTCCACTCCTACTGTAATGTAGTGGATGAACAATGGCTAGCTTTCTTTTATATGTCTAAAGGAGATGAATATTAATATTAATCAGTCATCACTTAAATGATTGATCTGGTAGCAAGCTGGAAAGCATTAATTATGGGGATTTTATCAATTAATTAAAGGCTAAAGGGCGGCTTTAATTTACAGAGGAGAATTTTACGGTAGGAATTACCTCTCCCCCTTGTAGTGATTGTTAAGGAGAATCTGATCAAGTCCAAATCATAGTGAACTGACGCACTTATCTTGATTTGGTTTGGCTCTGTAATGGACTAAATGAGAATTGATAAATGCTTTAACAGACCTCCATTGACCGGAGCACGACCATTTTCTTTCATGGGCTTTCTATCCAACATCAACTCGTTGTGGCCTACTTTATTATAGCCCAATTTATGGCGATTGATACGGATCTTTCTCATGGACCGAATCCAAGTTCTTGAACCACAATGCGCTTTTCTCCTTTTGTTACACTAGTGTTATTGCTATCAAAGTTAAGTTATATATTGTTTTTTAGTTTTACTGTAATATGGTATCCAGTAAACAGCATAGAGTAAAATAAAACTGTTAAAATAAAAAATGATATGGCTCCATTTGGCATTTGGAGCACGCTCTCAGGTTGTGAGGAGCTTCACTCAACAATGTTTCTTTGTGCCAAATATAACTATCTACTAAGTTTAGTTGAAATCTTTTAAAAACGTTTCCTGGACTACTTAGATTATGAAGTTTTAATTAATATACAAAGTTGAATGAAAAATCAACAGAATAATAAATAATAAATTAAATAACTTATTATTTAATCTTTTAAAAATGTTATTTGTACCCATTTTTTCGGAAAACTTACAATTATCCCCTTGAGATATGTCATGATATACAGTTTATCTCCTTTATTTTTAAAAGCCTACACTTTACCCCTATATTTTGTACGCTATCTGATAATAACTTCTGAAATTGTATTTAAACTGTACGATAGTCATTTTTTAGTAATTTCGATTTCTCTAACATTTTTTATAATTAATAGAAATTTTAAATTATCAATTTTTTCTTTTTATAAATGTATTTTCCTCCCTGTAAAAGCATATCAGTATATTTTAAAGGTCGGTTAATTGTGAAAAAAAATAAAAATCTTAAAATTATTAAGACATGATTATCAAATAGTTTAGATTAGGGTTTCAGAAGTTCTTGTTAGACACTATAGAGAAAATAAGGGTAAATTGTAGGTTTTTAAAAATATAAGAGGTAAAATGTATGTTAGGCCAAACCATAGGAGGGGTTTGACATTTTCCCTTTTTTTCCCCTCACACGAATTTCGAAGAATAAAACATGAACAACAGCCCAATTTGCTGTCATTTCTGGCACTGAAACCTGGAAAGAAAATCAAAAGACTTTGATTGAATTTGAACCCACGTAATTCTTTTTCTAACGTTCCAAAACATACTTACTTACAAAATCCATTTACAGAAAAACCACTTGAAATCCGATTTGTTTGGCTCAGTTTAGATCTGCCCCTTTCATGAGCGTAGCAGCTGAATCTGATTTTGATTCTGATCTCGGGTGAGGAAGAAGAGTTTTTGATCAAGGAATCTTTCTGCTCTTTGAAGGAGAGAAAATGCAGAGTAAGGGATCCAATCACAGGGCCAGTTTTGGAGTTCGTTCTCGAATCCCTTCTCTATTGCTTTCCATGGTCGCCACTTTCGCTACCATCTATGTCGCTGGAAGGTTTGTTCTTCCATAGCCGTCATTTTGTTTCTGTTTCAGATGCGTTTTACTGATGACAGAATTTAATTGACTCTGTTGTTGTCCAAATTAGTGTCAAACACGAACCATGATTGCTTTTGCTTTCCTTGATTTATTTATTTTCTTTTTTTGTTGGGCAGGTTGTGGCAGGATGCACAGAACAGGGTTCATTTGATAAAGGAGCTTGATAGAATTACTGGTCAGGTGAGACTGGTGGTCAGGTTTGTTTGAAATGGTGTTTGTGTTTTCCCTTTTGTAAGAAATTTAACCTTTTGGAAGTCATTGGAAACCAACAAAAGCAAGGCTTGTAATTTGTAAATGCTTGTATATACAAGTTTCGCATGGAAAATCCAACCGTTACATTGTGTGAAATTTAGCGTGTATCAATATCATCATGTAAAACATCCATTGGCTTCTGGGTAATCATCTGATGTTAGTGGGACAACTTCAATGATTATGTTCTTAGGCTTCTTTTTGGTTTACTGTTTAACTAGAAGCTGCAAATTTAATACTAGAGAACTAGTGTACTCTCTGTACATTTTACTTCTTTAGTAATCACATTTCCTTGATTCTTTCTATAGGTGGCATAGAATACTCAATTTGAATGACTTCTTCCCTCTATTTGTTTTCATTTAGGGTCAATCTGCTATATCAGTGGATGACACTTTGAAAATCATAGCCTGCAGGTGAGATTCTATTTATCAACCGTTGTTCTCTTACATGGCTGTAGAACAGCTATCTAGGAATAAATGCAAATCTCTATTCATGAAGTTTGTTTGTGTGGTTCTTACAGAACATCAATTTCTTTTCAGGGAACAGCATAAGAAATTGAATGCGCTTGAGAAAGAGCTGGCTGTAGCAAGTCAAGAGGGCTTCACACCAAAGCATTTAGCACAAACTCATGAGAATGTTTCCGGTAGAAGACCGTTGGTGGTCATAGGAATACTAACAAGTTTTGGTCGTAGGAAAAACAGAGATGCAATCCGAAAAGCATGGATGGGATCTGGTAGGGTACTATGACTTGCTTTCCTCATTGTTTGTTCTTTTGTATGGTATGTTTTCTGATGTTTATCTTTCATATCTGTTGTCATCATTGCGGGTAAACAGCTCAAAATCTTCAATCAAATAGTAATGCCTGTTAGCGGGTAGGGACATGAATGTTAGAACTATAGAGACCATAGAACTGGCTCATGTACCTCAGGCTGCAAGATCCATCACCCATGATTAGATACCAATTTGATGTAAGAAAGGTTTTTTTTTTTAAAACAAAAAAACAGTGATGGATAATGACTATTTCTGTTACACTTACTTTTATGTTGCTTGAATTGGAACTTTTTTCTTGGTAGGTTCGGCTTTGAAGAAATTGGAGAATGAAAAGGGCATAGTTACACGCTTTGTCATAGGAAGAAGGTTTTATTCTTCTCTGTCATTTCTTGTGCTAATGATTTCTTTGATGATCATGATGGGAAAAATCATTCTTGATGTACGTTGTTCTGCAGTGCAAATCGAGGGGACAGTTTGGACAGAAGCATTGATGATGAAAATATGCAAACTAAAGACTTCATAATTCTTGTAAGAACTTGGGGTAGTTATTGTCCAGATTTTGCATTAATAGTGAGTTGAAGTGTTAATCAAGTCAATAATCAACTCGGTGGCCTTTTTTTTCCATCTTCTATGTTGAAAGGATGACGTTGAAGCAGCTGGAGAGCATCCAAAGAAAGCCAAGTCATTTTTAGCATACGCAGCAGAGAAATGGGATTCCGAGTTTTATGCAAAAGTCAATGATGATGTTTATGTGAATATTGGTTAGATACATCATCTTTCTGTTTGTAGAGAACTCTTTAGTTTTCTTTATCATGTCTAACAGCTCAGGAGATTCGAACAGATGCATTGGGTGCTACACTTGCATCTCATTTGGACAAGCCTCGTGTTTATATTGGCTGTATGAAATCAGGCGAAGTTTTTGCTGAACAGTGAGTATTGCCTGAGTGATGCAAGGGTTTTTATTCACTATCTGCTGTCACTCTTATGCTTGTCATTGTTGAATTTACAGGAACCATAAATGGTTTGAACCTCAATGGTGGAAGTTTGGTGATAAGAAATCGTAAGTCGTACAACCTCTATATGATCTGATGTCATTGTTCAATGAAATGGACACATCTAAAATAATTTATTGCTTGTTCTTTGGTTTTATATATGTTCTATACTTGGTGGATAGAGTTCTACTTTTTATTGTTAAATAATACTCCTTAGGATTTTGGTTTGCCGAATTAAAGGGATACTTGGGCAATTAACCCGTTCACAGATTTATATATATGAAAGGGATATACTCCCTCCATCCCGAATTGTATGAGCTACTTTCTATTTGGGCTGTCCCATAAAGATGAATCATTTTCCTAAAGGAACAATACGTTGTCTCAGTTTCCTACATTGTCTTCAAAAAGTTGATTTTTGACATGCAATAAATGCTTTTGTGAGGGTAAAGTTTGGAAGGTGTTAAAATGTCAAAAGTTGCTTAAAACTGTGTGCAAAAGCAGAGGGGTCTTAGAAATTAGGATGGAGGGAGTATGATTTCATCCAAGTTATGCCTGAAAACGGAGAAAGACAAGGTATTAATCTAAGTCATTTTTTCTAATTGTATATTATATCTTATATGCTTGAGTTGTTCATGTTATCTCTTTTGTGTATCCAACAGATACTTTCGCCATGCTTCAGGTGAAATGTATGTCATCTCACGAGTGTTGGCCAAATTCATATCCATAAATAGGTAAGTTCTTCTGTCATCTGTGCTAGAATTTTAAAGAGATGTTATATGGCAGTTAATAATATGCTTTGAGTGCAGATCAATCCTACGTACGTATGCCCATGACGATATCAGTGTTGGCTCTTGGTTTATAGGGCTCGATGTCAAACATGTTGATGAGGGGAAGTTTTGCTGCTCATCTTGGTCAACAGGTCTCTCTCTATATCAATATGCATGAATGCACTTTCCCTAGGCAACCCCTTTTGGTTTCATACTCACCACCAGTGGAAACTCATGCTCTAAAATCAGCTAGTAGGCAATTTTTGCTAAAAGAATGAATCCGGGAACTATCACACTTATCATCTTAATGTGTAGCTATTGATCTCACTTTTTTCTTTCTTCTTGATAGAAAAAAGTAATGGTAGAATGAGCATTTTTGGAGATCAGTTAGTGTCTTGTGTTGTTTCAAGAGTGTCTTGTGTTGTTTCAGGAGCCATTTGCTCAGGAGTTTGATTTTACATGCTCAACCCGGGAAGCCAACAGAAACATTTTCCGAGAAGTGTTCATTTAGAGTGTTCAGAATCTGTTTAGTGCAGCTGGCAATGAAAAGGTTTGGATGGTTGGAAGTATTTGCCATGGACTTCCATCGCTATATGATGGTGGGGATTGAAGAGTGCGGAACAGATACACACATAAATATTAGGCAGAGTAGGTCATACAGCTCAAAAAAAAAAAAAAAAAAAAAAAAAAAAAAAAAAAAAAAAAAAAAAAAAAAAAAAAAAAAAAAAAACGCATGATCCTTTCCTTAGATTTATTTCTAAAGAATATCATGTAAACATATCGTTTCTCACTAAAATAGCAGGCATGGCCAGTTTGTTCTCAATGTCCGATAAATATCTGATGGTGAATGTTTTCCAACGATGTCCAGGCACCTACTTGATCCATTGTAGGAAGGGATATCAATTCAAAGGGAATTTCAACAGACTAGATGTCTGCATTAATTACCATTTTCAACAAGCTATACAGAAAACATAAAAACTACACAGATATTTCTGTACATGAAAACTAAGGAAATTACACAGATATTTCTGTACATGAAAGCTAAGGAATGCAGAGAGAACGAATTAAGTAAAAGACCAATTATCCCGACTATGGAAGCCATTGGGATGAGACTTCCTGAATGAGGAGAACCATTCCCCGGCTATTATTTTATTGAGACAACATCCAGACATATTTACGACATTAGTTTTCTCTTCCAGCATTCTCATGATGAGCTGTTCAAGAAATGTGCCAATGCCTTGTCTGTATTATTGTCGTACATAAGGAGGGTTTCAGCAACATTGCTAGATGCAAATCCCATCTCTCGCAGCAGTGAGTAAGCATTGGCAAATTCTCGAACCTAGAGGAATGGGGAAAAGGAACATGAATAAGTATTGATAAACTGTTATTTCAGCCCACACAAACAGGCCAGTCTCCAATCGAGAGATATATATTTTTTTTGAGAGGGGGGGGTCAAGCTGAAAGGCTGCTCTGCATCCAAGATATGAATTTGCGGACCTGGGTGCCCATAAAAACCACTAAGTAGAGAACAAGTAATAACTAAAGGCTCATCATGATCTTAAAATTTAAATGCCAAAAAAAATAATAATAATAACTTGAATTTCCACTTCAAGGACTAAATAATGCTAGGGTAACAAATGGACGACAAGAAACTATTTCAGCACTTCAATAAGAGAAAAACCGTTAGCTAGTACCTTCACTGGATTGTCTCCATAATTTGCTACTGCAATTGAAACAGCTTCTCGGTTGATTCCAGATGCAACATACTTGCTCACAACAGGATCCCTAACTGAACCCTGCATCCAAAAAATTCCGGTTAAAACCTCTAATAAAATTCATGTCCCTCCCACAGCACAAGGACAGTATGTTTTGTAACAGCTAATGATACGTTCAAATACATTAGGTTCTTCAATTTGCCTGAGAAACTAGAGGCAAGAAACCTAATTGACTATGATTTAAGAAACAATCTCAAAGAGACAGGGAAAATTTTCAAGTCATTTCTTGGCGAACAGCATTTATTGGCTAGACAGGGAAAAATTTTCAAGTCATTTCTTGGCAACAGCATTATTGTCAGTAGCCTTGATGATATTATTAATTTGAGACCCTTCTTTCTATTATAGGCTATGTAATCAAGTTTTATAGTGCAACTAAAAGCCCTATTTTTTAGGACACAAGCAATCATGAAGGCAAGAATTTAGTCCACACTACGGTAAGGAGGGAGGAGTATAACTGCTCAACCTGAAGTAAAGCATGGCATGCTCATAAAATTTTGGGATTTGCTGGGGGCCTTAGGTGTCAAAAGATAACAAATTAGTAAAAGATGATAAACCATCCAACGGACTAGTACAAAGCATCTCACAGTGAAGACCATTGATCTCTCCCTCTTTGTGGGTCAACGTGAAGACTTCCACTTAAATCTCCTAACTCCCACCAACTTCGACTACAATACAACTGCTTACTGCGTTTAAGGGATAAACTAAGACAAAAGACACCTAGAGAAAAAACCTAATTAATGAAATTAACTTGGACATTGGACTGCACACTAATATTTGTGCTGCTGGGCACACAACATTAGATGAAAATCCTCCTCTCACATCGCATGTCTCAAAGTCAACGTTGCTTTTCTTGCCTACAGCTTAAACAGATTAACTGTTAAGCCTCAGCTCACTGATTGATGCACAGAAAAATAGCATATAGATATTTAAAGATAATGAGAGAAGGATTAATTTGGCTTTACGTAAAACGACCTTGCATGGTTGAATCGGTGAATATACCATTCTCCGTTACATTAATTAGATGGACAAAATCCCTGACCATGCCAAACAATAACCAAACGCTACAAAATTAAGAACGAAATTAATCCTCAGCAGGAGATGACAGACCAGTGAAGATGCCGATTCTGTAGCTTTAGATGGGACATTTTCCAGTCCAAGCCTGCTCCAATTCTGGTTCTCTTTCTCTGCTTCCGCCAAGACTTTCCTCTCAAACCCAAAATCAAACTGAAAGTTGCTCCGTGGAACATCTCCTGCTTGCAGCAATTGTGGCTGCAAAAAAGAGCGAAGTGAAGTTGATCTTGATAAACTGATGTTGCAAATAGACAATGTACAAATTGTGACCATTATTCCCATTCCGAAATCATATTTAAGGATATCAGATCATTACCGGGGGAGTTATCCTACACTCGGGCTTCAAAAGAACCCTGATGCCTAATCCCGCTGCAAGAAAAGGAAATAAAATAGATATTCTTCAAATCCCAATCAATAAGCCCAAAAAATCTGCAGTTAAAGAGACAAGAAAAATAAAAAAATCAAAAAATAAAAAAAAAGAACGGAAGAAATGAGAGATAGAGAAAGAGAGAGAGAGTTACAGGAAGAGGAAGGAGAAGCCGTGTGGTGATAGGAGGAAGAGGAACGCGAAGACGGAGGGGCAGCGTTGTGGGTGTGCTGGCCGATCCTCGGGTAAAGAGAAGACCCGTGCGTCGGATGACTCGCCGACGGTGGAACTGCTCTGTTTCTGAACTCCCAGTCCATTGATCGCACGACACCGGATTCCTAGGAGGGAACGAGCGACCGAAATCGGCTAGCTGAACTTGGAAGCCTCTGAAATTTATGCACGTCTCAAATAACCCCTGTACTCCCTTTTTTTATTCAATTAAGCCCTCTGTCTTTCATTCGGACTACATAAGCACACCCCAACTTTGATCACGCACCACCATGCTCCTGGTTTACGGTTCTGTGATGCTCGCACCTCCTCCTTAGCAGTGGTCGATAGAGGCATTGTTTTAAGACACTTTCCCAGGAATCGTTGGATTCTTTGAAGCCAATTTTGTTCCGCCGTATACCTATACTTTATACGCGCATGGAAAATGTTGCGCAACGTAGGGGAACCAGTTCCTCATGCTTTTAATGTAAAGATCCCTGCTTGCGTGCTTCAACAACAGTAGACAAGTTCTCTTGGTTTCCTAGCCATAATTTTTTGAAACATTACCTAAAAACAAAATCTACACCCTGGTATGGCATATTCTGATGCATCATACAGACGAATAAGAGTGTGAAAATCGGTCTTACCATGGATGTAACATAAACTAATGTAGCTATTTACAACTACAGCCTAGTGACTACCCCCAGTACCTTCAATAATCTATAGCCATCAAGCTTTTCTGTATGAAACTTGGAGAGCAACTACTCACCATCAAGGAATTACAGCCAAGATGGATGGGGATCCTCAATTCCAATCACAAGCCAAACATGTCACTAGCCCCAAATATGTTATTGAACTGTCTCGTGTTCAAGTCACTTCCATCTAGAGCAGGACCATAACGATCAAGCCATTGAGGCGGGCTAGGGTTTTCGGTCTCCTCTACCCACTCAGAGGTCATGTCAATGTCATCTAACTGAATGGGGTCAGATTCTGCAGACTTGTTCTTCATTTGTTTTGCTAACTTGAGATTGTAATTGATGTAGACTAAGTCATTCAATGACTCTTTATCAATCTTGTTCCGTTTTTCTGAATGTATTTGCTGAAATGTGCTCCAATTCCTTTCAAAAGAAAAGCTGCTGCAAACTTGGCTTAGTATTCTGACTGCAACACGTTGAAGCACAGGTGCAGAGTCACCAAACTGCTCCCACCACAGTCCTGTGAGACAAACTGAAAGTGTAAGAAGCTCCACACATAAACAATGCAGAAACATAGTCAAGCACTTCTCCCTAATCCTGCTCAACGAAATGACTCTAGAGCTTAGCCTTAAATTAAACCACCTGAGATCGGTTGTAACAATTTTGTTCCTAATATGACTTCTAATGGTCAATTCAGATTATGAAATACTGCTGCCAATCACCACATAATAGAGATCAAGGTGTAGTAAGATAATGATCAACAGTTCTCAGAAATTATATGCAGGAAAAAGTCAAGAAATGGAGCAATCATGCTTAAGTAGCTACATTTGTGTGCGATAGTGCCATTCAGGAAAAGTATGCCAGTGCACAGAAGGGAGGAGTTGACTAGGAGGTTCCAGATGTGTACAACATTATCTATTTACCAAACACTACAGAAGTACATAAAAATAAAACTGCAGTCCAATATGTCAGAGGGAGAATAAAAAATGTCTCAAATGGGATGAAGTTGCTGGAGAAGCTAGGAGAATGCAGTTGGAATTACGAATGAAGCAAACTCACTCTCTCTTTCAACCCCCCTCCCCCCCATCATCTCCCAAAACTGCCAATAACCACAAGAAAATGAGGGCGGTGAATGAGTCAGCATTTGTGTACTTGAGCATACACATGCCAGTGCAGTCTGAATAAACCAGAAAAGGCAATTAAGTGGATAAAGGTAGTAAGTAGGTAGACAATTGTTGTACTCATACCTGGAGAAACTGTGCCACGTGCTTCCATAGCTAAATTACAAGCAAACATCCCCTTTGCCCTGGTGAATGTGAAAATTTGATTGGTGATATCACGTCTCATATCAGGTGTAGGAAGTAATTTCTCCAATACATTGAAAAAGTCTTCTTTTATAGATCCAAGAAATTTTATCTCGGGGTTATACTGGATACTGGGATTTAGAAATGCTCCAGCTGAATGTAGAGGTGAATGAAGTTGGTCTCTCCACTTTCTATCAACAATGTCTTGAAATGTTTTACACTTCCCCTCATCCATTATATAATATGTTCTTATAGATTCCTTGGCCCTGGTCATTAGCTCATATATTGAACCAACAGCAGGTTTTCCTCCACATACTTCCCTAAATACCTTCAGAAAAGGTTCTGATATGGCGACGCATTCTTCTACTGCTCTCCAGAAATCATTATCATCTATGACGGCAATGCAAGATATACTTTGAGGTTTATTTGCATATGCAGAGTTTGCCGAATATTCAGGGCTATTGAACATATGCTTGAGTCTTGATCTCTGCTTCAGCATGGATTGTAAAGATAAAAAGCTGGATACTGACTTTGTAATGCCAGTTCTTATGAGTTCCAGGCCCCCAGTAAACTTCTTCATAAGATCAAGCATTGATGCATTGTTGTACAAAAACTTGGAAATAATCTGTGCTTGCAAGATACATCTGTTAACCCAATCGACCTTGGAAAACTCTTCTAAGATTAGATTCAAGCACTGCGAGGCACAGAGAGACACAAAGATGGTTCCATAGTTCTGCGAGATATGGTTTGAGATGCTGGAGTAGTTAATACTACTGTCCACAATAATCTGCACAACATTTTCTGGACCAATATCTTGAATGACAGAGTCAAACAAATCAGCAAGGCATTTTGCATTCTTAAAATATGATGATGCATCCACGGACTTGTGGAAAAAGGTTCTTGAGGGCGACGAAACTAAGAAATTGATCAAAGCTCTAGATTTATTGTCAGTCCATGTATCTGCAACAATAGTACAACCTGTGGTAGCCCATTCTTTCTCAATATCTTTTGACTGCAGGCTAACTTCAGACTTAATCCTCTCTAGCCATGCAGTTCTTAAAGTTTCTGCAGAAGGACCAGTAAATCCAGGACTACACTTTCCAACAGCCTCAATCATCACATGGTAGGATGAAGAACGGGCGATGCTAAAGTCCAACTTATTCTCAAAAAAGAATAGAGCAATGCTTCTTTCTGCATTTTCTTGATTGTTTGAGGATGGGAGTGGAATGGGTGAGAGAGGAGGGAAAACTTTCACCCCCGGAGATGATGCCTCTAAAGGCATGATAGCTTTATTTGTAGTAGATTTTACATCAATCATCTTCTGCTTTTTAGCAACTGGTGTGTCTTTGATGTCCTCTTTTGTGGCTATAATAGCTCTTACACGCTCGGTAACATCATCTCTCACTTTAGTACATGGGTTTACACCTTTACTTGGAAGCCTAGATAGATGATGCTTCAACCTGCTGATGCCACCATTTAGCACTCTAAGGCAAAATTTGCATCTCACTTTATTTCCATCTAATTTCTCTGCATATTCCCAACAAACATCCTTTTCTCGAACCACTGCCACAGGATAGATATAACCGGCTCATTATCGATCAAACTATTCAAACTCGACAAGCAGTAGCATAATTTCATTTAGAAAAAAAAAGGGGCTAGAAGTCAGGATAGTTCAAAACCGTAAATCTACAAAATAAAATTTATTTGTCAATAACAACAAATGCTTATAACGCATAACTCACTTACTTACGGTAGTGGGTAGACCTTCCAGTTCTCTCTGGTTTAACCTTCAAGAAAAGAAGCAATTCAAAGACACTGGTGAGAGGCCGAAAAATCATAATGCAGCAAATAAGAAGAAAATAAGAGCAAGGTTGCAACTGCAAGAAACGAACAGCCACCATGAGAACAGAAGAATAGAAGGAGAACTCATCATTCATCAGAACAAAAGTATCACAAGAATGGAACTGAAATGTAGCAACTCTTTGATTGGAAGGATAAGTTTGATAATACTTTAATACATATGCATGAATTCCAGGCTTACTACAATGCAAGATGAGTGATTACAACAACATTACGGATAATTAACAGGATACTGGGTATTATTAGTTCAATTTTTCCAGAACACAAGAATATAAATTACTGAAATTAAATTTCCAGGAAAGAGCTTCCATGAAACATCCCTAGTTTCACAGTAGACAGGCAAGCGTGAAGTCACAGAATCCAGTTCGAACAAAAGGGTTTGTCCCTCGGTAACGATTCAAAGCGGGAGGATGAATATTCTCTCTAACAGAAAAAGACGGGAAAAAAAATAGCGAGAAAAAAGTAAGAGAAATAGCGAGAGATTAGGAGCTTACAGAGGCGAAGGGAGAGAGTGATCGTCTCGACGGAGAGATAGACGGAGATTGCAGATCTGTGGAATTTGGTTGTTTTATCGCGATATTTTGGACTTACTTCAGTTTGGTTGGGCTCGGGCTCGTCCTCAGCGGCCTCCTGTCCTGTTTCGTTTCGCTCGATTTCGATCTTCTTCTCTCTCTCTTTCTCGTTCTCACAATTAACGCATTTTTTCTTTTTGTTTTAAAATTTGTTTTTCTTTTTTCAGCTTCCGGCGAGATATCGCGGACGCTTTTTCGACAATTTGACTCCCAAACGACGCCGTTGGGTACGAGTACGTCAGTTTAACTGTTTAAGGGCTGACTGGCCGTTGAGCGCTCAAATTATCATCACAAAGGAAGGCAGCCCAAAAATTTGGGCCCAGATAGAGATGGGGTGATAGTCTTTGATTACCATCCCGCCTCATGGACCATCAGGTAATTAATACTAATCACTTAATTAAATAATTTTAACTTTCTAGCTAAATCTAATATTTAATTTGCATGGAACGCACGTAAGTGAGAGCTTTCCTTTTACCTGAGTTTAAAAGGAATTTGGATCCATTGAACGGGAAACATTAGAAACAACAAATTTGTGACAAGATATTTTAGAGTTATATGGCTTGCAGATGTTATTGCTTAATGTCAATTTTTTGTCATCATTTGTTAAAATGTTCCATGCATCCACTGTTACAAGGTTGCTCAATCAAGGATCTCCATAGTATGTATGTGCTCATACTCTTTGATGTCCATCTTGAGATGAGTATGAGTTTTTAATCAATCTTCTATTGAATTATCCCCTATTGAGGTATTTGGTTTAAAGATTTCCAAAAATTTATAAAAGTAAGTGATACTTTACTAGGTTCAAACCCATCATTCTAATAGCACACTGGCGACATTCTCATGAGTTGATCCATTAGGGAATTATTAGAGGCATTTGCATGCATTGACCTGATATTGGTTTTTTGTGTTACTGATAGACTTGGAGGAGGTAAGAGATCTCCAACAATGGGATTTTGGTTTGAGAAAGAGGGAACTCCTCTCCTTGCCCAACACATTTCTCAACCTTTAATAGGCTCATCGTGGAAATCCTCCGATGTGTTTACTTTCCACCACTAAATTCTTTATACTATTTTCTTGCCACTACTGACTTAAGTACCAAAAGATTTCCTCGGACATACAATTTTTAGGGTCTCTAACCTTTTATTTCTTTTAGGTTTAACCTATAGCAGAGACCTCATGTAGCCCAAATCTTCATTAGATACCAGTAAGATCATAAAAGAGTAATATTTTGGAAAGCAACAACAAATCACACCTTTTGAAACATAAAGATGATTGAGTATCAATTGTAAGAAAAAGAATCCAAACACTATTGTATTTGGTTGCCCAAGAGAATAATTTCTTGAATTCTCATTTTTTTAGTAGGGGTCATTCATTCATAAATTTTGGAAAGTAACCTTTTCAACTCCACAAATAGGAAAATAAATTTCCGACAAACTATAAATGAAACATCTCTTTTAGAAAATAAGAATCCAAGAAATCAGTTCTCTGTATCTAACCAAACACATTATTATTATTATTATTATTTGCCAAAGGAACAGCCATAAGCAAACCTTTGACCAATGCAAACACAATATTTTAGCCACTTTTATATTTTTAAGAGTTGTGTATTGTTATTTTCATAATAATATTCTCCTGCAATCTTCCTATATAACTCAACGTTGTCTCTAATTGAACACTTATGTTATCTCCTAAAAGAAATTATACAACTTTTAATACTATACTTTACAAGATAAATTGCACCTGTGACTCCTAACATTATATTATTATCTTATTTTAGACCCAAACCCCAAAACGTTACATCGAAATTCCCCAACCTCAATTTTTTATTCTGTTTTAAACCTTTGGAGGATGAAAAGTGTTAAAAATAGCAAAACTAGCCACATGGCATGCTAGCTTGGGACAATTGGCCACATGACACAATAAATCACTAGCTATAGATGATGTGGAAAATAAAATAAAAAAGCTATGAAAAATAGGTAAAAAAAACGTCTACGATGAGTGTCTTCCACTCCTTTGCCCATCACCAGCTGCCCCTCCCACCATCCACCCAATGCCTCTTTGCTGCCTCTTCCCGTTCACCATCGAATTGGGCCTTTGCTCGTTGTCAATCGCCCCTCTTTTGCTCGTTGTTGAATAGGGCCTTTGCTCTCCATCAATTGCGCCTCTTTTGCTCACCTCTTCTTCTTGGCAGCCCCTCCCACCGTTTGCTCCCCTGCCCAATTTCGTTCGCCATTGGCCTCCACCATCCTTGATTTCGCTCGTGGTTCCCCTCTTCTTGCTCAATTTCTTCCGATTCATCGAAACCTTCGCTTTGATTTAGATTTCGTCCAATTTCATCCTTGATTACACCATTCCAGCCCGATGCCATTCCAGCCACCTTCCCCCCTTGCGACTCTTCCACTGTCCTTTGCCGACTCCATCGTCCAATTCCACCTTTGTGCCCCTTCATCTGCCAATCAAACACCCCTCCACCTCTATCCACCACCTTCATTCAATTGGCCTCCCCTTGATGACAGTGTAGAAGCCTCGATAACGCTTGTCCATGATGACGGCACAGAAGCCTCCCCTCAATTTCACACAGAAGCATTTGTCCGATTTTTTTTAATTTCCCTTTTTCTCACGTTTTCTTCATTTATTTATTAGTTTTCTTCAATTTTTTTATGTCACCATGGAAAATGGCCTCATGCCAGCATGCTATGTGTTCAGTTCTATCAATTTTAACAGTTTTTGTTATCCAAATGTCTAAAATAAAATAAAAAATTGAGGTTAGGGAATTCTTATGTGAGGTTTTGAGATTAGAGTTTAAAATAAAACAATAGTAAAAAATTAGGGGCCACAGATGTAATTTACCCATACTTTACATGTTCCGCCAAGAAGTAGGAAACCATTTCTGTGGTCACTTCACCGGCTGTCCGCTAATGTTGGCTTTTAGGTTCGGTCCAAAGTCCTTCCTACCAATAAGCTGTTTAACTAAACGATGTCTGTGCCCTTATTTTTATTTCTTCAACTCCTAATGATGACAAGTACAACGAAAAGCTAAAGGCACTTGAATTTAAATATATGGTGCTTATCAAAATTATGTAGTAATAAGATGAATTAAAATGAAATAAAGAAACCGGGAATATGGATGAACTTTAGCAAATAAAATCTCAAAACAAAAGCTAAAAGCCAAAACCAAATTTCTTTTTCAGGAACAACGGATTGGATTGCGGTCGTCGGGAACACATGACCGCTGCATGTAATACGGACGGCGGGGTCCGTGTGACCCACGATATTAAAGAAGAAGCGATCGTTATTACATTCAAAAGTATCTGAACTATGGCTGAAAACTCAATTTAAAACCAGAACAAAATTATAAACTACTAAGACACTCTCAAGTCTCAAGTCTTAAGTCATAAGATAAGTTTGACAAAATGAAGAAGGAACTCACCAATTTCAGCTGTCAAACACCTACCCCATTTTCATGTGACCATGGATTATTAATAATGAGATTCATTACTAAGTTTGCAGCATTTCACAAACAAGAATTGACATGTTGACCGTAGTTGGGGTCTCATTCATATAAATTTTTCACGCAACCAGCAATAAATATAATAGGCGATGGTTGCTTCCAAGTTTTTGCTTCGCCGATCAGCAGTAACTTCTCTCCACATGGCCTTCCCTGTTCGTGCGCCATAAAAAAGAAGTTTGAGTGATTATCTTCTTTCTTTAATCATTCCCAACTAATTCATTTGCATGTGATGCTGCTCTACCAAGCAACACCAGCTCAGATTCTTCATCATCATCGCCATAATTATCACTTGCTTGATTCTTGAAGAATGTGATGACTTCTGTATTTTTTTTTCTTGCAGTCTTTTCTGGGACTTTGAATGTTGATTAATTTTTGTTGCCTTCTTCAGAGTGTTTCTACGTCTTTGGCGAGCTACCTCTTCCAATTGGGTCCTGTCGGTAGGTCTTTTCTCCCTCCCTCTTTCTCTCTGTATCCACTGTTTATTCAGCCGCTGTTTTTTCTACTCGGTTGCCTAGAAAATGGGCGAATTATTTGATGTTATTGGTTTTCAATGTTTTAGCGTTTCTATCGCTTTTGTTGGGAGGAGATTGAACCAAAGAGCATATTATATATGGGTGAAATGAAATAGTTAGCAAAAGCCGGAACCTAACTAGGACTAGAAGTTCTTGTTCCAACCAAACAGGTCCCCAGTTCTGAAATCAAGTAATAATGAGGATGTTAATTCTGTACAGAGTTCTTAACTAACATACTTGTTGAAGAGGGTTACTTGATCAAAAGCCTGAAGCAGAACAGGTATTTTATGTGAGCATTTCAGCATTTCTATATATATAACTCAATTGTTTTCTTGATTCCAGGCATACTCATATTGTAGGCTAATGGTTGTCTGAGAAAAGATACCTAGCTTCAGTGCTTTCCAGATTGATTGGCTTTACATTCTCCTCACAAAATGAGCAAGAAAGTGGATTTCTTGGCTATTTTCTTGTTGGGGGTAATTTTCTCAGCCACCATTGCTGATCCAGTCGAAGACAAACAAGCACTACTGGATTTCCTGACAAAGGTTCATCACTCCCACTCCCTCAATTGGAGTAATGTGACTTCAGTGTGTAATTCTTGGTCTAGAGTTACGTGCAACCAAGATCAGTCAAGGGTAATAGCCCTGCGATTGCCCGGATTAGGACTCTCTGGTCCTATTCCACCCAACACCCTCAGTCGATTATCTGCCCTTCAGATTTTGAGTCTTAGAGCCAATACTATATCTGGTGCATTCCCAGCTGATTTTTCTGAACTAAAAAACTTGACTGCTCTTTATCTTCAATTCAACAAATTCTCAGGCCCATTGCCCGACTTCTCATACTGGAACAATCTTTCAGTCGTTAATCTTGCTGATAATGGCTTCAATGGAACCATCCCTCAATCACTTAATAACTTGACTCATCTTACAGCTTTGGATCTTTCTAACAACTCACTTTCTGGTGATATTCCGGACATTAATATCCCTAGTTTACAACAGCTCAATCTAGCCAATAATAATCTCACAGGACAACTGCCCAAGTCACTTCAAAGATTCCCAAGCTCAGCCTTTTCGGGTAACAATCTTACAGTGGAGGATGCTCTACCACCTGCTCTTCCTTATGAGCCTCCATCTGCTCAACCATCACCCAAAGGCCGAAAATTTTCAGAACCTGCATTACTGGGGATAATACTTGGTGGCTGTGTTCTGGCATTTGTGGTGGTTGCGTTGCTGATGGTCATTTGTTGCTCCAAAGGTGAATTAGAAGCTGGGCCTAGGAAGAGGTCTCAGAAAAAAAAAGGATCCATGAAGAAAAATGTGTCTGAAACCCTTGAGAAGGACGACAAGCTTATATTCTTTGAGGGTTGTAATCTTGCATTTGACCTAGAGGACTTGTTGAGGGCATCTGCAGAGGTACTTGGCAAGGGAACATTTGGAGTAACATATAAGGCAGCTCTGGAGGATGGAACAACAGTGGCAGTGAAGAGGTTGAAAGAAGTATCTGCGGGAAAAAGGGATTTTGAACAGCAGATGGAGCTGGTTGGTAATATAAAGCATGCTAACGTGTCTGCACTTAGAGCTTATTTCTATTCAAAAGATGAGAAGCTCACCGTATGTGATTACTACGATCAAGGGAGTGTGTCCTCAATGATACATGGTAAGTGTTTATTTCTTTCATGTTTCTGTTTTTTCTCTGTTGTTCCTATATAACTATTCAATTGCTGCAAGACTGCTATGCTTTTGGTGAATAAATATAAAAAATGATGTGTGGTTGAGAAATCACATAATGACAATGTCGCTGATCATGGGCAAAGAGACCTCTGAGGATGCTGCAGAATATAAGTGACCACTTAGTCTATTTCCCTTACTTTGCAAAATAGGAAGTCATTTGTTAGAATCTAAAAGGATTCCATAGGTGATGGTGGTCATGGTACTTCCATTTACTAGGTTCTACGCTCAAGCAGCCGGGCTTTAGAGCTGCTTTACACTTTTGTACATAGCTTAGAAAGTTTATGGAAAACTAAAAAAAACCAAGTCAACCAGCTCTGGCCAACACTTGAAGAAAACCACTGTTTTCCTTGCAGATTTCAGGGCTTATTGTACTGTGCATTATTACACTGCATATGCTGTGTAGTGTAAGTTCTGGCTAGAATGGGAGGCAATTTATCAAGAACTATATTATTAATTTTCAATAAATTTACATCAACTTTCCTAATCTGCTACTGATTTTGAAGGTAATAGTGGTGAAGGACGCAGTCCTCTAGACTGGGAAACCAGGTTGAGAATAGCTATTGGTGCAGCAAAGGGCCTTGCTCATATCCACATACAAAATGGTGGCAAACTTGTGCATGGTGATGTAAAAGCCTCCAACATTTTCCTCAACTCTGAAGGATATGGTTGTGTTGCGGATACTGGTCTTGCATCAGTTATGAATTCGGTGCCTCATCCTGTAATGCGTGCCGCAGGATACCGTGCTCCAGAAGTCACAGATAGCAGGAAGGCAACCCAAGCTTCTGATGTATACAGTTATGGAGTCTTGGTGCTTGAGTTGCTGACCGGAAAATCCCCTGCACATGCTACAGGAACCGACCAGGTCGTTCACTTGGTGAGGTGGGTGCATTCTGTAGTCAGAGAAGAATGGACTGCTGAGGTGTTTGATGTCGAGCTTCTGAGATATCCCAATATAGAGGAAGAAATGGTAGAGTTGTTACAACTTGGGATGAACTGTGTAACAAGAATGCCAGAACAGAGGCCAAAGATGGCAGATGTAGTGAGAATGGTGGAGGGAATTCGGCGAGTGAATGTTCGAAATCAACTGTCTGCTGGACCTATGGCTGCAATTCTGGCCACAAGTCCGGTGATACTTGCAGCTGATGTAGGATCTTCTTCTCTTCAACACTGAGATTCTTTTGCGTTATTGCTTTTTTAAATCCGCAGCACAATGCAAGAAATAAATATTCTGAGATGTATCTGGTCCTTAGGTGAAAGACTAAGAGTAGTTTAGCTGTCATGTTTAAAGTCAACAGACCTCAGCCATTGTATTATGTTGGTAATCCTTAATTGTTACGCACGTGAAATTGAACTGTTATACACGTAACCTGCCTCCTGATTTCCGTATTCTTTACCTCAAGCGTCAACGATATTGTTGCGACAATGCAGCCGGCGATAGTGGCTTATATTACCTACCCTCTCTCCCTCCTTCTCTACCTTCTTTTCATTTATTTCCAAAATATTCACCAATTCGGTTATCGTTTCAACTTTGATGCTTATTTTCTTGACAAAAGCCAACAACCACGGGTCCTTCTGTGGGTAAAACTTGTACCATAACATACTCAAAAAGTCCAAAATTAATCACATTTCACTTATAGGAAGGCTGGTTGAAAATTTTACATCAATATTTTCCAAGTAACAATTACAGTGTGCGAGGATACATTTATCAAAAAAACCAAACACTATATGCAAGCCAACTTCTTCTCCAGTCCCCACCTTCAAGGACCTTGCTCTTTCATTCTTCTGTAAAGGGCCATGCCTGTCATCAACATACAGCACCTATGTCTGGAGGGTGGGGTGCAGAAGCAAAAAGCAAAGAATCATGATCTGTGAAAACGAAATATGCAACCTCCGGAATATCAGTGCAAGCTGAAGCTTTGAGTTAATCTACTGGCAGTTTTCAACAGTCATTTCCTAACGATTCTGGTTTTTACACCCCCTGAAAGTTCAAATAGAGAACGAAAAGATATCACTTAATTGAGACTGCTTTCAACGCAAGGAATTCCAAGAATGTAAAAATTGGCAACCCCAACCTCTCTAACCAATATGTGTCTCATACCTTCAACTTCCTCAAACTGAACTTCTTTAACCAATTCAGCACTGGCATGATATTCAAACCTAATCAGAGAAGCATATCATTGAGATAGTGACAAACTTGGTGATTAGTTTATATATAAAGCATAAATACAGCCATTAGCAAGTCATCCACAGCAAGAGAGGGGGGGTCTAAGCGGATATAAAATAATCCAATCACTGTCTTCAATCACTATCAACCACAACTAAATTCAGTCCCCACATGTTTGGTTACCAGAAATGACTCATTCCAGCAATGAAGATTATAAAGTCCCTGTCAAAAGGGGCATAACAAACATTCGAACTCCATAGTGTCAGTTTTGCAGATGTTGGTAAGACGATCATATTATTTACAGATGACAGAACATCTAACGTCCAAATGCTGCTACAATGAATGTCCAGGAATGCATTCTTGGTGGAGAAATGTTAATGATAGATCCCAAAAAATTGAATTGTCTCCTTGTGACGTGCTACAATAATAACTTGATAACTATATACAACCAAATAGACGTTCAGCCACTCCGGGTAGTTCTCTTGAAACTAAATAAGTGCCCCAAGCAAACTCACAGAAAAGACCAAAGTAGAAAAGATGGAGAAGGTTTTCCATCAGACAAAAGCCTTTCCGTTTTCAAAAGGAAAAATCTTCTATCCAGATGCAAGGAACAAATGAAAGGATAAATAGCCAAATATTTTCACAGAATCAGTACCAGAAATTCTTTAAAAGCCCAAGAAACTAGGCAATTTCCTTCCAAATTAGTAACATACTTGCTGAAGCAAGCCTGTAGAAATGAAGACTTAGATGCATTGATGCAAATAATATCACATGAAGGAATTGATGCACTGATGCTAACAATATCAATAATCCCACAGAGGACTAAGCTAGAGTAGCAAACAAACTGCAGAAGATGCAAACGAATATCATACCTATTGGAGAAAGCAACCTCAAGTTCATAGTCAGATGCGCTCTTTGTAGCTTCAACCAACACGTTAACGATTTCACTCTTCCGAGTGCTAGCCATAAGAAGATCATACTCAGTTGGAATGATAATTGACAAGAAGTTATCACTCAATTCACTTAGACACATCCTATCTACAGCTGCTAGAGCAATTCTTCGTTTCAGCATATCTGTGTCTGGATCAACAATATAAATAGCAAAGTCTGTAATCATTAGGATCCGCCTTTTCATCTTCCCGGAACCAGTGAACTTCAAAACCTTATCAGCAAACAAAACTTGTTTGTCACCTGTATGGTCAGAAACAGCATTAAGAAAAACCTGTACACTGTAAAATAACAATACAATGTTGTGTGTTTGTAACTTGTACACAATGCAGGTCCAAACGATAAGCCTCATGATTCTCGGTTGATGAGAAATTCAAAATCAAAGCATAAACTCATCTTATCGCATCAATCAAACCTAAGAAATCACCCAACACCTAAATTGAAACATGTGCTACGCAAATCATAAAGGGCAAAACTAACGGACATAAGTCGATCGATACCAAAAATTAATCGGAAAGGGTTTACTGAAGAAACGTAAACCTTGTTTTTGCAGAATCTTCATCAAGAAGGGGCGAGAAGGGACGTCTAGATAGTCTCCTTTGCATTCCATGTAGAGGGAGGCTTTTCGTCTCACTTTGACTCCCATGAACGGCTCCTGGTCTTCGGTGACATTTTCGTCCGATGGTCTCAACCGCAACCGGCTCTCCTCTTGATCTTCTTCGTCGAATTTCGGACCCTCCAAATCGTTGATCTGGACCCTCCGCTGGGCCTTGAACTTTTCCATCTTCGCTGGTTATTCCAGCCGGCGCCAGCCTCAATCGGAGAGATCCGCGTGATTTTCGGAAATTTCCAGGTCGGATATCTAATCAGAACACGGTGGAGAAAGTTTTAGGTCAAAATATAGGGAAAACCCTCCAGCTCGGTTGAACAGGACAGTTTGCCCCCCTGAACCTCAGGTCGGTCTAACTCAGTCCCCAAACTTACAAAAACAAATCAGTCGACCCCTTTAACCATGTGTGCGAGTCACATGACACCATTTGGGAGACATCATTTCTATTCTATTTCTATTCCTATTAAGCCATTAGTAGGTCTATGTTGCTGTCCCTATTGGCTTTCCACCTTTGGGATGCTGTAGTATAAAAAAAACAAGTTGTTTCCCTTATCCACTTCTATTCACCTAGGCTATCATTCATGTTGTTGCAACTTGCTAAGGTACTTCTTCAATCCTTTTGTGTGGCTTCCTATAAATTGCAAGAAAATAATGAAAATTCCAAATGCTTGATTTCTTGTTCTACCATTTCCATACATTTTTACTTCTGTGTGTTTTGATTTGCCATTTGGGTAGTAAAGTTCTTGGGTGAGTTGTTTTCAATTTGATTTCCTTAGAGCTGTCGATATGGTGTTTGCTACAATGTTTCATGTTTACCTTTGGCTCTGCATCACTGTCAAGGCTAAGCAATGTGTCAATGAAGACTGAATTTGACAAATTCTAAGGCATTAATCTGAACCCATTAAGAGCATCAACAAACCAAGTTTTGGATTTGCAATCAGTGAGAAAACCACCAATTAAAGAATCCGTTTCAAGCTTGTTGAAGAAGAGAACAATTAGATGTGAGCCGAGGACCCGTAAGAGGCTAATTAGTCATGTTCTTAGATCAAGACATCTTTCATTGGAGGTTAGCCACATCATTGGATTTGTTAGCCCCAAAATCCTCCTTGACAACTTCTGAAAGTTGCAAGTCAAGGAATAAAGTGAAGGCAAATCCTTCAAAAAACTTAAAAAAAAAAAAAAGATGAAGTCCGATGACAGCATCGATTGCACAATTTGCTGATGCACCAATTTTTTATATCCAATTTTAATCTAAAACTAAAGGATCTCTATGTTGCTCACTGAAATTCTCTTGTATTGAGAGTAAAGAAGCGATTGTTAAGCAACATGTGGGAGAGGCATGCACCCTAGTCGATAAGTGGAATAGAAGTGACATCTCCCAAAATTGACTCATGTGACTAACACAAATTGTCAAATGAGTTGACTGATCCGTTTTTGCTAGTTTGGGGACCAAGTTAGGCCGAATTGAAGCTTAGGGGTAAATTGTCCTAGTCAATTGAGCTGTAGGGCTTTCCCAATATTTTGGCCAAAATCTATTTATAGTTTTTGTGAACGTGGTCATTGTAAACTCGTCGTTAGAACGTTGTCATTTATACGCGGTCATTTACTCTAAGATTCTCTTCCACTTAAATTGACTGGACAAGAAACAGGAAGCAATTAACCGGGACGTATATGAGGATGGTTTAAGGAGGTAGAGTGATTCCTAAATTTTACATGTAATATAAAAATGATACTCAAATCTTACTTGTAATTTATAGTGCGTAATTTTTTTTCCATAACCCTTCTTACGTTGGGGTTGATAGAGTTGGGTATTATATCTAAAATATCAACATAAATAATCACATAATATAAAGTTGAAATAAAAGAAAGCATAACATGTTTGAATATACAATATAACAAGAAAAAAGTAACAAGTCATATAATTTTGAATTTTATGGTTTATTAGGCTAAAATTATATTATATATTTGGGTTGTATATGACTAGAATTTTGGTATATATATATATAATATATATATATATATATATATATATATATATATATATATATATATATATGTAATATTTTAAATACTTATATGCTATATATAATATATGGGTAGGATATTTGCTGAGTTTGGAGAGAATAAAACCCTAAATCCGTACAAAAATAAAAAATACCCAAACTCATATCAAACCCATCCAATTAAAAAAATTACCATGCCCATTGAATATGGTAGAATAGGATACTCACGAATATGGATTCATCCTATAATTAACAGGCTAAATTTTACGGGGTGCTGGCGGCCACTTTCGGCTATGAATGTGCAGTAACGGAGGGACGCTAACGAGGACCCACGAAGGAATTACAATAAACCAATCGCAGGGGCTCAACACGAGCCGGAACATCCATTTACAAAGTCGCTACTGTACCGGATACCAACTCTTCTCTCTGTTACCATTTCTTCTTCCGCTGCGATCCATTCGTCGGAAGAAAAGGGCGAGGATCGGAATCTCTCATCTGGTTCGAAGACTATTCTATCTGTCTTCTTTCTCATTTTATTTGATTTTGTGTCTTTGTTGTTGACTTGATCTGATTGATTTATTTTAGGTTTCGCGCCATGGCGTCAAAGCGGATTTTGAAGGAATTGAAGGATCTACAGAAGGATCCTCCCACGTCATGCAGCGCGGGTATCGTATTCCATCGTGATTCTCACGATTCGTGCTTTTATCTTACTGTTTGATCGGCTTCCATAGAATTCTGTTGCGGTTGTGCGTTGAATTGAGAGATTTTACGCCTTCTCTCCTAGTTAAATAATGTTTTTTGCCGATTGGGTGCTTCTATATATATATTTTTCCGTTGATATGCTTCGGGAAGGAGTTAGAAGATCTGTTTATTTCAGCTATTTGTAAACTTTAGGTCGATACCAAAATCATTACATATGAGTTTAGAATTTAGAATATTGTTTTGCATCCTGTTTTGTTCTGTAGAAGGTTGATTGTGAATTTACTAAGTATTTTGTACGTCTAAGTAGACTGGATGATAAATGTAGATATAGAGGCATGGCCTGCAATAAAAATAGGATTGATGAAGTACTTCAGATTCTCTGGCCATGCGAATGTTGGCACTAGACACATCAGCGAGTAAGACTGATGTCCTAGATATTGAAGGTAAGAAACCTGATTCGTGAGGTATTAGATTTGTGTAGTTGTCTCGAACTAGTTTGAGGTCAAGGTTTAATTGATCGATTGCAAGAAGATTCTATTGTGATCCATCTTATTGATGCAAAGTGCTCTTTCTGCTCCTTAGTTTCTGCTTTACTTTTTGCATTGATATTCCTAATTTCAATTTTCTATCTTCCCCAGGTCCTGTTGCTGAAGACATGTTCCATTGGCAGGCAACAATTATGGGTCCTCCTGATAGCCCTTACGCAGGAGGTGTTTTTCTAGTGACCATTCACTTCCCTCCTGATTATCCCTTCAAGCCTCCAAAGGTATTTGTGTGTGTGTGTGTGTGTGTGTGTGTGCTATGAAGGGTAATAGGTGCAAAGTGCACTGCTTCATCCAGATTGTTTTAGAAATTTTAAGATGTTTCATGCGTTCGTGGAAAATCATGCTTACTAAAATCTCAAGATTGTCACGTCATCCTTCAAGATTCTATTGTTTCATTCTTGCCTCACTAGGTGAAAAACTTGGTGGTGATCAGACAGGTCAACTTTTACTGATGGCTCGAATGCCTCTCCAAGCCCATAATTCTTTCTAGCTGCACCAAAACTATTGAAGGGGACATCTATGACATCTAAGACAACATTTCACCTTCTTCTCTGTTTTTTTCCTTAAAAAATTATTATTATTATTTTTTCCACTGGCGGAAAAGCAGGAGGTGTACAGATATGATTTGACAGTCTATATTGCAAATCTGTTCACCAGGGGTGATGCTTCTGGTTGGAAGGTTTTACATAGTTAAAATTTGGTCCTGATTGCTTTCCAGGAAAATAATTCTAACATTGATGTTGATTTGTATGCTAAATTCTCTCAGTGATTAGTTTTTATTCCTCTCCCGCATTCTATGTATCAATTATTCTTTGTTCTAAGTGCTCGTCTCCTGATGTTCATAAGTTACTGCTGAATTTTGTCTCTCTCTACTTTTGATGTATCGATTTTGTTGAACAAAAGATCAGAACTTTTAGTGCGTTGTGGTTTGCCTCTACTTGAAGAAACCTGTCAGATCACAATGATATTTTTGTTCTTTAGATCTGATTGCTGTCCTCTTTCTCTCTCCAGCCTCTAAAGCCCCCTTTCATATTTTTCTTCCACAAGCTGACCCCATAGGCTGGCTGGATGCTTTAAAGTCAGCTTAAGATTTTCTACCTCAAATTCCACTCTTTGTTTTCTTGTGCTGCTTTTCCATGGAAGTGCAGAAAACAAACAATGATGAAGGTTTGGAATTATTTTCACTATCACCTCAGAAGAAGTTCACATTTAAAGCTTATGATATTTATGTATCTATTTAATGCACATTTTCAGAGTTGCTGTTTCATGAATCTTTATGTCTGATTTTCCAGCAACCATTTGCTGAAAACAGTTGGGAGTCTTAAGTCCAAACTCCTCATGTGCCATTGTTTCTTTTACTGCCTCCAGCCCCACTAGTGGAAATCTATGCTAAGCACCTCGTTTGAATTGCACAAGTCTTTGTCTTGGAGTGCCTCTGTTCTCTCTGTGTGCTGACTGGAGTAGGGCATAAAATTCAGCAGACTGGTGATGAACAAAAAGTTGTTCAGTCTAGCTCCTGAGGGAAGTTGTCTCTTTGTTCCCATGTTTGTCACTGGAGCCTACAAGCAGCGGATCTTGGTATTGCTCCAAAAGCAACCCCTAGATAACTAATTGGCATTCCACATTTCATGACCTAGTTATCCTGGGCAGCAATTCATCATTAGCCTCTCACCTTTTGGAAGAACAACATTTGTTGGAAGCTTAATCAAGTCAAGAGCACCCTTGAAGATGCATCTAAAATTAAGAAGATGCACGATCTCATCCTCATAGTATAAGGTGGGATGTCTGGGATTCTCCCACACTTGCTCCAACACATATCAGGCCTTTCTCAACCCCTAGTTGATCAGCCCAGACATTCCTGCAGTCAATCAATGAACTAACACCCAATTCGTTTTAACTTAAGTCAATTGACTTCAAAATGATTTATTTTTACTGTTACATCTTTTTTACCCAAAACTAATTTTTAATTTAAAGTCAATAGTATTTAGTTGCAATAATCCATTGAAAATATAATTTTTGTAATCTTACTAAATTTTTATGATTTTTTTTAGTTTGAGGCATTAAAAAGAAAATTTTGTCAAAATTTAATAACATCATAAAAATTTACTTTCAAATGGATTATTACATCTACATAATATTAGCTTAAAAATGAAATTGATTTCAGGTAAAGAAGATGTAAAAGTAAAAATAAGTCAATTGACTTAAGTTAAAACGAATTGACCCTAAGCCTTTTACCAAACCAATTAGCCAGCATTACTTACAAAAATCATCATACTTGCATTATATACTATCAAAGCAAGCTCTGACTCTTATGATCCATGCAAATGTTTTTTAATGCTTCTTATACTATCAACTAAAATCTTTCATATATTCAATAGTGTGTTGTTTATTATATGATTTAAAAATTTTGAAAAGAAAGCAAAACGGTCATTTCTAGTTTCTTCCTTTGTTGTGGTTTGTGGTATGCACTTCTCCTTAATAAGGGTGGTTTGGATTGTGGTTTGATCTATTTATAATTATTCGTTTGCCAAATCAGGTTTTTCTTCATCTTATGATATCTTTTTTCGACCTTTCCACTCTTTGCCCAAGTTTTTACTCTTGACTGCAATATATACTTGCTGGAGCAATTGACAGATCCTTATATTCTGTGATTCTTCTTGTCCTTTCATGTTCTTCACTCCAGAAGGTTCTCACTTTCTTTGTGAAATTTGCCTGTCTGTAGCATCAAGGTCACACTGTATTTGTTGGCTATGATGATGATAAGCAAAAAGCAAATATGGGAAATGAGATTGCTCGCTCCTGACTGTATCCTAACTATCAATTTTCACAGTCCAGACCATAGATGTGTGGCATCATGGTCTGTATTATGATTTTGAGCCTTGATCTATGTTGCATATTGCCAAACTATCCAAGGCCACCTTTCTTGATTTCTTAGGCAGTCAAGGCTCCTTCACGATGTGAAGAATATTTTTATGTCCAATTATATGCTTTAGTGTATGTGTATGTAATCAATGGAACATTCTCATCCATGCTAGGCCTATGTCTTGTATATTCTATTTCTTTATTGCCTGATAAGTAGCGCCATAGGTAGCAGGTTGAATCACCTTTTTATTATATTTGCATTGAACTTGAGTGGCAATTGTAGAATTTAGGCCTTCTTTCCATTTTATTCATATTGCTTTAATTTGTTCATATCTCGTGCAAGTTCTCCATTGCAGTTGGTAACTAAGCCTAATTACTTAGAAGCATCACTTCGTGGGAGTTCTCCTTCTTCATGCCTACCATCCCGGCAAGAGAGGACTTGCTGAGTGTTTTGTGTTCTCCTAAATTTGGCAGCTTTGTTTGTTCCACAGAAATTGGCTAATAGGCAATTGTTGTTTTTATATATTACTGTAATTTTGAACTGAGTTTTTGGTCTATCTATGAGTTGAATCTTGAAGAATAATTAACTAGTCAGAAGTTTTAGGATGAGAGACTATCAAGATTTTCAGATTTAGTTTTATTAAGGGTTTCTTACTGGTATCTCAAACATGGAGTATAAGTAAGCTGAGTAATGTATTGCTTGATTGCATTATCTTTCCCTAGTTCTCGCTAGGTCATCCACAAAGTGTTCCTCCATGCATGCCATTTCTGTTTTGGCGCTGAGTGAACACACTGCTGGTAGGTTTAGGGATAGGGCAGGGTTGGTTAGGATCACACTTTCCTGCTACTGGATCAAAGAGTTTTTTTTTTTTTTCATATATATTTGGAAACGAATTTAGGATGAGAATTCAGGGCTAAGACTATACGTTTCTAATCATCCAATGCATTAACCGTTTGCAGGTAGCATTTAGAACAAAGGTGTTCCATCCAAATATAAATAGTAACGGGAGCATATGTCTAGATATTTTGAAGGAGCAGTGGAGTCCTGCCCTGACAATTTCAAAGGTTTCTCTTCATAACCATTGACATTGAACTTTGAACTTGTCTTAATTTTCTTATCACATTGTAGATCTCTTTTATTGAGCTTTTTATCCCCCTTTTTGTTTGGTTCCACGCAAAGGTATTGTTGTCCATTTGTTCATTGTTGACTGATCCAAACCCCGATGATCCACTGGTGCCTGAAATTGCTCACATGTATAAGACGGACAGAAACAAGTACGAGACAACTGCTAGGAGCTGGACCCAAAAGTATGCCATGGGCTGAGAACTAGCTCTGGTGTGGGAGGGACTCCCTTGCCTCTCATTTTTCTTTTTCTTTTTTTTTTTTTAATATATATTCTCTCTTCTCTGTTATATGTATGCAGTATGAATCTTTGTGCTGGCCTCCGAATCAGACGTGGACCAACGTGGTCCATACGATGCACTTTAAAATCAAGTATGAACACATGGTTTCAGTCGTTGTATGGATATTTATAAATGTACGCACTACAGCAATGCAATTCCCACCTGCAGCGTTGAATACTTTTGGTACAACGGGAAAATGGGCTAATGGCCTGCCTGCTGGCCTATCACTGACTACGCTAGCTGTTTCATTTCGAGTCCAACCATTGGTGTGGTAAAGCCAGGGTAAAGCTAGGGTAGCTGTTTGTGATATCATGTGGAGTTTTCCGTTGCTCTATACCATGGAAGCCTGCGTGTTTAAAGTGAGCTTATGTATATATATATATAATTATTTATGGCAACTCGAGGGCAATTCTCAGTATTTTCTTGAGGTTCTTGGTTTTTGTGATTGCTTGTGGTTCTATTGGTGCTACAGGAGCCGAAATACTACTGTTGATCATCGCTGGAGGATCTGTTCAGTGGCTAATTGTGATTGAGTTTGGTAGTACAATGGCATACCAGCCACAATACGTACAACCTTGTGTTCAAGTAAGCTTGTTTTCTTCCGTGGGGCGTTGAATCCTCCGTAGACGCAAAGGTCATTTTTTCGCAAATTGGGTTTCAGGACCCCCCGCCAACAATGGCCAAAGCTCACTCGTACTACACTAATTATCATTATTAGAAACGGAATATTTGAAATAGCAGGAATTTGATTTTTTTTATTTTTTCCTAAAGGATGCAACCCAAGGGCAAGAATCAAACTAAAGCCGTTAAGTCAAATTTATCGGCTCATCTTAATAGATATATTCATGCGGACGTCATTTTCCTTCCTCTCTTTACCAGTTCATAGGCCAGCTTGCTGCAGGCTTATTATTGAGATAAGGAAGGGACAAAGCCAATCCGTAGTGACTGCAGCATTTTTTGTTTTTTTGTGGGGTCAATGTCAAATCTATAATTTGGCAAGAGATGTACCGAAAGAGATGTTGAAGGCTTAACAAATTAACAATTATCCTATTAAAAGACATTCTCAAGTTTGCAACTAAGTTCTCTCGTCTTGTTCTGTAACTGTAATTTTTTCAAATACTAAAGTAGGACCCTGTTAATCTTTCTCAATTCCAGTTGCTCTGTATGATTCAACTAGCTTGACTATGTAGAATCAGACTCCTTTTCCCGTTTCATGGACTCAAACTTTGACTACCATTAAAATTGAAGGACAACTAGTTGCTTATTTCAGCCCTCGAGCTTCTCAAACAAGTTATGTTGGCTCAGAAAACTTTCGAAATATGTAAAGTCAGACATAAAGCTAACAAAAATGCTGACTTCCATTACTTGTTAGGCAATTTCAAAATATCATCCCATGATCCCATATATCTATTTATGAAAATCCATTTTGTTGTAAATTATTTGAATATAGAAGTGAAGATATCAAAACTTACTGGTCGTTGAGATAAAATTAGTTATCTAGTGCTTAGAATTCACAATGTATACATACATACATATACACACACACACACAAAATCACATACATATACATATCAAATACTAGATTTACATCGAAAATCGTCTCCGAAACAATAGGAGAAATTTTGAAAGAAACCACAACATGGAAAAACATTTTAGTAAAACTTCAAAAATTAGTTGGAATAGCTTATATATATGTAACAAAGAATAGTATGTTAACTTGTTTCGTTCATACAGGTTTGGTTGCCACTTGCCAATAGTTTTAGTATTAGTGATAAAGTTTGAAAGAAGTTATCAAGTCATAGAATTTAATAATTTATAAACTACCCAAAATTCAAAGCTCATTATAAAAATTGTTAGCAAATGAAACCACAGTTACCTGACTAACATGTTGGATCTTTGATGGAAAGATGTGCTGAATAGAGCTCAACACGTGTATTAATATGTGTACCCGTGTCTTCAACGCCAACTTACGAAGAAGAACGATGATTCAGAGTTTCAGTACCCAACTTGCCAAGAAAAATGATAATTCAATTAGGGTACAAGCCCGATTTCAGTATGCTGTTTTTGTGATAGTTGCTGATTTGGGTCCTTTTTTCACATCTTTTCAGTAATGACTTTCAGACTTTTTCTTCATGTCCTAGTTCATCTGTTAATTGTTTAATTTTGACAAAAGTACTCAAAAACTTATTATAGTTATGACTCTGGATCAATTTACTCATTATGATTTTAAGTGGTACCAAATTAATAACTAAAGTAGAAATTTGGTATCAAATCAAGTAGTAAAGTTTTGAATTGGGACCAATTACGTCACTAATGTAATTTACGCTTGAAACTTTTTATTAAATGCTAGAATATATGATTAAATAGCAAATAAACAATGATTGCATGGCAAATAAACGACAAAACAACATGCCAATTAGGTAAGGCGCAAGAATTATGTGACATTTGGAAACTTATGTGGTATTTAGGGATTTCTAAGGAATTTAGGACGTCCTCCTCCGCCACCCTATCCTCCGTCTGCCCCACCTCCACCGCCGAGCACCTCCTCTGCTCCATCTCCCTCCTTGATTCCTAGCTCCACTCCACCCACCTTGTCGATTCCTAGCACCTCCTTCACCCCATCCGCTTCTTCGTACTCCATTGGCAGGACCGAGCGAACATAAAAACAAATAATCATAACAAAAAATTTAAATTTAGATTTTCTTCCAAATGTAGTGAGAAAAAATCATGAGTGGCACTCAAATTAAATCAAAGGGAAAAAGTGAATAAGCATTCAAAACTAGCAGCAAATTATCAGAGTGAAAAAAAGTCAAAATGACAGGATATGCTTGGTTGCTGGCAAGGTTCGCCTTTTGGCAATGCTACTTTAATAAACGCGAGATAGACTGAATAGAGGATGATGGAGGTGGGTGGCAGACTGGCAGTGGCAATGAGGCGCTCGACAGCGAATCGAGTTGTAAGTAGCGGAATTCCACGCGGCAGCGACAAGTAAAGCTAGTCGATGGCTATTGCGAGAGCTATCGACAACAAAGAAGAGATATTGGCAAGGATGGAAGAAGCAGAAATGGTTGGTATTTGAGAAGAACGAGCGGTCAAAGTGTTGGGCTCGCGACGGTGGCAAGGGAGATCGAAAAAGGTAGGGCTAAAAATTAAAAATTAAAACGAAGGGTAAGAGAAGACGACAAAATTAGGAGAACTTTCCCTTCTTTTTCTTGTTTTTTTTTTTTTTTCATTTTCCCCCCATTTTGCTCCTTGAAATGTTCTTGGATATTAATGTGTAGCATTTTGGATTTGTGATTGGTCACCTCAAATTTCACAGCAATTAAGATTGTCGCATTAGAAAATACAAAAAAGGAATTATAGTTAATATTAAAAAGATAAGAATATTAATTAGAATAAACCACAACTTAGTATCTTGTATTAGAAATAATAGATTTAAAGTTGGATGGAGAGATGAGGACATGAAGTTGGCTAGTTGAAGATTATCGCAAATTTATTAGACGCAAAATTTTTGGGGCATAGTTTACAGGTGGAGAATGCCAGGGAAAAAGCTGGGTTTATCTATTCTTTTGGTTCAACAGACAGTCACGGAGGCTCTGATTTCGGAGGTAAACTGTAGGTTTCTGAATGTATGGGAGTGAGTGTAGGTTAGTGTATACTACGAGGGGTTTCTGCAAATTTCTCAGAAATAAAACATCGACAAAGCTAAATTCATCGTGGCACTGGCGGCCACTTTCGGCGATTTACGTACAGAGAACGCTAAGGAGGACCCACCTAAGAATTACAATAAACCAATCGCAGGAGCTCAACAGAAGCCGGAACATCCAGTTATAAGAGCCGCTACCGTACCTGATACCGACTCTCCTCTCCGTTTCCATTTCTTCTTCCGCTTGGATCCATTCCTCGGGAAAAAAAAGGGGAGAGGATCGGAATCTCTCATCTGGTTCGTAGACGATCCCATAGGTCTTCTTTCTCATTCTCTTTGATTTGGTTTCTTTGTTGTTGATCTGATCTGATTGATTGATTTTAGGTTTCGCGCGATGGCGTCAAAGCGGATTTTGAAGGAATTGAAGGATCTGCAGAAGGATCCTCCCACATCATGCAGCGCTGGTATCGTTTCCTGTCGTGATTCTTATGATTCGTGCTTTTACCTTACTGCTTGATCGGCCTACGTGATCTCTGTTGCTGTTGTGAGTTGAATTGCGAGATTTTGCGCCTTCTCTCCTGGTTAACTCATGTTTGTTGCCGATTGATTACTTCTATATTTTCTCTTTGTTGATGTGCGCTTGGCAGGGGTTAGTTTCAGCGAATTTGTTAACTTTAGGTCGATACCAAAATCTTCATTGATCTTGAAGTAATCATTATTACGTGAACTATGAGTTTACGACATTGTTTTGCATCCTGTTTTGTTCAGTAGAATATTGATTGAGTAGTACTGTTGATATTTTTACTACTAAGTGGATTGGATGATAAAGGTCGATATAGAGGCGTGGCTTGCAATAAAAAATAGGATTTAATTAGCCCTGAGGAGATTTGGTGAAGTACTTTATATTCTTTAACGATGGGAATGTTGGCCAGTAGGCATATCAGTGAGCAGGAGTGATGTATTAGATATTGAAAGTGAGAAACATGATTAGTGAGGCATAAGATGTATATAGTTGGCTCAAACTAGTTTGATGTCAAGGTTTATTTGATTGATTGCGACAAGATTCTATTGTGATTTGCCTTATTGATGCAAGCATTTTCTGTTTGCTCTTTTACTTTTCTCATTGCTATTCCTAATTTCAATTTTCTAACTTCAGCTTTTGTTTGTGTAACAATCCAGGTCCTGTTGCTGAAGACATGTTCCATTGGCAGGCAACAATTATGGGTCCTCCAGATAGCCCTTATGCAGGCGGTGTTTTTCTAGTGACCATTCACTTCCCTCCGGATTATCCCTTCAAGCCTCCAAAGGTATTTGTGTGTGTGTGTGTGCATGTGTGTGTTCCTGTTGTGAATGGGGATACGTGCAAAGTGCACTACGTTTTGAAATTTTGAGATATTTCGTGCATCAATGCCTTAAGGATTTTATTTTATGTTATTGCTATGTCATCCAAATTGTTCAGAAAATTTTTTGGTATTTTCTTTGAATGGATTGCATCAAAGGGGACCAAATGTGTTGGAATTCCCTATACAAAAAAATTAATCGTGAGATATGAACCTTTCCAAACTTGTAGGTCAAGCTTCGCGTGCATGTAAAGTCATGCTTACTAAAATCTCAAGATTGTCATGTCATCCTTAAAAATTCTTTTGTTTCATTCTTGCCTCACTAGGCTGAAAAACTTGGGAGTGATCAGACAGGTTAATTTTTCCTGAAGGCTTGAATGCCTTTCCAGGCCCATAATTCGGGAAGAAACTATTAAAGAGATGATTATGACATCTAAGACAACATTCCACCTTCTTTCTCTCGGTTTTTTTTTTAATCCATGGACGGAAAAGCAGCAGGTGTACAGATATTATTCTGGTTAGAAGGTTTTCCATATTCACAATTTTGTCCTGATTGCCTTCCAGGAAAAGTATTTGGGCATTGATGTTGGTTTATATGCTAAATTCTCTCAATGAGTAGTTTTTTTCCCTCTCCCTGTTCAATGTATGAATGATTCTTTGTTCTAAGTGCTAAGATCCTTTGGTCTCCTGATGTTCATTAGCTCCTGCTGAAAATACTTCTCTCTATTTTTGATTTCTCAATTTTGGTGAACAAAAGATAAAATTTTTTAGTTCGCTTAGTTAGCCTCTATTTGAAGTAACCTGTCAGATCGTAACAATATTTCTGTTCTTTAGATATGATTTGCTGCTCTCTCTCTCTCTCTCTCTCTTGCTGTCTCTCTCCTGGAAAGTGTTACAGGATTGGGAGTTATTCGCCATTATCGTGTATACCGTTGGAATCAAATTGCACTTTCTTTACCAGTGATTTTCCAGCAACCGGTTGCTGAAAACAGTTCATATTCTTAGTCCAAACTATACTCGTAGCGTTGCTTTTTAACTTTCTCTGGCCCCACAAGTTGTAATTTATGCTAAGCACTTCGTTTGAATTGGACCACAAGTCTTTGTCTTGGAGTGCTTTGGTCTCTTTGTGTCCCAACTGGAGCAGCGAATAAAATTCTGCAAAGGATTGAACAACAGGTTGTTCACTTGGGTCTGTCTGCCTACTGAGGGTAGTCTTTTTGTTCACATGTTTGTTAATCCTGTAAGTAGCAGATTTAAGTGTTGCTCTAAAACAGTCCCAAGACTAATTGCCATTATCCATTTGATGACCTGGTTATCATGGGCAGCAATTTACCTTCAGCCTCTCACCTGTTGCTAGAACAACATTTGTTGGAAGCTTGCTTGAGTCAAGAGTATACTTGAAGATGCATCTATGATTAAGAAGATCCAGAACCTGATGCTCATGGTATAAGGTGGGATGTGTAATATGGAATCCCCGATACTTCCAACCCTTATCAACCCTATTCCAACCCCTAGGTGGTCAGTCTAGACATTCCTTCAATCAAATGAACTAAGCCTTTTCCCTAGCCAATTAGCCAGCTACCTGGATATTATGTTTTCATTGCTCTTGGTAAAAGAGAGCTCCTCTTGAAGTCTTAGAAGGACAAGATCTTTTTTCACTAATTTTGCCCAAGTCTAATGTTGCCTCCTTTTTCAACTCCTATATTGTAGGCTATCACATTTTTGTAGCAGCTACTCGACTGTTCTATGACAAGGTCATTCAAATTGGTATTCTAGATTCATTTTGTAAATTGAATTGTTAAACCACATTTTGGATCTCAAAATTTCTATAGATTATTCTTGTTCAATGATTGGACAAAAATTGTGACCGTACTTAGCATTATATACTAATACCATGCAGAAGCAAGATTTGAAACTCATGATCAACTCAGATATTTTTTTAACAGTTCTTATACTATCAACTATAATATCTTATACTACAGATATTCAATGGCACGTATTTAGCGTAAAATTTATTGGATATAAGTTCATCAAGTTACAGTTTTGGTAGTCTACAGTCTTTTGTTTTGTTTTTTTTTTCTTTTGAAATTTGAGTGACCGGGATCTTGAATCTTGATTGCAATGTTGAACAAAATAGTGTGTTGTTTATTGGGAATATGTGGTTTAAAAATTTTAAATCCTATGAACGGTCATTTGGTAGTTTTTTTCCTTTGTTGTAATTTGTAGTGTGGGGTGTGGCTTTGTGTGTCCCTCTATTATAATTTTATGTTTTTGAATTCAGTTTTGCTTTTGGTTGTTCTCATCTTATGATATCTTCATCCAACCTTGTTACTCTGTGTCCAACTCTTTACTCTTGATTGTAACATATGCTTGCTGGAACAAGTGTCAGATCCGTATCTTCTTTGATTGTTTTCTTCCTTTCATGCTCTTTACACCTGACAATGGTTCTCATCTTTGTGAAATGTGCCTGTCTGTAGCATCAAGGTCACCCTGTTCATGTTTTGCATTTGAGGGTGACAAAGATAAAGCAAATCTGTGAAATGAGATTGCTAGAACCTAAGTATCCCAACGTTTTCATGATACAAGATACAATTCTACTGGTCAAAGGACCTTATTGCCATTTATGTTGGTTTCACAGTCCAGACCATAGAAGTATGATGCCAGAGTCTGGATTATGATATTTGAGCCTTGATCTGTGTTGCATATCGCCAAACTATCTAAGGCAGCCCTTTTCTTGATTTCTTGGGCAGTAAAGCCTACTTTTGACATGTATAGAGTATTCTTATGTCCAATTCTATTCTTTATTCTATGTCTACCCATTAAATGGAATGTTCGCTTCCTTACTAGGCCTATTTTGTGTACAGGCTATTTCTTTATTGCCTGATAATTAGCAACATGGAGCGAGCAGGTTGAATGACCTTCTTATTATTTCTCGCAATCAACTTGTGTGGCAATTGTAGAATATAAGTGTTTTTTACATCTTAACAGTACCGCTTTAGTTTGCTTCACATCTTGTTCGAGTTCCCCATCCCACTTTGGTGAGTAAGCTTAATTACTAAGGAAAACTATTTCATTGGAGTTCTTCTTCATGCCAAATATCCCAACAAGGGAGGACCTGGCTAGTGTTGCGTGTTTTCTTCACTTTGCCTGCTCTATTTGTTCCATGGAAATTGGCTAATAGGCAATTGATATTTGTTATATAATACTGTAAATTTGAACTGAGTTTTTGGTCTATCTATGGGTTGGTTCTTCGAGAATAATTAACTAGTGAGAAGTTTTAGGATGAGAGAGTGCATGATTTTCAGATTTTGCTTGATTAAGGGTTTTCTGATTGGTATCTCAATCATAGAATTATAAGTACGTTAAAATGTCTTGCTTGATTGCATTCATCTTTTCTTAGTTATTAACTAGTTCATCCTCAAACTGTTCCGCTGTGGATACATTTCTGATTGGGCATTGAGGGAGCACACTAGTGTTTACGTAGTAGTAGGATTAGGGATAGGGAAAGAGCAAGGTTGTGTAGGTTCACCTTTTCTGATACTGTATCAAAAGAGTGTTTTTCAGATACATTTTAAAAACGAATTTAAGACTGGAATTTTGCGGGGTTGCAATATGTTTCTGATCATCTGATGTGTTTAAGGTTTGCAGGTAGCATTTAGAACGAAGGTATTCCATCCAAATATAAATAGTAACGGGAGCATATGCCTGGATATTTTGAAGGAGCAGTGGAGCCCTGCCCTGACAATTTCGAAGGTTTCTCTTCATAGCCATTGACATTGTACTTTGAACTTGTCTTAATTTTCTTATCACATTGTAGATCACTTTTATTGAGCTTTCTATCCCCCCTTTTTTTTTGTTGCACGCAAAGGTATTGTTGTCCATTTGTTCATTGTTGACTGATCCAAACCCCGATGATCCACTGGTGCCTGAAATTGCTCACATGTATAAGACGGACAGAAACAAGTACGAGACAACTGCTAGGAGCTGGACCCAAAAGTATGCCATGGGCTGAGGACTAGCTCTGGTGTGGGAGGGGCTCCCTTGCCTCTCATTTTCCTTGTTAGCGTTTCTGTTTTATGTATGAACCTTGTGCTGCCCCTCGAAATCAAAACTTGGACCAAAGGCAAAGTGGTCCATTTGATGCACTTTAAAATTAAGTGTGAACACTTGGTTTCAGTCGTTGTATGGATATTTATAAGTGTACGCACTACAGCAATGCAATTCCCACCTGCAGTGTTAAATATTGTTTCTTCAAACGGAAACAAGAAAGGGGGCGGTTGGTTAATTAACGGCTGGCGTCCTATGGGCTTCTATTTTCTTTTGACTCTTGTTGTGGTAAGCCAGGGGCGCCCATCTTTCTCCCATTTTGAGTGGCTGTTTCTGGTATCATTTGGGGCTACCGTTATGTATATTGAAGCCAGCATGTCCAAAGTGGTACTTAAGTGCCAGCTAATGAACTAGCTGTGGATACTTATGGTAGCAGCAGCTTCAACGAAAATTTAAAAGGTTTATGATTTTGTTGATTGTTGTGCTTCTCTTGGTGCTACTGGTACTTGAGCTGAAATACTACCGTTTTTCATGTCTCGAGAATCGATAGAATGCTTAATTCTGACCGAGTTTCGTATCACAATGTATAAGCCTAGTGGAAGACGTTGAGTTAGGACTCGTGATACGTAACTTTCCTAGGCCTAGAAACGGTAAATTTATATATACTATAACATGCCCATGCTCCGTTGAGCATGTTTATATTCTGTTACATTGTACTCCTTCCGTCCCATATATTTTGCACCATTTTCCTTTTTGGGTAGTCCCAAAACTCTTGCACCATTTCCTTTTTAAGTAATTTTTTTGCACTCTATTTACAACTATACCCCTAACTTAACCAATCCCCTGACAACAGTTCCACTCCTTTTTTCTGTCTTGCGTTCCACCATCTCAGCCCTCTCTCTCTCCCCCTCCGGCGAGATTTGCACGGGGAATCTAACAAAGGCCGATCGACGACAAATTAAGGCCGATCGACGACAAAGACCGATTGATGATAGAGGCTGATCAATGACTAAGGTTGAGTGATTGACAATGGAGGCCGAGCGAGAACGATGAAGGCCCAACGATCGATGACGGAGGCCGAACGAGAACGATGAAGGCCCAGCGATCGATGACGGAGGCCGACCGAGAACGATGAAGGCCCAACGATCGATGACGGAGGCCGAGTAAGGACAAACGGGCGATCGATGACGAAGGCCAAGCGAGGACGAACGGAGGATCGATGACGGAGGCCGATCGAGGACAAACGTGCGATCGTCGACAATGAAGGCCGATCGACGACAAAGGCCGAGTGACGATAGAGGCCGATTGAGGATTTGAAGGGAAGGGGATGGCGGCTGAGGCAGGGCGGAGACGTAGTGTGGGAGGCTGAGACGGATGGCCGGTGGTGTCACCGGAGATGTGACGGTGGCGACGGGTTGGGGAGATTAACAAGGGAAAGAGAAAAGGGAAGGGTAAATTCGAAAAACACATAAAAATAGTAAATTTGCCTAAAATTACGTGCAAACCCAAATGTATCAAAATAAACGGGACGGAGGGAGTATATCACAAAATAATTTTATAGTACACGTACGTACATAATGTTAAAACATACATAATATTTCATCACGCATTTATATAGTTATTTTGTAATTTACAATGTATTATGAAATAATAATATTAATAATAATAAATTAACTCGTTCCCATCACACAAAAAAAAAGCTAAAAAAAAACAACCTGTAACATAAAAAATACTTAAGGTGCCTTATTTAGAAGGAATGTGAAGTAGAGGGTTTAAGGGTAAAAATGTTGAGATTTGGATAGCTTTTGATGGAGTTCACTCATTTTTTGCACAGGTGGCACACCCACCTTCCTTCCTACTCCCTTTACAGTATATATATAGATATGTTCTACAGGTTCCAGCAAAAGAAAAGATTTACACAAAAGTGAAGAGATTCTGTTAATCTTTTTTATTACTAAAAGGGGATGATCTTTTTTTCCTAGAGTCAATTCATTTTAATTTAAGTTAACTTAATCTAAAATGATTTATTTTTATTTTGACAATTTTTTCTCCCAAACCAATTTAATTTGAAAATTAATATTATGTAGATATAATAATCTATTCAGAATACAATTTTTATAATCTTATTAAATTCTTATGGATTTTTAATTTTTAATGCCGAAAAAAATTCATCAAAATTTAATAACATCATAAAATTTACTTTTAAATGGATTATTATATCTAAATAATATTGGTTTTTAAATGAAATTGGTTTCAGGCAAAAAAGATGTAAAAAAATAAAAATAAGTTATTTTGGATTAAATTGACTTTAGTTAAAATGAATTAACTTATAATTTTGTTATTAAAATTTTTAAGGTAAAAAACATGTTCTATAAATAGAAATTGAATTAATGTAAATAATTTTGATTTTGATTTTAATTCTTTTTTATACATGAAAATTGCTAGAATTAAATTTTAATTCTTTATTTTAAAATTTAAATTCTAATCTCTCAGCAAAATATTGACACATATAACACATAAACAATACAAAATTACGATTGTATATACATGGATACAAATCAAAGTCATAGACTTATTCTCATTTTCATTGACATTCCGATACATATCCTTGCAGACATAAGCCTAATTTGGTATTATGGTTAAACATTTTAAAACCTTGTTTGCTTATATTAAGATTGTGATAATGGTGGTGGAGAGACAAATGAACACAAGGGGAAGGCGAGGTTGGGAATTCAACTCTCACCTCATCCACTTTTCCCACATAATGTCATGTACCTAGTTCGGTAGTTCTTTGAGTTCCGAACAAGTTGGCATTCCTCATTTACCCCCTAAATATATTACCCCATAACCTTGTAAAATGATTTTGATTACAAAACACTATCATGATAGTTTTGTTTGGTTGATATAAGTAAATACCTGTTTTGGAAAATTTTGTTTAACATTCTGGTTGTATTTCCTTAGTTAACAAACTAGTACTATGAACAACTAGTTGAAAAGCGAAAAGAAGATTGAGTATTGATCTTATAATTTTATCCACAGTAATAACAGTTTTTCCAGCAATAAACCGTGTAGGAAATATTGAGCCACTTTTTTTTAATAATACTTTTCTACTTATTTAAACACAATAATAGATTTCATAAGTAGGAAATAGCTTTACCGGTATCCGGTGATGGCTTGACGCTAATAAATATCTCCCTTCATCTCATTTTAGATGAAACATTTAGGTTTGACATAGACATTTAAAAAAAAAAAGGTTCATGTGTTATTTTCACTTTTATCTTTCTCTTTTTTATATGTGAATCAAATAAAGATGAAAAAAAATATATATTGAAATGATAGATTGACTGGTAATATAGTAAAATAATTTACTAAATTTGTTACAGAGTTTTGAAACAGTCTAAACTATAATATATTGCATTTTTTTATTATCAAATATTGCATCCTTATTGAAACAAAGGGAGTAACATTTATTTATCGTCATCATCATCATCATCATCATGTACTTTTTAAACATCTTAAAAATAAAATGGAACCATCCAAACATTTCATTTTGTATTTTTTAAAACATTTCTATATGGTTATAATTGTCTTTAATCATGGTTTTTGAAAAACTAATAAAAGTAAAACAGATGTATTTAAAATTTAGAAAAAATGATATAAATCCTAGACAAGTGCTTATTAGAACTAGACAAATGCATATTAGTCATTAGAATTAAACCAATATATCTTAAAACTAGCTAGATAAACGAATCTTATACAGTTAAGTGAAACAAAATGCATCTTTTAAATATAGACAAAAACTTATTAGAACTAGACTATTAAATCTCCAAAATTGATGTACAATCATAGTGTAACAATTTGTATCTCAAGTTAGACCTGATTAGCAAAGATTGACTAATTTGAAAAATTGATTTCCTAGTGGACATTCGAGGGTTTTGAGGGAGTGATGAAAACGTTTTGACTTATGAAAAAGGTCTGTCTAATGGAAATCTAAGTGGAAGGATATACGCCAGGTGCATTGTATCCATTCCCTTTTCCTTCCACTCTTTCCCAGATCCTAAGCCAGCTTGCTGTAGGCTTATTGTTAAGTTACACAAATGATTATTAACACTTTCCATATAAAGTGAAATCATCAATCGTAGTCTCAAAATCATCCACGACATGACACAAATATTATGCACCTTTAGAGAAAAAGTTGATTGAAACATTTGGATTTAATTTGAAAATAAAAAAGACAAAAAAAATTTGTGTATATTTTTAATTTTATTCTTCACATTTTGTATTTAAATCAGAAAATATGAAAAAAAAAAATGAATATTGAAATGATTGTTTTAAGGGTAATACTATAAACTAATTTACTAAATTTAAATGTCCAAAGATTTGGGACATCTCAAAATAACAAATATTGTGAAGCATGTGAAACAAATGGAGTATATTTATTTTATTTTATTTTCGTTTCACACACTAGCTCTTGTTAACGTTAAAATTTATCCAAAAACAATATAACAAATTTTGAAAGAAACCACAGCATGGAGAAGCATCTTAAGAAAACGTTGAAACTGCGGGGATATATGGCTAGGAATAGCAGACAGGTTTGAAAATATGTTTTCAAGTGGTTTATTATATCTATATAATATTAGTTTTTAAATAAAATTAATTTATTTTAATTTAAGTCAACTGATTTATTTTTATTTTTACATTTTTTTTATCTGAAACTAATTTTATTTGAAAATCAATATTATATATATGCAATAATCCATTTAAAAGTAAATTTAATGATGTTATTAATTTTTTATGAATTTTTTTTCTTGTACCTTAAACTAGAAAAAATTATAAAAATTTAGTATGATAACAAAAAATGTATTTTCAATGGATTATTATAGTTACATAATATTTGATTTTAATTAAAATTAGTTTTAGGTAAAAAGGACGTAAAAATAAAAATAAATTATTTTAAAAATTAATTGATTTAAGTTAAAATGAATTGGCTCTTAGTCAATACTAACTTTCAACTTTAGTCTTTTTAAGAAATTAATTTCAATGGTTCATAAGCGATAAAAATTCTAAAGATGGTTATGAAAGTTATGTGCAATTGAAACCGTGACATATACAAATTTAACAATGTACTATACTTCTTTTTTCTTTTTTGGTTAAAATCTATTGTACTTCTTGTTTATTATATATTATATAACTATATATACTAATTGTGCAAATGGTGACACTATTCTTATGAACGGTGCCGCTCTGCTACAGTAACTTTTTTTTTTGGGGGGCCTTGAGAAATTATTTGTTTACCCTTTTTGCTGAGACTTTTAAGCCGAAAAAAGGACTAACTTAACAATTGGTCATTTGTGTGTTTATGGTGATGTCTTCTGACCCTCAAACTTTGATAGTATGCATTTTTATCACTTTTGTCCTAAACTTTTGGTTTTCACGTTTTAGACCCTCAACTTTCATTAGTGACAATTACGGCCCTTATTTCCCTAAAATCTCAAATTCACTACATTAATTTCATATGTTTATATTTTCTATTTACCAAATTTGTCACTAACACCTTTCAAACATTTCAAATTTTTTGAATATTTTGAATTGATCAGAACATATTTTGGAATTTATAAATAGTACATTTTCCTCAATAAATATAATTGGTACAAGAAATTTATTTCTTTGTTGGTCTTTCACAATGAGGTGTGGGTGACAATTCAGCCTTTTCTACAATGCAAACAAGTGCTACTTTTAATCGAAATTAATGAATACTAACAACTTTTTGGGTCAAAACATTTTGGATTGTTTTGGGACAAGGGTTTAGGGCCCAAAACTTTTCTGCCGGGTGAAGTACCTTGTTTACACTAATTACATATTAAAAGTTAAGGAAAATTACCAAAACCCCCTAGATAGTACATTTTCCTCTATAAATATAATTGGTACAAGAAATTTATTTCTTTGTTGGTCTTTCACAATGAGGTGTGGGTGACAATTCAGCCTTTTCTACAATGCAAACAAGTGCTACTATTAATCGAAATTAATGAATACTAACAACTTTTTGGGTCAAAACATTTTGGATTGTTTTGGGACAAGGGTTTAGGGCCCAAAACTTTTCTGCCTGGTGAAGTACCTTGTTTACACTAATTACATATTAAAAGTTAAGGAAAATTACCAAAGCCCCCTGTAGGTATACTTTAACCTACACTTGTGTCCCCCGTTTTTCAAATTCCTATAATTATCCCCTTTAATATTAATATCGTTAATGACTATTATTACAGAAAAGAGAAAATATTTGACTTTGCCCTCCTTGCTATTTTATTTTAAACCTTTGCCCCCTTAGTTTGTAATGTTCTCAATTGCACTCCTCCATTTATTTTCTTTTTTTGAAACCTTCATTGTTTCCATTCACCTTCCCTCCTACTGCCAAACCTACCTTCCTTCAAGTTGTTTCTGGCGCAGGACTAGGGGTATAAACAAAAAGAGTATTCTATGAACTGTTCATGAATCATTTTCGGCAGGAGTCTGTTTATGTTCGTTTATTTAGTTAAATGAATGAACATGAATAGATTTTTCTGTTCAATTAGTTAAACGAATGAATATGAACAAGGTCCCCATTCATTCATTTATGTTCATGAACCGTTTGGTTATTATTCTTTTTTTTTCATTTATTTAGTTTTTGTTTATGTCTATTTATTTTTTTATTTATACATTAGTTGTACATTTATTACTCCCTCTGTTTCACAAAAGCTGTCCTCTTTATTATTCACAGCAATTAATCTATGATTTTATTTCTCATAAAATTTATCATAAAAATATGAATTTTTTACATGAAAATGAAACTTTAAAGATTCTAGTTTTTAAATATCATTTTTTAGAATTTTTTTGAATTCATATTAATATAAATATATTTAAGTCAAACTTTAGTCAAAAAAGGCAAAAGGGCCAACTAATATGAAACGGAGGGAGTATTATATATTTTTTATACATCATATATTTTAATTAGTGTCCACCTACTCCACACATATATGATTATGCCTCAATCTCCCCCAAATTAATTTGTTATTTTTTTATTTGTCCAAACATAATTAGTTGTTTCCATCATAGCATAAATCCGTTGCTGCACAAAACCGAGCCCTATAGTATTAATCCATATCTCTCTCACCATCATCTATTACTCTGTTAGTCATTGTTAGACTCTCTCAAATTCAAATTGTAGTAGCTATCAATTTTAATTGTTTGTGTTCGTATTCGTTTATTAATAAACGAACGAACATGAACAGAAAAGTTACGTTCATTTATTGTTCATGTTCATGTTCGTGTTCGTTAAAAGTTAAATGAACAAACACAAACGTGGCTTGTTCATGTTCGTTCAATTTGTTTACAGCTTTACGTAGGACTAGCTAAAATGATGGTGTCGGTGCGAGCTTCGAAGAGTTTATGAGCAACCCTGACTGCCCGTCCTCTTTAATCTCCTCCGCACCGACATTTTCCACCCTCTGCTCTGTTGGAATTCTTGGCGCACCAGGATCCTTTTAAGATAGGATTTGAGCTCATTGAGCTAACTCTAGCTTGAATAGCTATCTAAGGCAGCTAGAAGTAGCTCCATTTAGCTTAAGTCAGCTCACTTCAGCTATAAGTAGCTCAAAATAGCTGTACTTCAGCTCAAGTTAGCTCAAGTCAGCTCACTTCAGCTTCTGGTAGCTGAATGTAGCTGGACTTCAGCTCAAGTCAGCTCACTTCAGCTTTTGGTAGCTGAATATAGCTGGGCTTTAGTTCACTTCAGCTGAGAGTAGCTAACTCCAGCTCAAGGTCAGTTCAGGGAACTAGACCTTAGTTCATGGAGCTTGATTGGAGCTCAAAGGAGCTCAATGGTGCATAAGTAGCATAGTGAGCTAGCTTTGTGCCAACTCACCTTGCTTTTAGCTAAAACCCACCAAGAGACGCATCTTTTATGTAAAGGTATGTTTCTTCATCAAAAGAGATGACTATTGGCTAAAAGACATGTATTTTCGCCCATAAGGTAGTTATGGGGTGGTTATAGGCCAAAGAAAGTGTTCATTGGCTAAAAGACATTTATTTTCGCCACCATACATGAGCCTTAGCCAAAGGAAGTATTCTTTGGCTTAAAAGACACCTTTCTTGGTGTAAAGGTGTGCCTTTTGGTCATCTATAAATAGCCTTTAGTGGCTGGCCATTTTAAGCACGAATTTGGCACTCCATTTGCTCCATTTTCTTGAGAGAAAATTATTCTCCTCCTATTTCCTTTAGAGGCCAAAATATTAAACACTTTTTGAGAGCATTGTGGGTGGATTTACGTTGAAATTATTCATCTCAATTCAAGCCTCAAGGTGCTCCTCCAAGATCAAGTTCTTCCTCTTTTCTTCACACATAACCAAGAAGGAAGGTACACATTCTTTCTTGATTTAGTAGCATGCTAGGATTCATTCATTATTTACATGAATGTTCTTAGTAGCATGCTAGGATTTGTTTACCACAATATGTATGTAAAACTAACATGCTATATCAAATGCACAAAATATGTTAAACAAATTAGAATGATGCATGCTTATACTCATGTTGAACTCAAATGATCAAAATGCATGTGGCATGTACAAGAGTAGATAACATAAAGATATGTTATCATGAGATCCTGAAATCTTCAATTGGTATCAGAGCCTAGGTCATGAGAATGTATATGTTGCATGTATTAAGCATGATTTAGGATCATACATATGTGTATGATTGTGATAAGGCTAATGAAGGATATGTGTATGGAGCAATGAAGGCATGTTTGTGTATTTCTAATTGAATGCTATATGCATCTCTTTTGCCATATATGAGCATGTTAGAAGTTGTTTCATACACATGTTGCTTTGTTGAGTCTTGTTGTGTAAATTGAACTAAAACATGTGAATTGCATCAATGTAGATGGCTTGTAAGAATATAGTTGCTGAATTAAACCGTGACCTCAAATTGGATGGTGAAAACTATTCAATTTGGCAACAGAAGGTCAAATTCATTTTAACTGAGCAAGATACTCTTGATGTGCTCACTCAAGAGATCATGCCTCCTGCTGAGGGACAGGATAGGACTGCCTATGAGGCATTCCTAAAGAAGAACTCTATGTGTAGAGTCACTCTCCTCTCCACTATGGTGGATGAGATTATGGTGGAATTCTCCATGCTTGAGGGGGCTAAGGCCATATGGGACTCAGTCAAGGCCAAGTATGGAGATGTTTCTGTAGAGAAACAACGCTCAATGATTCTCAGGTTTGAGAATTATGTGAAGCGTGTTGATCACTCTATGAGTGCTCACTTGCGTGAGATGTCACGCATGATCCACCAACTCAAGACAGCAGGGCATGTGCTCACTGATGAGCAACAAGTGCAAGCAATAATCCGTTCCCTGCCCGATGAGGAATGGCAGTTGATGAAGGTCAACTTACGCCATAACCCTCAAATAATGTCATTTGATGACATTGCTCGTCACCTCCTGTTTGAGGTTGAGGTGATGGCCCTTAAGGACCATTCTAAGGCATATGTTGCCTCATCCTCTATCCAGAAGGGATGGAAGAAGAGTGGTGGCAAAGGAGGGCCAGGGAAGGGCAAGGGAAAAGGTCCTGCTTCCAAGAAAAGGTTCAAGAAGAAGCGGGACATAAGCAAGATGAAGTGCTTCAACTGTGGGTATAAAGGACACTTTGCAAAAGATTGCAAGGGTCCACCCAAGGTACATACATACCCTTCTACTTCCTTTGTACATGTTGTGTCATGTACATTACTAACTGAGTGCAATTCTTTGTGGATTGTAGACTCGGGAGCAACAGACCACATAGCCCGGGACAGGTCCTGGTTTGTGGCCTACAGGAAGCTCTCAAAAGGAGCTAAGCACGTTTCAGTGGGAAATGATGCCAGGCTGGAAGTGGAAGGCATAGGAACATGTAGAATTCCTATAGATATTGGATATTTGTATCTAATAGATGTATTGTATGTACCAAACATTTGTAGAAATTTGATTTCTATAAGTTCTATGTTGAAGTACAATTATTGCTTTAACTTCTTTAATAATAATGTGTCTATTATTAAAGATAATAAGAAGTATGCACTTGCTCAGTTAATAATGGGCTTTATGAGTTGAAGCCAACTAACCATTCTATTGCAAGTCCTAGTTGCTATGTGATAGAGGTCACAATGAAATAAGATGGCATGAGAGGTTAGGTCATATTGGTGAAGATAGAATGGACAAGCTAGCCAAGAGTGGCTTCCTAGGTTCCTTGACCAAGGTTGTCCTTCCAAGTTGCCAATCATGCCTAGAGGGCAAAGCCACAAGAAAGCCTTTTGGCAAAGCAACTAGGAGAAGTGAGGCACTAAGTTTAGTTCACTCTGACCTGTGGGGGCCAATGAGGGTTGAATCCATAAATGGATTTAAGTATTTCATCACATTCACAGATGATTATACTCGATTCACCCACATCTACCTACTGAGAAACAAGGCAGAGACCTTGGCATGCTTTGAGAAGTATGTACACTTGGTTGAGAACCAAGTAGGTAAGAAGGTTAAGTCCTTGAGGACAGATAGGGGTGGAGAGTATACATCAAATGCATTCAAGGCATTTTGTGACTTGAAGGGTATTGAGATGGAGTTCACTCTTCCTTGGACACCCCAACAGAATGGAGTGTCAGAGAGGAAGAATAGAACTCTTATGGACATGGTACGTTCCATGATGGCAAAGGCCAACTTAGACATCACTTATTGGAGTGATGCACTGCTGTGTGCAGTTCATGTCCTTAATAGAGTACCCACCAAGAATGTGAACTCTTCTCCCTATGAGTTATGGAAGAAGAAAACTCCTAACCTAAGCTATTTACGCCCTTGGGGTTGTTTAGCTTATGTTCACATAACGGACCATCCTTTGGGAAAGTTGGGTCCAAGAGGGAGGAGGTGTGCCTTCCTTGGTTATGCTGAACAATCTAGGGGTTATGTGTTCTTGGATATAAGTCACAAAACTGGGAACATCTTTGATGCAAGGAGTGCTAACTTTGTGGAGGATGAGTTTCCCAAAGTTGGTGAATGTGGTGACTTAACCTCATTAAGCCAGATCCTAGATGAGGATCAACCAAGTGTCATAAGGACACTTGGGACACATGCACCTACTCTAGAGGGAGTACCTCAACCACATGGAGCAATGGCTCCAAAAATGCCTATTGTTGTGGACCAACATGGGCAAGACCTCCAAGAAGAAGGTTTTGTTCAAGAGGGAGTTGAGGATACTCAAGATCAAAATGTTGAGCCTCAAGAGATGGAGCATGAGAAGCCTCCATCTCAGCCTACATTGAGAAGATCAATGAGGAAATTTGGACCACCTAAAGAATGGTGGATCTTGGATAGTGAGGCAAATTTGGTTGCATCTGAGATAGATGAGCCAAGTAACATTAAGGAGGCTCTTGAGAGTGCACAAAGGGAAGAGTGGCTAAATGCAATGAAGGATGAGTTGCATTCAATGCATCTCAATGGGGTTTGGGAGCTAAGTGATCTTCCTCCAGGCCGTAAGGCAATTGGGAACAAGTGGGTTCTCAAGATCAAGGTGAACTCTGATGGAAGTATCGAAAGA